>JAPYZH010000003.1:600000-934724 GCA_030523085.1 Meteorus colon
TCAAAATCAATTTACAACATAATACAAAAAATAAGTCAGATGAGTTGTGCATACTTTTGTTGATGTGGCTGCGCATGTTTCTATATTCTGATAAAGCGAGGATGTATTTTGGGAATGCTTCGAAAAATTGGGCAATAATCTAGGTGTGGTTTTGATTTAAACTTGAGGACATCCTGTTGTAAAGTGGTAATATAATCGTAATAGATATTTTGTTTAGTGCTCTCCATAACGATCTACCACTCTAGGTTTACCCGACTTAGCTCACCAAAACAGAATCCTGGACAGCGATTATTTGGCATCCTTCATGAAGCCTTTTATTGCAAATATAGTCATTATACCAGCATTATAACAGATCATCCCGATCTGAATTGCCCGAGTTTCACAGCCGC
The DNA here is from genome assembly GCA_030523085.1 of Meteorus colon. Lineage (NCBI taxonomy): Eukaryota > Metazoa > Arthropoda > Insecta > Hymenoptera > Braconidae > Meteorus > Meteorus colon. The sequence goes on from JAPYZH010000003.1 coordinate 600,390, forward strand.
ATCCTTAACATACCCACAAATTCATATTCGAATATTCGTCAAATACGTGAAATGTTACAATCGGATTTCAAGTGAATGGCTCTTCCCAAGACATCAATTCGAAAACTTCGATACTTTAAAAAATTCTTTTCTTATTCTCTGATCATAGATCGAATGACACATCAGATTGCAATTCCGTTTCTCGAATTGATATAACAATTCCCATTGCAATTTTATCCATAAATAATTTTTCATTGTAATATTTATAAGGCATCGAGACTGAGTCTTGATATTACCAATTTTTCTCGTCTCAATTCGTCGTTTTGACAATTGAAAATAATGTCCTGGTGGAATAAAGATTCTAGAATATCCAATCATAATTGTAATTTTTTGATTGAGAGTCCCAATTATAAATGATATTCACCCCTAATTGAGCTTTCACTGTGATAAACCCCCTTAAATGTGAATATACATTTACTGGGTTAGGCAGTGAACATATATTCACACATAATTGGACGCGATATTAAACATAAATAATATGATTACGAAATAAATTAGTATCAAAATCATCTGACCCTCTTTCCGGGTAGTGGAAGATCCAACTTGCTCCGGAAATTCGTATATACTGCCATCACTGCCACACACCCGCATATATTCGTTCGAAATGAATAAACGAAATTGATATAACGCCATACGCACAGCTTCATTTAATTGTATCGTACTGAGAAATTATATTAACACCCGGAGTGTATTAAAAGCCTACAATGAACAGAATATAAGTGTTAGCCATCAAAATGAACCATATAAAACATATAATGTCTATATTGTATAAGAAGTATATAAATTTCAGTTGAATTCTGAACAATTAATGGCATACTCTCGAATTTTATTGTGAGCCATCACATAACTGCGTGACAAACCACGAATGGTGTTTGTGGGACGTTGAGCTCAAAAGTCATTCAGTGCTTTATTATACGACAAAGAAGCACCGTTGATTTGGCTTTTTGAACGTGCAGGTATCAAAAAAGACGTCATGTATGAGCCCGATGGCGCTCTTTTGTCAGTTGAATTGCATGACCCACTATATGTTTGGTTTTAGTGGGTGTCCTGGGGCTTTTTTTTCCACTACAGGGGTTTGTGGCGCCCTGATGTGTGTAGACCATATAGAAGCAGCTGCAGCTCACTTTCAATGCTCTATACATTTAATAAAAGTTCGTGCCGTCATTTTCGGTCACTGTGCCAATGTGTCACTCACAGATATCTATCGTTTGATCTTTACATTTATAATGATTTCAAGAATGAAAATTTTGTGTGAATGAATTAGTATGTTTTTTTAAAAAGAATTTGGTAAGTAGATAATTGGTAGTTCCATGAAAGTTTCTAATCTTCGTTTAACTAAATATGAAGACGACTCAGAAATATAACGAGTCATTACTTACGTGGGTTTTTTTTTCTTTCACTTCTAATTGTGATAATAAGAATAGTGAGACAATAAATCATTGCTCTGAGACTATAATAATATCAGTGAGTCACGATTACTACGATACGAGGGGAGAGAAAAAAGATGATGGCCATATTACTATATAGAAAAGGTGACGCATCACTCTCCTCTATACACGCGGGACGTTCAGTCGGTGATTGTAATTTCGATCAATAATGTTTATTCAGCAATTCCATGAGGAATTCTGAATGCATAAAAAATGCACATGCCGGTGATTTATGATGTAATGTTGGAGCATGAAACTTTTATTTTTCAGCAGAATAAAAAATCATTACTGATGAAATAAAAATTGTTAAAAATCGAGCTGATGGATGGGTGATGAATTTGTTAAATTATCTACTGCTGAGTGTTTGCTATGGATAAATGAATTTTTAATATACAACAATTACATTTCCTCTGTTGATGATGCATTTTCAATAATGTTTCACATGTGGTGGAAATGAAGATATCGATGTGCAGTCAGTGATGTTGAGATATACGATTGGAACATATTGGAGTGAACAGTCAGCTGGAATTAGGAAGGTCCACCCAGTAGTAGCGTTGATTACAGAATGCCTAGTGATAAATATAACGTTCTAATCTTCCTGAAAATATGAGAAATTATTATTTTTGATGTAACAGTGAAACCTTACGTTGTTATAATATTCCGATCTTCATCTTTTGCTTCTTTGGTTGAGTTATTTTCCGAATGATTGTGAATTTCATATACTTCGGAATGTCGATTTCGACATACAAAGAATTTTGAAAAATGTTTGATACCTCTTTCAATCATACCAGAATGTGAATATGAGTTCTCGTATTGCACGCGTGACGTCACAATTTATCATTCAACTCGGTGTCGACTTATTGTCTGGAAATTTTCAAATTTTTCAATGCAGTCACTCGTGTTCAAATGGCGCGACTCATATTGAACACACATGCATGCTTGCATGCACTCGTTGACAGATGGACAGACACTAAAACCATGTGTTCAGAACCCTTTTGGTTCAAACGTTGAGAAATGTCTTAGTTCTTCAAAAAGATCGTTTTCGAAAGTTCTCATTAAAAAAAAAGAATAAAAGACAAATTATAGTTTATGGATAAAATTGATGATCGATAAACCTGGAATGTAATTCCAGAATATTTAACATAAAATAACTTACTAACAAAAAACTATTCGAGCAGAGTATTATGTAAAATACTTCAATGTGATTTCAATTTCTGTGACATTGAAACCGATAAATTATTTTCCAATCAAACAATCAAACTGACATACCAATAATGAAAAAAAAAAATTTCACAGGCGTCATCGTTGTTCTGTCATTAATTGAATTTCCCTAATGAGTATTTTCTCGTCTAGTTATCAAATTTCTTCAGATATTTAATCATCAAAGTTGAGTGTTCTGCAAAAGCATTCACAATGTTCGCAAAGGGAACTTGAATTAGGAATATGTTCCTGACATATTGGCGTACAAAAAAAAAGAAAGATTATTCAAAACTTTGATCTTATATTCCTCATACTGTCACACAATGTGAATACGAAGAACATTCGATGAACTAGCGAAGAGGATTGTTTCATAAATTCTGATGATGAAAAAGTAAATGCATGTCTCGTTAGCAATGCTTCCGTCTGATCAAGTGGAATATAAATTCATCGTAGCTTGTACAAAACCAATCCATTCCAAAAGAGGATCACTCCTAGTCTTCTGTCATCACTTTGAGCACATAAATCTCTCTTATGAATTTCACAGCAAATAGAATCTGTCTATTATACATGGAGAGAAAAAAAAAAGCAAATTTGATGGCACATACCATTTTTCGCATGCAAAAGCAATCGCGGGAAATCCATCACTTTATGCACACACGTTATAGCTGAGCACTCATGCGTGGAAGATAGCTTATAAATAAATATCCGCTGCAGAAACAATGAGATTAAAAAAAAAAAAGTAGGATGAAAAAAATAAAGTAGAATAATAAAATATTGTGATCATTCTTTGTCATTCTTCACTTGGTCAACATAAACTACTTTCGCATCAGTTTCCACCCTCAATCTCTCTCCCTTTATCTTGTGTTCTACAATGTTCAATATTTCCTGCACAGCAAATGCACCATTCATCTGTCTATGTGTGAAAGGTGTAAATTGAGTAACGATAAAGCTAGCAAGAGGCAACTGAGTGAAAACTAAAAATAAAAAACACGTATCACTCGGATAAAATTGGAAAGAATAAGAAAAAAAAAACCTCGAATGATTCCCAATAGAATTTCATATATTCTGTATCAATGTGGAGCAAGAAGTATAGAATATTGTAGATAAGACGCGAAATATGAACGTAAATATCAGAAAAGATTTTCAGGAAGAAATATCATTTTTCCATATGTATTTTTTTTTTTCTTATTCATTCCTTTTATTATTGAACTTCTCAATTTTTAATCGATTCAAAAGTTGAGGAAATTGTGTAATTTTTCATTTCCTACAATTCTCAAACAAGTCATCGCTTATTCACAGTTTTCCTTACGTACATTGAAAAGAAAAAACAGTTTTACAATAGCTTGGTCAAATACAAAATTGCACAGTATAAAATCATTTTTTCACAACAATTTAAAAACTATCCGGATTGTAATTTATATATAATAAATATATTACTCCTCTATGGACGATAAAGAGTAGAAACGACTCAGTTTAATCTTCGAAATTAATTGTTGTTCATCAAAGTAATGTAGAAGTGAAAAGAATTTTATTTATTTTCATGAATGAAGTATCGAATATTCTCAGAGACTATAAAAAAGGAAATAATGAGAGTGAAAAATAATTTTTTTGCTTCTATTCTATCGACTCCATTCAGGTTGTGGTAAAAATATTGTTTCTTCATAATGCATTGTACAATGAACGTATTGATACATCTCGGCATTAAATCTCCCAATCAAATTGACATTCTATAAATACTGATTAATATTGCGGAAACACTGAGAATAAATATTAGCACGACAGTTTGTACTAGCAATGAGTACACACCAAACAAACTTCTCTTTATTAATCCATACGAATCGCTCTGGTTTTAATTTGAGCTGATTTTTCCACCATTAATCATGGCTAAGAGCTTGAAATATTTGTTTGTCACACTCATTTCTGGATATCAACAATAATTCATGGCAATTATTCTCGCGAGCTCGAGTGCACGACGAAATTTACCGCTCCCTAATAAACATGTATACACTAACTCTGTAGTCTCGACTGCAATAAAACAACAATCTCAGGTCACACTGAAAATAGCTCGCGATTATTTATATACTCTGTATGTACCTATACTATACCTTCACCATCGCTTTACACTTACGCGGAAGTGAACAACTAAAAGTTTATCCGGCAATAAGGCGCACGGATTTTATTGGAGTTCACGGTCATTGGCTCCGTAAATCCGTTCGAATTTATTACGGATAACGCAACCTCATGCACCATCGCCACCGCTATACTTTACCCTCACAACATCGCCAGCACCGCATCAAATTGCGTATGGCTCGTGACAGCGCAAGCGTTTTTCATCCCCCTCGTCGAACGTAATCGCATACGCGCGGCGATACACCAGAAATGCATCGCTCTTTGTCCATTTTTTTTTATTTTTCCTCTCTTCTTCGCACTATTGCCCTTCCGATTCACTGAATTTGTGAGCGAGGGGGGGCCCCAGTGTGGCGCCCTCTTTCGCTGTCATGTTCCCCTTTATGTATTCAACTCGAAAACCTCTATCCTATTCCAACACTATCCAATTGGATCCATATGTAAACGTGAAGGTGATGGTTGTGTTGGATATGAATCGTCACACACCGCAGTCAAGTCATCACTCGCATGTGTTGGGCGCACTGTGTGTTTTTGGTCTGGCGCTCAAGTGGACTCACATTTGAGCAAGTATACATATGTGTATATAGGTAAGTTTGTGAGCGGCATCATATATTGATACAGTGTACGTGTTATATTTGTATTTGTGCGTCTGACGCTACACGAGGTTTGGACTTTAAGTGGGGACGCACTGCACGCGTGTTTCGGATTTCAGTTTTAGTTTTGTCTCGGTCGTCGTGGAAGCATCCGTAAAATTATTACCTGTATTAATTCATAAAAAATTCATTTTTCATTGCTGTGAATAAATCAATTTAGTGATGAGATTGTGATGTGAAAATTAATCTCGTTACCGCACACTCCGATTCCAATATTTATTTTGGCGTAAAGTAAATTAAAATTGTATCGGATAAATCTATGTATCAACGTGATACCATTCAGTGCTGAGTTTTGTTTTTGTTTTGTGAATTATTTCTGTGAATGTTTTTTTTTTCATTGTTAATGAAATCTATGAAAATCATTGACGATTCTTCGTAGATATGAATTGTGGGTTCCAGTGTTAATTATAAAGAAATTGCTTTTGTTGTGATAGTCGTAAAACTCGAAAGTTTGGATATAACTCACAGTGAGCGAAAATCTAGATTAAACCCCTGATGCTATTCGTTAGTTATTCAACTTAACGTTCGGAATAAGTTGCGTTGAATGATTAGTCAACTAAACCCAACCATGCGAGACTAATTGGAGCGCAGATATAACGAGTTTGTCTATGATACGGTACTTATCCAAGTTCGTAACATTTAAATTGAATGAGAAATAAAAACTTGGGAAATAAATAATGACAAGAATGAATGCTTGAACAGCAGGAGAAATGAAAAATAGAAGGAAATGAAAAAGAAAAAAATGGAAATCGATTGGATACAATAACGACTGTTTATTAGACATCCAGTGAGTGCTTTTCATCCCCATTCTTTTTCGGTAGAAGTAAAAAAAAAACAACACAAGTGCGATAACATTACGAAAATAAAAGAATTAATGAATAAATAGATAAATAAACAAAGCAAGAAAAGTGACGAAGCATTGTTCGAATCGCATTCACTTTTGACCTGACAGTACTGAAAAAAAGCCCACAAAGTGGGATATGAAACACGAAGTAGTGTCACTGAAGATAAAGAAGAAAACGATAAGTTTTAGTCCAACAGTGGAACAAGTCAAGCTTGAAACAAGGCAAAACACATCGTAAGTCACTATGAGAGTTGTTGCTGAGGGGATAAAGTTTGAAAAAAATTCCGAAACAAAACATAGCACAATTTTTTTTTCTTCGGTAATGAAAGAGAATTCTGACGGAAACTTGACGTAGTTTAATAACGAGCACATGTGCGAGTTCAGTCAAAACTAGCGAGTGTATCGCTGTCGAGCAGAATATAGAAGGAAAAAATAATAATTAAAGAAAAAAAAATGAGAAGGGTGAAAAAACAAGACGCCCGAAACATCATAAAAAGAAGAGACTATTGCACGCGCCGCATGGGATTTTGAATATATATAACGTATAGTTAATCGCTTGGTCTTGGCGGCTGCTGTGTCACATCATAATTTAGTGAATGAATAAACATTCTCAGAACTATATAAAAGAATGTCCTATTTATTTTCCCACATTCTCAACACTAATCGTATGAATTTATGGATGAAAATTATATCCAACTAAAGGAAAACGAAAATAATATGATTGACAACCAAATGCCGACTGTGCGAATGTGTTGGCTTTGTTGTGGTTGTCATCATTATGTTGGTGTAGTTGCATAGTGATACAATTGCTGAAGAAGTAAAAAGTAGGAGGAAAAAAAGAAGAATTGAAGCGGGAAAGTTGTTCAAGATGTTCGTCACGTTCCGATTTGTGTTTTTGACGAGTTTGCTGATGCTGACGCGTCGACTCGCCGGAGGCGATGGCGCGTCCGACTCAACGAACAAAGGTAAAAACGTTTCGTCAATTTTATATATACATTTATGGATGTACATTCTACTAAATATTGTGATGTAAAATACAATTATATATACATGATAAAATAGTATATGACTTTCATATGTAGGAAGGTGACAGTTTTAAAAGAAGATTGATAGAATAGCAGAAATTAATTTTATATTACGATAATTTTAATGTTGTATTCAGTTTTGTACTGATTACTGTCGTAATGATTGTTTAAATTCCCAATGAATTTTTATTCTACAGTAAAAATAAAAATATTATAAAAAAATGATAACATCATTTGGGAATGGCTGACGATGCCCAATATGTGTAGCAAGACATCATTCACCCAAGTGTATATTAGAAGGACTTCGAATTATAGTTATCAGGCATATAAAAATAACTACTTGTGAACAAATAAATTTATTTGCAAAAGGTACCTGGGAATGTGTCTAGACTGGATGCATCCCCAATTTTAGATTGCACCAAGTACACACACACATGTACACAAGTACATAATTAATGATCTACAAACTTCTCACCTACATTTCTCATTACTTTTCGTCGTCATCAGATGGCACACCTGAATAAGTTACTTAACTTTGCATACATGTTGATGACATTTGGATATTCCCAATCCCAATGTTCACATTGTATCAATCGATAATCAATTGAATTTTAACAATAGTTCAATTGAATAAGTTTATTTGAAATTGTTCATTGAACCCAATTGATTTAGAACCGATATGAAATATTGTTTAGATTGAGGAAATGGTTTCTAGAAAATGAATGTAGAGATAAATTTACATTTCATCGCAATTGAATATGAATGATTCTCTTCAATATATGAATGATGACAGTCATAATGTGCATTACCGTGGTAATCGGAAATACCTGATGTTGCCAGGTCACAATGTAGGCGTAGTGGCCATCTGAAATGCATTGTGCTTATGGCATTGAGGCATAAAAGCGTGCACACATCCCTGATAGACGTAACGAGTAACAGTTAACCATCAACGAGACGCATCCCATCGGCTGACCGCATGATCACGCAGATTATTTGCACTAATCCTGAAACATGCAGCCGATGTGCACATTACCTCTGCCATGAAATTGAATTGTTCCTATTTGTATGTATGCTTGAACGCGCATAGTTTATCATAAATATACGATTGAGTTGAATTCGGCGAACATACCCAATAAAAAGTTCAATAGAGTTAAATATTTTGTTCAATTGATCTAATTTTGCAATACGATTAATATGATATTGCTTTAAATTATCTTGACAACTGAATTAATTGTTTACTAATTTTTTACGATCGTTCAGTTTATATTTATTTTCAATTCAGAATGAAGTAAACATCTCTCATATTCACAAAGAGAAAATGAATTCTCGAAAGCTTGTGGGCAAATTCATTCTAACGAATTCAATGGGAGCATGTTGTGTGCTCCAAAATAAAACAATGGGAACAATTTCGAATTTGAATAACATATATTTATATATATTTATATATTTGGAAGTATCGAGGTTTTATTCATTCAATAATTGAGAACACGGAATAATCAAATTCAAATTATTGTATTTGAATTGATCAATATGAATGAGGGGAGATAATGACGTGATTATAGTAGAATTCATTTGTCTTCTTTATGTGTAGATCAAATACAGTTCCAATTGGAATATATTATTGCCATATATCCATTAGCTCACTACAAAAAAACAAGAAAGGTCATGCAAAAAAATTGCGAATACCCAGACATCAGAATGTTGGAATGGCGAGGTTGTACTAAATCTGAAATATATTTTTTGTCATGTGATCATTGAAAACAAAATTTGAAATGAAAGAATTCAAACAAAAATATGGGTGTAACGTGTGGATTGGCTTCGTCTCGTTAGTAATTATTTTCGGAATGTATTGAAACTGGAATTTAAGTTGAAATTATAAGAGATAGGAGAATATTTTTACTGCTATTGAGACATAGATCGATTCAGTCTATGACTTTTCGCGAATCATTTAACATTTTGTGAATTATTTGGAAATGTGTAAGATAATTATTCATTCTCATCTGACACTTTCAATAATTCAGAAAAATCTATGAAAATTTTCAGAGCTCCTGATCATTGATTAACCAATGATGTCTCCGAATCATTTATTGGAATCAGCCGGAATTCTTATTTCCACTTAAATGCCCTAATGAATAAGCTTCGTCCAATCACAGCAACGTAAAGATAGCGCTTCGAACATAACTCACGTGAAATCTCGCGAAATTCTAAAACAGTAACTCTCATTGAACCATTAAATCCTCTCGCTGGAAGAAAAAAAAGTTGCAATTAATTAATTACGTGAGATTTAAACCAAAATAAAATGTACACAACAATTTTCATTATTATTAAGATCGTATCATTCGAAGTAGAGAGTAAAAATGGATTCGAACGAAGATTTGGAATGCTGGATACTTAGTTCGGTGGGGATAAATTCCAGGCACCAGGTCAGAGACGCTATAGCTGAGTTTCGTCGGAATTTCACGACTCCTAAATATCAAAGAAAAGTCAAGAATGGCAAGAAAGAGAAAAGAAAGATAGTTTACTGATCACACAAAGCAATTTTTTCACTATATTTACAAGCATACTCGAAATTCCTCTTAACCTTAAAGTGTTCTTGAACGATTCAATTACCTCATGCGTAAATATTTTCTATTTTATCATGGCTCCCATTATTCAATCACACTTTGATGAAAGCTAGCAAGATATATAAATAAAAGTAACTCATACATGAAATACTTTTCTGTAATTTCAATTTGTGATCCAACACAATTCAAAAAAACCATCGACTATACCTCAAAAAATATCGTCCGGTATCAAAGAAATTTTGGATTGAATGTCGGTCTGGAATATTAAAAATAACCAAAGTAATGGAATACCATGTGAAAGTTCGTTAAAAAAAATTCACAGTTAAGATAACAACGGCATTTCAAAAATAAGTACTTCAATCATCATTAATCACTAACGAAAAACGAACGGGGAAATCAATCATCATAATCACTGAAATGCTCGAGATAAATAAAGTTCTTTAATACAAGAAGAGTCCATCATCATAAATTATTTTTCACTGCAGAAGAAAATTTTCAAACAATAACTGAAAAATTCTGTAAAATTGGGTCGCGAATTTGAAAATGCGACGGATAATTTTGTTGGCATAATACAACATCGAACTGTGAATTAATCGCATGCATAAATTTGAATTGATATGGACATTGAGCTATATAATGATTCTATCATGTCTCATGAATTAATCGATCACATGAGCATCAATTATATAGAGAGCCCTGGGCAGTCCACTCAACCCTATTTACGTGAATTTTAGATATACATATAAAAGAGCCGCAATCGATGGAGTCGTGGCCACAATTACTATGGCGATCGTCGAATTGGTATTCACAATAATTATTTCTATTACTCCAATTCACTCGTTGGTAATGTTAATGGCATAATACTAATACGCTAAAAATATTCTTTCCTTTACGAATTGACCCTAACTTTAAATATACCACAAACAATTTGTGCGTGGGTGGCGGATGAGGTTGGATAAAAATGCGGCATAGTATATTCGCTACTTCATATAGCGATGCCCATATTGCCATTAGAATTTTTGCGCTTGTGACTGTATATAGTTTGAAGACGATACACTACACATACACCGTCATCGTCCTCAAGAATCTCCCGTCGAAAATAGGAAACGTGAAGGAAAGTGGGGAGTGAGCTTGATGATATTTTTAGAGTCTATGTCTTTTCATTTTTGTTTCATTTATTTTTCTCTCTCATTCTTCTTCTCCAAATATAAATACTGAATTTATGTATAGGTAGTGAATCTATGAGAAATGAAAATACCATTAGAAATATCATCAAATGGAATTTGACTTTATTCTATTTTATAATTTAAAAAATTGCAACCATTTCGTATTCTTCATTAGATTCGTTATTTTACGCTGTGACATTAAGTATTCGATACACGAATCATTCTATCTATATTCATTTATTATCGTGATGTAACCAATCGTTCGTTTTGCTACAAAGTTTCGGGTTTTAATTCACTGAATGTTCTACTCGATACGATTCACTCTTGTTTGAATTGCGCGCGACCAGGCGCTATCTCTTCCACGTCGTAAAGCTCAAAGTACCTTTCGACTTTGCCTGAGGGGATATACGTGTTTCGTCTTGCGCCAACTCGCAGAATGCACTTGTGAATCGTCTGGAGTCCAAGGGCCTCTTCTGGTTATTTAGAGTCAATAATTCTCTTTTTGTCTGCTTCCTCTTTTCATCTCTCAACTCACTTGAACTAAAATGTTTCATCTAATTCCACATTGTGCATGATTGCACATACGCATTAACCACATCATAATTAATATCACTATTTCTATAGTTTTCAAACAAAAATAAATATATAAACTGCTATCTCAACAGTTATTTTAACACAGTTTAACTTCATGCAGTTAATGAATATTTTGCATTGGTCTGTAGTCGGTAGATGTTCGATTGATCTAACATTTTGTATGACAATCAAATGTTTGAACTGGATGAATATTATAATTTAATATTTGAGTTTCAAAAATCAAATATGTTAACAAGTAAACACATCTATGCCCGAAGTTGCATGATTTCGCTGATGATATGTATCTACATATTTAATAGTAACAGATAATTTGCATTCAATATATTCGAATAATCATTGCAGCAATTTCTACATCATCTGAATAATTCTTTTATCAATTCAGATGAGGAAAATCCTCTTGGTTCAATACCTAAGTCATAATTTCGAAGAAAGTGAACAAAGAACATCCCACAAAAGAACAAACTTAGGATCCAACGTTACCAAACCTTGATCTTTCATATTTCCCTTTATATGTATGACTCATCTATACCACAATAGAAAGATTCTCCATATGTAATCTGATCTCCAGTCTAGATGATATGCGAATCACAATTGGTGGCGGAATCAATGCAGGTTAAGTGTCAAGGTATTCATAGCATCAGTTTCAGTTTAGATATCCATCCACACATAAATTTGCGTTACAATTCAACAATCAGCATCGTAACAAGCCATGCTCGTCAAATAGTTCTTGTACATATGTAGCTACATATAATGTACATGTATACATACCACGATTGTAAAGGTGTACATGCACATACTGTCATTGCTTCACGAATTGATAATCATCAGTTCGAAATGAGTCCAATGGTAGAAGGACAGTGGAACATGGACCATCAGAATACGACACAGAGAGTTAGTGAATGTATGGGATCAATGAGAGATTACAGAATTCGCTATGTCAGCCCTCATATCCTATGAATTGAAAGAGATAACTTATATTATTATTATATGGGCCATTCTGAGTGGACTCATTCTGCTTTGTGCTCTAGTAAGATTAAAGTAAAAGAGCTACGAGCATATTAGTATATTATTTATAATAGGTTTTTATCTCCTCCATTTGCATGTGTAATCCTTTTTTAATATGATTTCAAATTCGCGAGGTTTTCGTTTGAATAGAGAAGATGGTTAAAATAGAATTGATTAAGTGGTTGAGTTCTATTGAGGGATTTGTTTTAATATTTTGTAAGTGTTGGATCTTGATAGATGAGTTTAAATGATGAGTTGAATGTTATGATCAAGTTTTGCAACAATTTTATTTGAAAGAAAAGGAATTGTCTGATACAAAGTATATTATCATTAATATTTCGTTTTGTATTTATCGTATTTTAGAAGTTTAGAAGCCTTGGTAATGTTAATTTTGCTCGTATGCTGTGGGAATCACTTTTTTTTAATTGAACTGGTGTCTAGTTCTCTAATTCAAGTAATTCAATCTGGGAATTTCTGTGTCTTCATGGACTAATACAAACTTAGTTCTTGAACATCTATGGTGGAAGTATGGCTGTACAATAACGGAGCATTTGAGTATTCACATCAGACTTAGAAGTTGATACTACAGAGTGGAAAATACTACAAATACCACTAGGTACAGAAGTGGTGATACATTCACATTCGAAAAGGGTGTGAATAATAATGAAAAAGCAGTTGGGATCGCTTTGAGCTCTGGGATAAATCATTGATGAAATTTCCATACAAAACGTTCAAGTTTATATGGCCATGGATACAGCATATGTTTGCAAATTCACATTTTCAATATAATTTATCATCTTATAAATGTCTTATTCTCAATTTTCTTAAATTATTTTTGTGCTACTTTCCTGGATATCAAGTAAAACTTAACTGTAATAACATATTACCTGTGTGAGTTTAAAATAAATACTGATGATGGAATTCATAACAGAGTATCAACAAGACCGCAGTTATCACGGATTAATTAATTATGATGCAATTAATTACTGTAGAAGATTAATACCGCTCTGGCGAAATTAGAGTTGTGTAAATTCTGTACTTTGGTATTTACTGTTGCTCGCGAGTTTCTCTCCAATGCATTCGTATAATAAAATACTCATTGTGTTTGTATTCATATTTGAAGTCCGAATATTGGTGTTCAGGAAATTCATTTAAGCTTTTATGCCGATGGTGAAAATTGTGGTCATATTATTTCATTTGGTGTTGAAATTGGGTAGTTTTTTTTCGCAAATCTAAATGAGATTTTGGTTGTTTTGTTTCCCAACTGAAAAATTGTAGTCACTCTCACAGAGAAACGTGACACGAAAATTAGAATTTTCAAAATTGAATTATCCGAGTAAGAGATGAAAGAATGATCGAGAGAGGTGGATTTTTGATGATTTATAGAGAAATTTATATATCCGTGCTGTCAGAGTAGCTATCGGCAGCGACATCGATCTCGACAATTTTTCTGCTTGGAATTACAGTTGTCACCGTCTGGGAAAACATAGTTTTATGAAAAGCGCAATCAACTATTGCTCATGCAAGTTAACATTTAGTTAGATATAATTTGATATAAATTCGTAAATTCTCCAAATTTCAAAATAATATTTCAAGCAGAACTATTAGCAGCTCTGCAATACTTCAAAACAGTCAGGAAATAAAGTCCATATGAAAAAATTGACGTCTGTATATAAAGTGCCCATACAAGTGTGGATGATTCAAAAGAGAAGTGCAGTACGCGATAGTGGTTTCAAAGAGGAATATTAACACACTACTTCAAAGAAGAACATAAAGATACTGAAGAAGGTTCATATATACACATCCATGCATTTTATCTTGATTAATATTGCCAACACAAAATGCTGTATCCAAATCAATATTGAAGTATACGAGATTAATAAACCCATGACGTGCCATTGTGTGTCCAAGTTCTTTCAATACAGATGTATAACATTGGCTTCCTGATAGAATTCCGGAAAATATTGATACAGTTTTTCAGTGTTCATCTCATGTTTCTCTGAGGACGTCTGCATCAGACAGGATGAGTTTGTTTTCAATATTCAGATCAAATAGCCTTGAGGGTGGGGTCGAAGCACTGAACTGAGTGCAATGATAACAATGACGATATGCCATCCCCTTAGGCAATCAACCCGCATTGATTCCCCGGCTTTAATACCTCACATACCCAATATAGATTTGCATTATTGTTGATAGATGAAAGTTGATTTATGAATACTTTTTTAAGCCCTTCATTACACAGCGATAAAAGTAATATCAGGACCGTTGTGAATTTGAAAGCGCATGTTCAGGAAAACACTGACATTCTTTTTTATCTCGTTGGATTCATGAACAGAAGAGCAGTTGGATGATGGATCAACAATTTGATGGTTTTTTTTGCACCAAAAAAATTAGTGGCATATTGCGTGGCACGAAATCATAGTTGAAATTTTAATGCAACGTTGATCGAGTGCTGAAACGAAAACATGCAATTTCAAGTTCCATCTCCAATTTATGACGATATTCTGTAGAGTATTTCTAATTCAACTGCCACTATGCTGCTAGTTCTTTGAATGAGGTGGGAGTTGTGAGAAATGACGACTTCTCAATGATGTAGATTTCTCTTCCTCCACTAATCTTCTTAGTCTTCAAAGGCTGTTTGAAATGTTGTTCATCATTACAGTCAGGTTATCAGCATGATGACTCTATTTCGTTTGATCCTGTTCAAGAAGTTCATTAACTCCTCTATAGGTTGAAATTCGTAAATATTTTGGTGTCTCTGAGAATCAGACACGCCATGATACATTTTGATGGTTATATAATCACGTATGTACCCAGATGATGATACAGATTGATTTTCCTTTCAGTGAAAGGAAGTCCAATCAAAACATTTAATCTGACTGAGATACCGCGGTGAAGTATTACATATTCTAAGGATTGCTTGGAAATTAGCAAAATAGCGATGTCAAATAAATTACGCCATAGGATTTTAATTATTATTCAACAATACTTTATTAAGAAACCGTTCAAAAAGGTTCAGATTGAGGTGAGAAAAAATCATGAACGCCAGTATCAATTATCTCTCATATTTCATTAACAATTGAAATAAATTTCTACATGAGCAACATCGATACTGACTACTTTTAATTATTAACATACTTTCTTAATAAAATGTTGCTTCCTATGACACTTATAATTTACTGCTATTCCAATATACAATGTATGTATACAATATCATTGACCATTTGTGATTGCAACTCGATACGCAGAGTGTTCACATTTTATAACAAAGAACATCCCGTTGAACACAATAAATGATAGTTTCGTACAACAACAGTAGCTAAAATTAGCCTTGGGGCATCATTTTTTCACATCAGGAAGCGAAGGGTTTAGATTCCATCAATATGAAATAATCCACTGAAAATATTTCGAATAATGTAGAGATATTCTTTTGTTTTATGAACATGTGGCACAGACAAAGAGAATATACACTGGATTCAATTCCAAATTATAGAATAATATTTCAAATAAATATTTAGCTACGAGTGCAGTGTCGGTATGAACAAAGCGAATAACTTCAGATATGTCTAAAACAAAATCGAACAATATTATTCGTATTCCAGCTGTTGAAAAAAATCCAATCATTTATCCAAAATATGAAAAATGATATAAAATTCAATGATAAATAAACAGAGTAGTTGGTACATCTTTGATATATAATGGAAATCATACTTCTTCATTGACATCGGAGGGTATATTTTTATGCAGTAAGACATTTGGCAATTCTACATTACTAAAATGATATATGTAAAGAAATGTCATATTATCCATGCGGACGACACACGACTGTCATTGGACTCTTCAGTTTCCTTTCAATATATATGACACTGTACACGCGAACAAAAGTATCTGCAATACTCGTATTTGAAAGTGTATACGAGTGGAAAATGGCACTGTCGAGAACGAGAACTCGACGCGATGTGGTACGAATATTTGTACATTTTTTATATATGCGCTTCGAAATTGTACATGCCTATTCACCAAAATATGTGTAACACGTGCATGTTGTCGCTTGACATCCGCCCGTGATATGAGTCCCCTGATGGTGTCGCGAACTAGATCAATGATATTTTAGTGTATACATCTCGTTGATGTGTGCTCTATATAAACTGTATTATTCAATAGCATATACGGATGCGTCATTAGCATTTTCACAACTCAACTACTCACAATTCAGTGAGAAATATTTATAATGAAAATTACAGTGTGACATCTCATGAGAATTTTTGGAAATTCTCTATCTGACACATTTGTTAAGTGAATTTCAAACATATATTAAAGAAGAGAAATTATCACGTCCATAATGAATTCGTTCAATAATTCTGATACAAATTTAAATCAGTTCACAAATCGTACTGTTTCCAATATTGACACCTATACATGTACGAGCTTGTTCAATCCCAATTCAGAAACTATTCCAACAAGCTCGAATAATAATAGAATGAATTCCAAACAACTCTTCCAAAAGTACAATAATCCCATAATTAACCAATTCGCCAATAATTGGCTCCAACTCAATAGCAGCCCACTGAATATGTGTTCATTTATATAGGAAACGTATAAAAGGTGTTGGTACATTAATGATTGGGAATAACTTTCCATTTGTTATCAATACTAATTTTTGTTTGTACAATTTCATACATGTGTAAATTCGCTGCAAACAATACAACTGATAAATTGAATGAGATATGTATTTTAGTAAAATAAAAAATAAAGTGAAGAACAAAAAAAGGTCATTTATAAAACTGAGTGAATAGCTCAAAGCCATACATAATTCTCTGCATTGTGTTGGACATAACTTGTGAGATTCTGGATAAAAGTTTTCTTAATAGGGTGCACAATGCAAAGAGTTCAAAGTCGTGTATTAGCGCCTGAAGGATTTTACTTTTTTTTTGTTCCGGCCTTAGTTGTGATCCTCATTTCATATTAGATTCTTTCCGTATTCGGTGGCGGAAACCACGTTTTTCTCTTTTCTATATAGTACAGAGATAAATGAGCAGGGAAAATGAAGGGTGGACATATACCCAAACTCCTCTTTTCTAAGTTATACCTACAAGACACGCAACCCTTATTGAATTATTGCTCAGAGAAAGTAGTTTTTCATAAGAGTCATAAAATTTACTTTCGATATAACATCAAAGGTGCAAAGTATCGATGTGGGTAATAGATGTGAAATGTTATTGAAAATCCGAACGTATAAGTCACTGTCTTTTATTTATATTTTTTAAAAGTTTATGCAGTTTCATATCAATGTGTGTAATGAAGACGAATTAGTAGTAGTCAAATACAGTAACAGTAACATTGTTCGATCGTTTTTCATTTTCTATCGATAAATTGTCCCCAGGTAGTAGTCAATATAAAAAAATTGATGCAGACCACTGGGCCGACACATGTCATGCACTGATTCGTTCAATAATTTCGTACGCTTTTTCTTTTTTCTGCTGAATCATATTTTCTCTTGATATGTCCCTTGACACTGTCCAAAATTATGTGATAGTCGATGTTCCCAAACATGTCACATCAATTAATAGTTTGTAATGAAAGATATTTTTCTATTCGCGTTCGAGTGTTGCACGATTAAATACTACAGTTCCAGTGTTGAATGATGAATGGATTCTGGATGACATTTCACGAATGAAAATATTGGACAATTCATGTACCGTCTATTAATATTCATGGTGTGATTATCTACTTTATTTTGGATTTTCCTCACACTTGGTTGTATAATCTGTCCCAAATTAAAAAAGAACTGGAATGGAGTCGTAGTTGTGAATTGGATTGAATAAGTTCAATGAAATAATCCAAATATTGTACAGATGAATTGAATTAGGAAAAATGTCTTTTATAAAAAATTTTATTCAGAGAAATTTTTCCAATTCATTTTTAACCTATCGCAACATTATCTTTTTGTACAATAGCACTAGCGAATTTTATTTCATCCCATCTGATAAAATTGTGTTCGGAATTGTTACTTCTTACTTCAGAACTGACTAGTCTACTGGGACATCATTGATGTCGTGAGTATATTGATTCTTCGTCGTATACTGACAGTCTATCAGTTTTTCCAACAATGCTATGTGCGGAAAACAATGGAACCCGTCAAATGAATATGAAATCCCGACGTATACTTGCGCAACAACAAAAACTATATTTTTACCAAATAGATGAAGACAATGAGATGGACATTGCAGATCCCCGAAAATCCTCTCAATTGTTTCAGCCCCACGTATTGAAAAAAAGAGAAAAAAATTCCTGTCAACGTCGTGTCAATAATAATCACATATTTCTCAATACAAACATCCTCATTCACTCGACATTTACAATTCTCTCACAATCCCAACTTTTTTACATCGCCGATTTTGATTATCAGATGTCAATTAATTCCCCAACAAAAAACTCGAATGAAAAAATTCATATAAATTTAAATCAGTCACTGATCAAATAATCCAATTTCATTTTTTCTCTCGTCATAAATTACCACAAATATTAACAATAATAATATTAATAATAACGATAATACTAATCACAACGAATTGATAATAAAAAGTGAGAACTGCATGCGATAACTTTCATGTAAGAAGACGCCAAGATTAATTTCGTGCAAATGGTTAACGTAAATAGAGGAAACTGCGAGATTTCACAGATGTCTTTGCTGTATGTGACGAAGAGAGGTTTGATCTTGAATTTAGCCGCGGGTTATGTAAGCAATACTCTCACAGCTGGTTTTCACCAAACACCATATACATTACCATTTATTAATTACACCACTGAATAACTCTGTACTGCATTGCACTACAATGCCTACAGCCACGCATATCTGCTCCAGCGTTGAGTTTATATTCAGTATGTGTATGTACTTATGTAAGGACGAAGTTTGTATAGACAAGTTTCTCACCAGTCTGGCGTGAGTTTGCATTGTGATTCTAAGCTAACTCACTGTACTTATCGGTTCTATTTCGCTGTTATTGAACATAATTCTTTTATATTTATTTATGATTATACTATACAATATGATGTATTTCAAGTTGGTAACTAAATGTATCAAAGTCTTGAAGATTTAATGTAAGAAATCGAAATTTTCTAGTACAGTAACCCAGCTGGATATGTGACAATCATATCTTTGATTATGAAGAAAAAAGTGATGCTCACCTATCCAAGAGATTTTTATTTTTTTAAATAAATAAAGATATTGAATGAATAATAAAATGAAATTTTGATTGAGAAAAACTTATTTATAAAGTCTGGGATCTCTGTCCGACTATGAACCATAACCAAAAATTCTTAGCAATTGCAATTATCCATCCAAAAAATGCTAATAATTTATAGCTTGGTCATTATGGATCAAACAAATAGCTTCAAAATCAACAACTTCACAATCCAATGGATTTGTTTACAAGTTAAGGTGAAGATATATGTAAAACTTTAGGTCTGATTCAGAGTCTGCATTTCACTGAGCTAACAACAACCATTATCAATATAGATAGTATCTACATCACTATCAGCAGTGGACTAGTTGATCCAATCTGAAATTCACGGTTGGCATACGGTCAAGGATTCAGCACATTTGTGTTTCTGATTTTTCATTTTGGATGTACATAGACAACGAAAATGCCAGTCGGTAATAATAGTTTATATAGTGATAGGAAAGAAAAATTAAATCAGCTGTGTATAAATTTCTTTTGTATTCATTGTTTGACATGGAATTATTTCTTCAATGTGATTGTTCATAAGATAATCATGCAGTCATTAGATTCAATACAATCACCAGATGGAAAAATTTCAGTGATGTTATATGAATCCCTCACGTAGCCTTCTATACACCGACAACCCACAGAACAAACCTGTAATTAAATTTGTTTATATTTTCCTTATTTTTTTCGGTCTAAAATAACTCATATTTGACTTAATTACAAAATGTTAAACATAATTTTTACCTCGTGAGCGTGAGGTGAGCGTTCACGGGCTGCGCAACTCGGGTCACAGTAGGATTCGTTGTAGAACATCTCATTTTGACCACAATGTGGAATGGTGTGTGGTGGCGCGCTTTCACACCCTTAGCAAAACGTAACATGAATACTGAGAATGATCTCAAATAGAGAGATGGGAAATGAGTTTTTAATCTTATAACTAAACATATTTTCTGTACTTTTTTTATCACTTGTTATTTTTCTGTGATAT
This sequence comes from Meteorus colon, assembly GCA_030523085.1. NCBI lineage: Eukaryota > Metazoa > Arthropoda > Insecta > Hymenoptera > Braconidae > Meteorus > Meteorus colon. The sequence continues at coordinate 621,251 of JAPYZH010000003.1, forward strand.
ACTTTCATTAATTTTTTTTTAACTAAAAAAAATACAGATGTTTAATTATAGCTTGTGTCATCCGTTGAACTTTCTATACTTCAAAAGATATTTTTGTATATTGTGATTTTCCACATTATTAATTGACTGATTTCAAACTCACGATACTTTCCAATCTAGTTCAATAGTATTATTCTCATGAAAATTAAAGTTGACTATCTTTAAAATCTTAGATATTTCTAAAATTACACAAACATTACAACGTAAATGAATTCTATCAAGTTAAATGAAATCCACATGGAAAAATATTAAATAAAATAGTGTCTTCCAGACATATAATTACAAGGAAATGTTATTTGTCACATCGTAATTTATATGAATTAATAATTATTGTGGGCACTTACATAAAACGCAGACAGCGGCGATACAAAAAATCGAATACACCTTGCACAAGAACATTTCGAATTCCAGTGAGGATAACGTCGGTTTCGTTATCAGCTTTTATACCCAGGAAACCATTTTACTACTTGAGATGTATACATCCACATGAATTCAAATATTATATCATTTTACCAGAGTCAAATATAAATTCACACATATATTCTTATTTACACAGGTATTCGCTAGTTATACATCGACCAAGTGTTTTAAATAGTAACTTAAGCCAGTGTTGAATTATTCATATTCAATTTTTTGAATATTATTTTAATTCAACATTACACATGGTATTAGTAATGATAACAGTGTTGAATAGGAATGGAAAAAATGTCTGCAGAGCGCACGTTTCATCTACACATGATAAGCGTGATGTGTCTTCAATGATACTTGATATGTTTATAATAATCTGTATGATATGATAAGGAAATTGAAGGACACATCTTATTTGATAAATTATATATTTCCTTACATGGTACAATCCATATATAAACGTATAATTTCATTCAAATTAATATTTACATCTAATTATAATAAAAAAATTAACGAAACATTCAGTACTGTTAATTCAGGATTAACAAATGGAAATTTATGGATATAAAATATTAGATGTGTATCTTGATTAATTAGTATCAACTGTGATCTATTTTTTTTATCTCTCCCGCGGAGAATCTGAATTTGTATTGATTTAAAAACGTGAGCTAAGTTTTTCTCAGCAAACATATTCAAACCGGTTGATTTATCTCCACTTAACAGCTGTCAAATTTGGTCCAACATATGTTAAACATACTAAATGTTCATTACACAACGTCTCATTGAGCACTGCATGATGAGTTAGTTCAAACGTTGGAAAAGAAAAATGAATACAATAAACCTTTATATAGAAATTTTTCATCAGTGCATTAATATTATTCAAGTTCATGTTTGGGCAAACAAATTCAGTCGATTTATTTCTACTATCATATATATATTTTATTACATAACTAATTCAATCGGAGATGAAAATTTCTTGTGTTATTCAATTTCACATTTATTAAAAAGTCATATTGTAGATTAATGCATATTTATTTATTTTATATTATATCTTGACGTGATAAAACAATTTCCATTAGCGGTAGTTTTGCATCCACCTTTTATAAATGAACTTATTTTTGTTTCGTGAAGATACAAGGCATTTCTTAGATCGATAATGTCGATGAATATTCATCAAAAATTAAGAATTCATATGCTTTTCTTACAACGCTCTAATAAAAACTATGGTCTCGTCAATGTAACTATTTCTAAATATATACAAAATGCAAAAATATTCCTCCTCTCTTTGAATGAAAGAGGCAGTTGATGTGGTCAAAGAAAGTGGATCCTTCGTCCCTGTAACCATCAAAACTCTTTTACCCGTTTCTTTTTATTTAACCATTTCTTTGCTGTTCTATCCTACTTTCTACTATCTCGTGTATGGCTTCGCAATGTTGAAGCCTTTTGATAAACTGTGAATAAAGGACCATTTTCTCTGCACAACGGAATACATTTCCCTCGTAATCCGTCGACGATGTTGCAGAATCAGAAGAGGAAGAGTCAAGGAATAAAACGGTATTGTATATATATGAAAGAGACAACGAATAGAAAAACCTGGGAAAAAGAAAGACGAATGACGTGTAATTTGTGAGCCTTTAAATTCATAAAGGGTTCGAACAGTTCTCGAAAATATACAGCACGTTATTGATCTTGCACAAGTACTCGTACGTTCAGGTACATATACACAAACTGTATCATTTATTGAAAAATTCCGTTCGCAATTTGTGTGTTTATACATCAAGTATCATTTACTTTCCAATTGGCATAATTAATCAAATATTGAATAAATAATTTAGATGTGGAGAGGACTATTCGAATTGAAATATTATCACTAAATCAAATCTCACGTTCATTTTTATGTTCAATAAATATGTCAGTACGTAAATAAAATTGTATTATTCATTGAGCATTTACACTTACATATCAAAATATTATTCTCATCAAATGATAATTTTTTCTTTGTAACAAAAGAGTAATATAGATGAATATAAAAAAATTGAATACCGAATAAATGATGAATGACAGCAGCAATGTGCCGAATCTGTATACGAATAGCTTATTTTTATTTGATAATACTTCAATACATTCGATACTTATAACCAGTAAAACTGTGGTGCACCAATCGTTCATATCTAATTGTCAGAAGAATTTATTTCAATTTCTCCAGGACATTTGTCGCGTCACTGAATTCAATTTTATTATATTCTACGCGCATCAAGATTAAATCTATAATCATAATTGAATTGTCCAGGAGTGTCCTTATTTTTGATTGGTATCATTAAATGTACAATGGAGAAAATGAATAAGGCGAGCAAAAGTTATTTGGAAATTTCATTAGAATTTTCCGACTCAGTTCAATTTATAATTATGAATGTATGGCAAAATTGTTGATAATTGAAAATAAAGTCAGTCAAGCTGATTTTGTGATTGAACATTTTATGAGACGTTCAGTTGAAGAAATATTATAGACATAAATGAAACATTTTTTCATTTTATACTAATTAATTATGAGTTCAACATCTCAATACTTAGAAAAATTTGTAATCGATCGAAAAAAGAAGGGAATTTAATATGTCGAGATTTATATATTGCTCGTGAGGAATGAAGCAACGGTTTTAACCAGACTCCAATGTAGCCAACACATATCCAAAGAAAAAGTTTAGCAAACATGAGTAGAATGTTCGATCGTATACACTAGATAAATAATTATGTATGTTGAACATTGTTAAGCATGTACTTTTTCTTCGTGTGCGACAAGAAAAGTTCGATCATTGCCATGAAATTTTCCCGATCGTTTCACACAAACCACCAACCCCTGAGGTTTTATAAATGTTGAACTAAAAAAATTTAAGAGTTGGCGAAAAAAAACAATGGCAGTAAAAATAAAACTCTTAGTTTTGTTAACTCGAATATAATAATTCTGAAGTGAACCTTCCTCACAGTATTCCTATTAGAAATAAATTCCAATATTTACCCTCATTATGCATACGTACATTTTCTCTTATTTATTTTCTTGTTTTCTCGCTAGAGATAATCAGGAATATTATTCAATTGATTCAAAGAATTGTGCTATTGTCGAAAAGCTTATTCATTCCCAAGTAATATCAGCCATACACTTTGCAACTACAAATTGGAGAGAACTAAGAGAGTGAAAATATTAAGCAACTTATGAATTTCATTTGTGTCCATGGCCCACAACGTCAATGGCACAAGCATAAAGTTCGTTCATAAAGATCCGATATATCTACATGTTCATACCATCATACGTATGTATGTAAATTTAACTAACCACAATACCGCAAAATATCTATGTATTAGTTAAGTTTCTTTGTTCTGTGTGTAACCATAATTAGTTGTCAAATTGTTTCTTTTTCATTAGATAAATTGACGAAAAAGTTACCACATATAAAAGTTATCACAATAGAATGAGTTTTGTAATTCCATTGAGTCACAATGAACGCCACATAAATAATTTCCCGAACAAATATGTGACTTGATATTTATTCACATGACGACACTAAATAGTCGTAGTGAAAAGATACGTTCAAAACGAACTTATGAAAATTCATAAAAAAATTTCAATAGAATTCACAAAGGTTATTTCTAAAGTTATGAAGTTTCTCGCAAAATGTAGAATATACGAATTCATATTCTCTAACTTGGTTTTATAAACACAGTCATATACATTTTCAGACGTATATTCGAACATATATTTTGTTTCCATGCGGGTGTGCATTAATCAAGATGAAGAGCATAGTGTGTAACTAACTAACAAGTATCCAAAAGTTTTCCTGATTCAATATGAGCACTGATTACTGGGTCATGGATATCATGGGTTCTTCGAAATCACTTCATCTGATGATTTAAGCTTGACATGATCCAAATCTAGGCGTTGATATAATATTTGGACAATCTATGGAAACGGTGCTATTTATTACTATTCAAATTTATCTAATATTTTAGCGTTGGCCTTGGCCACTTTATGATTTAATTTTCTACATGGATATCAATGAAATTTTACCTTTATACGAAGTAACTTAAACAGTCACCGTGCAATGATTAGAGTTACATGAGAGCATCACCACCTGGTTACTACGTGAAGTGACCTACGGCACAAATGAAAATGTGAATGCCAGAGGCATAGAGAAGTAGTAGAAGCTGGCCGTAATGAATTGCTTTACTCTTGGCCATTTCATTATTAATGAGAGCTACTCGTAGACTGTGTGGTGCTTACTTTGGATGGCCATGTAACCAACCATATATATATCCAAACAGTATTCTTCTCTACTCTCTTCTATATATGTAATCTCTTTATTCATCTCTTCACTAACTTTGCCGCACACACATGGCAACTTATAACTTTGAAAAGCAGAACATTCCACGCGTATATACTTTCAACGATCATAATGTACCACCCCAAAATAGACATTGGGGGCCGAATGAATTTTCTCCCTTTATTGAGCCGTATTCATTGGTACACTACTGGCGCCCATTACATTCAAAGTATGACTCAGCTCGTGGGTGTATTATGTATCAAAGTTTGTAGTCCGCACACGAGTTCCACCCGACTGAGTGTCAGTACGGAGACAAAGAACCTGTCTTCAACAATCGATCGTATACATCCCATTGGTGAATTATTCTTTTCAATCAGTTGAATAAACAGAAAAAGATAACGTCCACTCACGAATATATGAAGTCGTTCAATACTTGTTTATTGCAAAATAGAGAAATATTTTTTAACATGATTCAAACATTGGCTATGAAATATCTATAGATACCTAATAAGTTTATAGTGACAATAATGTTTAATAAATTGTAACAGATTTTTATCAGAATATTGCGATGGTAATCATTTCATGTACGCAACATTCAGCGCATACACAAACTGTATAAAAATATTTTTAATCATATTTGTTTGTTCACTTATTTCAGCGCCAGTAAGATTGGTGTGGGCAGAGGAAGGTGACGATGTTGAATTGCCCTGTGACCTCACACCGCCAACGCCAATGGATTCAGTCATTATGGTACTCTGGTTCAAAGACAACGTCGGTATTCCACTTTACAGGTAAATTTGCGCAGATGATTGAACTAATTGAGAAGGAATTGATTCGTTTACAATGAATGTCTACACATTGCAATGAGTAACCAGCGAACGTGTGAAATTCCACTTTCGATATTAGGAAAATGGACGAGGGCTCCACTTAATTATTTTCATAAGATCAATATTAATTATGTAGACCCAATAGGCATGTTCTTTTATCATATTAGATCACCTAATGTGGTAACCAATGCTGTAGAAATTCTAATTAGCATTGCTTTTTATAGATGTTCTGGTCTTGGAGAATTAAAATAAAGAGATGAAAGATACGGAACATATAATTATATGAGCTTGAATTGACGTATGACCATATTTTTGTAATGCGTCATACGCTCAATTACTGTCTCGTAAATTTCACGGGCAAACTGTAATCCCGAGTGGGTCCTAAAAGTTTGGTGGGTTTGTGAATAAAAGAATGTTTTTAAAAAGTGCCGCAAGGGAGGCTGTTACGGGCTCTTGGGGAGTGGAGTCCCCATATCACAAATCCTGGCAATATGTTTCAAGGAGTTGTCCTGGACTCTTGGGAAAATGAGAAGTCCCATGACATCTTTTGCAGTGACGTGGCGCACGCTTAGGCATAACTGCAATGATTTCAAAAATAATTTATGTGCAATTGTTTGGGTTATTGATGAACAGTATTTTTAAATGTTATAATTACCAATAGAGCTTGAACATTTTCGAAAGCAACTGTGAAAACTGTCGATGCGATTTGAAATTATTAATGTTTGAGATATACAATTTAAATGCATACAGTTCTGGTGGTAAATTGGAAGTGTTTTTAATGGTAGAGAAACAATCTATTTCGAGCACACTAATTTACTCGACGTGAAGAAGAAAAGTTTATGGCTTTCAGGCTATTATATTCTATATTAAATGGTATTCTCTATGTTGGTGTTGAAAACATTATCATTTAAACATATTTCACAACTACCATTGTAGAAAATTATGCTCAGGTTGCATCAGTTACTCAATCATTCATCCTATTTCCTTGTGCATATCTATCGCATACGAAATAATCAGTTCCTTTGTGAAGGATTCATGACGCTTTTGAGACTCTGTACGAATATTCTACAAAGAGAGAAGTCACAAACATCAACAGTATTATAGGAGATGTTGGGTATGTATCAATGATGTATGAAGCTCGACTTTGTCATGTTACATTTGGGCAAATTGTGATGTTAACAATGCACTCTGGGAGACAGTCATTTGAGCAGGAAGTAGTAAGAGAAATACTTGAAATTTCTAGTAGGATCTAATAGAGATGTTCAGACAATAATGAATAGTTGAAATTGAATTGTGAATTTTTTATATAAAATTTTCTTGAATATTCAAGCAGATGAATAATTGAGAAGTCTAAACTAATTCCTTGGAATAACTTACGAGGATATGAACCGAATAAATATTTTCAATTGCGGATTCAATGTAAATTGCTAGCCCGTGAGTATTCAGAATTCAGAATACAGAATGAAAAATTCAGAAAAGAATGTCATATTAACGTAATTCTCAATTAATCTTTTCTATTTTCATGATTTTATTCTTCTTGGAACTGAGTATCAGAAATGTTAGGAAGAACGAAAATGAATTCAGATCGAAATGTAAATTCGTAATGTTTGTATATATATTTGCAATAAATAATTTATTATAGCAGCAATATCAGGAAGATTATAAGGCCAGAAATTTTATTATGTGGATAATAAGAGTTGGAAAAAATTATGATGTTTCAACTGGTAAATCTTATTTTCCACTATATCACGTCATTATGATGAGATTTTCATCACAGAATTTCGTTATCGATTTGTAATATCACATTTCACGAATATTCATATTCGCATTATTTCATTTTATTTCTCGACTGGAAATCATGACGGCATTTCATATTATGTTTATTCAGTGAAAAGTGACAAATCTCTCGAGTTCATCTGATTTCACATGTTTCGCTATATTTCATCATTCATTATATGTATCACGTATTGTTTTCTGCCGACAGTGCAATCTACTTTTATGAAGAAACGACTCTTGCATATCAACATTTCTCCATTGATCTATATCTTGTTCGTTTCGCACTTTTCTTGTATCATCTTTTCTGCTTCTGCTCTCATTCTTCCTTTTCTGCTCTTTGAGATTGAATTTTACTCTCAACTGTACTGATATTCATGTCCAACTATTCTTTTTTTTTTACATTCAGACAATTTGCATTTATGATGTTTCACATTTTACATAGAACTACCTCATCATCGGATCTTTTTTTTTTTCATTTCACATATTTATATTCACTGTCTACCTTCAATATAATAATGCATTTTATATATTAATCGTCTTTCGCATACTAACGCTCAACTCAATTCTATTCCGTCACATTTTGTACAGTTTCTATTCATGAAATGAGGAATATTATATTTGTTTCATTTTTCATTCCCATTTGTTTGATATCGCTTTTAAAAGATAGAAAAACGTGAATTGCAACAGTTTATTGTTTTACTAACGAAGCGGCAGTCGCATATAATGAAATTTTCTTTATTTTTCTTTCGAGCCATCCTTCTGTATTTACTCTTTCGCGGAGTATAAATATTTCAGGCCATTCTATTCATCAGATTCTTCGCATTGGAGTTTTATATATTCAGACCGGTATTATTATACATAAGCGTATGATCAACAATACAAATTTTAATGAGAGCGTCTTGATTAGACGAGGAATAATTGAAAAATTCCTGCATATATTTAATCATTTATAAATTGATTATCACATTTATAACATTTCATTTTTTCCTGTGTTATGAAGCCAAATCTTTCAAAACTATTTTTTGATTGTCAATTATATCTCCAGTATAAATTATATATTCAGACTCATTTGATCGTCATCTATAAGTAATCATTCAATATCAACTTTGCATTTTTGTTAATCTCATCTGAATATCATTACTGGAATTCAAGACTGGAGTTTGATCGATGATCAAAAGTATGTGTGTGCTCATTTTTCTAATGCTTTGAGTCTCTGTCTGAAACATTATGGAATGATCATCCAGTGAGAAATGAATTCGGACTATCAGTAGATGTTGTGAAATGCAAGGTTGATTGTTTGATTACTCTACTTGAGTTTTGTACCCGTTCAAATATGGGGGTTCTGAGAATAAAAACAATATTTGAACGATAAATTGAAAGGAGGAAGAAGAGAGTTTGGAGAATGTTTGGAAATGTCGCATTTCGGTATAATACCTTGCTCGTACAGGAGTACGTAGAACTTAGTGTATATAGATACGTGAACTTATCAACAACAAAAGTGAACCTAACAAATAAAGACCGAAACCTACTCAATAACTTTGTCCTTGTCTTTGCTCTCAAGTGCTTGAAGTTTGCGTGTATTGTCGTGAATATGTCGTTGGTTCTGTGCTGTGTAGCCTTCGATGATTACACTCGATTGCTGGCAACATGAACTAAATGGAATCGAGTCCATCCCATTTCGACATCTCGTTCGTCCAATAGCAAATTGAGAACAGCAGATGAACCGCGCGGTGGATGTGAAAGCGATTGCTTGAGGTTTTCTATCGCATGGTCGATTCTCTGGAACGACACTCAATTCATTCTCTTTTTTTCTTCAATATAGGTGCACCATTTGGACAAGACGTTTGTAATTTTTTTCCATTTTCAATACGTATATCGGTCAATTTCTAAGAGAATTTTCAATATGGTCCAAAATAATGGATGACTTTGCAATGGGACAATCTTTGCCGTAATTAGAAAAAGTGTGAATTGATAAAGCGTAATCCCGTTTGATTTTGAGTCTTCAGTATTGTAGTTGCATTATTTATATTTTTATTCAATGAAAAGGCGGAGAAATACGAAATTTACTATTAATACTAATTCATTCAATACCACGAAACTTTAGATATCCTTTTTTTTTCGTGTTCTAAAAATTTTAATTTTCCATAATTGAAAAGAGAACATTAATTCTTTCTTGTATGATTTCTTCATTTTCAGTTTCATAAAAATATCATCAAGTTTCATATCTCATGTGTTTTTAGTTTATAAACGAAAAAAAAATGTTCGCAAAAATCTTTGATGAACGCGTTTGAAAACATTTCACTATGAACTGCACTGAACATCCAAACAAATCATTAATATCACCCTGAAAAGGCTTTTTGGGCAGTATTATTCCTTTTTTTTTTGGAACACATGTTTTTACAAACATGTCGGATCAAACATCATATCATGAAATCAAAGGATCCATCTGTCATGACACGGATGTGCATTTATCAATCTGTCACTCGAATCAATGCAATTAAATTTCATACATTTCACGGCTCCACAAGATTCTGAACACATATAAAACTCGTTGATGATTATAATTATTATTATACCAACATTTCATCAAGTAATATTGTAGCAGCTTCAAAATTGTATATTTAAATTACTGAAAATAGTAAGTACCTCCCTTTTGATATTCAGAGAGTACTGATGGTGTTCATATTCAATTGTTTCTATTCAAATTTTCAATTTCTTCATCTATTCACATGCTACAGCTTTTTTTCTTTCGAATACTAAATCATGTTTCCCAATAAACTGTTGATCATGATCAAAATTTGAGTCAGGAAGTGATAACACACCCAGTATGTCTACATCCCACAACTATGTTCGATCAGTTTTTTTTTAAACTCTTCAACAAGTGAATCCAGGTGGTCCAAGAGGTTTTTGCGTGGCAGTCTAAATGCGTCCTGAACTACGACACTTAATGACATTTTTTTCACGACCCAAATAGAATCTGTGGGCATATACGCTTTTAGATTCGGCCAATTGGCTAAGCCGGATGTTTACCTTCGGAATGAATTTGTGAATACACTGCCAGAAGTATTAATCGAATTCATCATCGACTGATATTACGTAAATCAGTATATGAAAATAAATTTTTTATTTACTCAAATCATTTATATTTCCAGTCTTGATGCAAGATCCAAAGGAATGGTCTATGCTATACACTGGGCAGCTGGTGATGATTTAGGAAATAGAACACTGTTTGTAACTGGTGATGGACAACGTGCCAGATTGAAAGTCAAAACAGTGAAATTTGATGATCAAGGTGTCTTCAGATGTCGGGTTGATTTCTCCAATTCACCAACGAGAAATTTCTTAGTGAATCTGACATTAGTCGGTGAGTACATGTATATTAAATGAACATATCATAACGTTTATCTCGAAGGGAATATAATGCTAGAAACTTGAAATGTTTCGGATTGAAAAGAAAAATAAAAACAGAGAGGAAAAATACTCTTTTGCTATCCACAATATAGTGTTCTCGTATTTTCTTTTTTTCCCCGGCTTGTTTTTTTTGAAATTCATAATTTCAACATTTAAACACAAGTGGCAAAGTGCCTTCTCTTGTAATGGCAAACGGTGATATTTATAGCAGTCGACCTATAACCATAACGTAAAAGTCTCTTGTACCGCCCACGGTATTTCCGGCGCTTTGCGCTTTCAACGGGTCACACAATTCGTACGCTACGCACCCCATATGGCTTTTTTTCTGCAGATGTAATTTTCAACTAACATCCATCTCGTTTGAATACTTCTATGGATTTATTACGATAGTACTTTTCATTTATGGTATTAGAGATATAGAATAGAAAAATTGAATGAAGTGAATTTGCAATTGCTGTATTCGAATTGCAAAAAAAAACTGCTTATCATAATTCATTTTGCTACGACAACTGCTACCAAATAACACTCATTTGCATATTTTATTATTTTATAATGTATTTTATCGTTGGAAGAATTTTCGCTCTCGATGATTTCTAGTCCCCATAACCTGTGATATAAATACGATAAATTATTCAACGTTTGTAAAACAAAACATTGTGATAAATGAAATGAATTATTTGTCATTTTAATTCATTCTCATATTAATTAATGTCAGAGAACTATTCAATCAATAGAGGAAATGTAATTCCATTATGGGTTGAAAGTTAGCAATTTCACATTATGAAAACACCTATTTAATTATATAACTGTTATTTCTATTGGTCGCTACATGCAATACTTTCCATCACTCTTCATTTCACAATTAAAAAATATTAAAGACAATTTGAATAGTATTTAAAACATCATGAAGACATTCGACTATAATCCATCAGCAGTTGCAAAGTTGAGTGTTCACCGTTTCCAATATTCAATTAAAAAATGAAAACTAACAGCGAATAGTTTTCTTATTGTAGTAGTTCAAATTTAAAGTCATTGGCGAGTTGGAAATTTTTCTCACCAATTGATAGTAAACGTTATGGAACTAGGAAGTTTTGATCGCGGTCTGTTTGATCGTTATGACACTGAAGAAGTTAATCAAATTAAAATTTATGATGGAACTTATATTCGTAAATTACTCCTCAAATATATGTTCATGATCAATAAATATTCAGAATTAAAACTACTTTGCTCGATAGATAACGATAAATTAGGAAAATTTGTGAACAGTGAATGTATAATATTAAGTCACACTAATTTTGTACGTAAAAATAGTACCAATACGTGGCATGAATTCAAGGTAATACATTTTTTTTTTCCAGAGCAACCTACGAGACCGGTTATTTATGATGCTCAGGGTCGCGAGGTCATGGGTATTCCTCGTTTCTTCGAGGGTTACGATCTCAGATTGACATGCCAAGTGTCAGGAGGTAAAATATTGATTTTACAATTGCATCATCATTACTCATCTTCAGTCAACTTTGTTTGTAGTATTAAGCTCAGTTTTAATTCTGTAGAAAATCTTATTAATGAATATTGATGAATTTTTTGTTGATAATCGATACGAAATCAATTTTTTCAAAGCTCTCTGCAATTACAGAACAAACATTAAAATTTACGAAATAAAATTTCATAAATCATTTTATATAAACAACATTACGACAGATTTATTTTTGTAGTGCTCCCAAAAATTTATTTCGATGGCCGGATACTTCAGCTCTCCAAATTCCAATATAGAATCAGAGACAAAAATATTCCAAATATTACGAGATTCTTGAAGTAGTGGGCTTTCAAATCGTGAGAACAGAAAAAAAATCCAAGAGTTACTACCACACGAAACATTTTTCCTCCAATTCAACTCTAAATAGTCATAAATTTATCTATTTAATTGCAAAATACCATTTTCATTATATTTTGAGAAAACATTCTATAAAAATACATGAACTCATTTCACTTCTGCCTCCATTCTATTTCTGAATCAAGAACTACTCCATAATCTTTTATAAATTATCGATGAACGTAAAAACATCCAAAATCATGTAAATTCATCTAAATCAATATGATAAGAAAATCACAATTGACAGAGTTCGTATCAATGATGTTTTTGTTGATATATAAAATGAGAATTACTCAAGAATTCCTTCCAAAACAATAAAACACATGAAAAATGTAATCAAGAGTTATGAGGTGTACGCGTGTTACCTAAATTTTATTTTCTTTAACCAAAATTGACACGATGAACAGTGTTCCAGACAGAAATGACGGACAAAGGAAAATTACCATAGGTAATACGATGTACATACCGCATTGATGCATCACTAAAACTTCAAAGAGAATTGTTCGATCTTGAACTCCATTCATTCCTACATAAATATCTGTATAAAGCTTGATACGCAACACAGTATATAAATATATACACACAAACACATACACACATATAATGCATCCATCGTACCAGCAAATATTCTCCATTTGCATACATATTTATGCGTGTGTGGACCATATATATGTCTGAACAACCCACGAAGTATATCATTCCAAAATATAACAGTCCTTTGTCATGTTGGCTATTAGCTTTCATCAAATTTGGAATGTGTGTTTGCACAGATATAAATACATATTCGTAATACATTTTCCTGGTGATCTAATTTTCCTTTGAGTCTATATCAGGTCAGGTCACTGATTGGCACGAACTAAGCAACGGAACTTTCTCTCATTCTCTTGCTCTGTTTCTCCTTCGCTCTATATTTAGTCTGCAGGGGATTTTGTCGATTATTACCAGTGAGACCGTGAGGTAAATTAATTTATGTTGAGCGTTGCAAATTGTTTTGGATGATGCGAATGCAGCAAATGGATAATGTAACTCATGGGGAGTGATGCGAGATGTATTTTATCGCGGTGGAAAATCCGTTCAATTTTCCCAAGAGGTTTATATACCAGTCCACTTCATCCTCATCCAACATTTTGAAGTGCAATAACGCTGCGGATATTGCCATGATAATTATCTTCTTGAGTATTGCTTTCATATATTTTTCATCAAACGCTATTATACACCATCGCTATAAAATATTATGGTTCTATCGAATTTTTAACCAATGGAGATGAAGAGGAAATGAGAATACATAGGATGAAGGACAATGTCATTACAAATTATTCATTTCAATAAATTTTTTACCGATTAGTCTTCATGTGAGAGTTGTGAATATTTAGAAGAGGCGAGCAATGAAAGTATGAGAGAAATTAAAAGCACGATATGTGTCGACAATGCATTTGTCGTAATATATTATCGATAAATCAACATGGAATTATTAGTTTTCATTTTCTTGTATATTTAACTGTTACAACCTCAGCTCTGTCATTGTACAAATGATATAGATGTTTGATAATTGTTTTAGTTATGTATAAAGAGTAATTGAATACAGACAACGTTAGTTAGGTCAGTACTTGAAGTAGTCCAGTTGAGAACAGTGGGAAATATTTTTTCTCATGATATTTTCAGAAGTTTCTCTCGCAATATATCTCAAGGAACCAATAAAGTCACATTTACGAAGAGGTGATCATTTTTTTATCGAGCACTACAAGAATTTCTACAAATAAAACTGTACATATGGATTCTATAATCCTTTTACGAGTACGTTCACTGTTATTCAAAGAACTGGTTGAATTTATTTATCAGAAACTTTTGTAATCACATTTTTCATTCGATTTAGTTAACCAAAATTGTTCTGATGATTCCAGGTCGACCAAAACCTACAGTGACTTGGTGGAAGGATGGTGAACTTTTTGATGCTGTTGTCGATGTACCTGAAATTCCTGATTTCGGAGGATTCGCGAGTAAATTTACTGTGAATCACCTTTTCATTGGGAAAGTGACAAGATCATTGTGGGGAAGTAAATTGGAATGTAGGGCGCAGTCTGAACCAATGACACGGCCCATTGTCAGAGAAGTGCCATTGGATATTTATCGTAAGTACTGTAACACAATTTTCATAACGTTTAAAGGTAGATAAAGAAAAAAACTAGTTAGAAATGTAGGTAAGAACATTTTCTATTATGCCCCAACAAAATAAAAAATAGACACGTAAAATATTTTAGTGTGTTTCGTATATTTTTGGCACTTTATCAATAATTTCCGGAATGACACTGAATTCATCATGAATAAAGAATAATATTTCATAAATAAAGTGAAAACAAATATACATAAAGTTAATATAGAAAATTATCTTTCGCTTCAGAGATATTTTTTCTCCATTCCGTTATTATATTCCAGTCTGCAAACAGTTTGAATTATTTTTTTTCCCCGCATTTGTGAATTGAAATGACTGATGAGCACTAAAATAAACATTTGCAGATGGTGAAGCTCGAAAAGATAGCTTCCGGTTTGTGAACCATTCACAATATCTAATGTGCCATTCAGTAGTCATTCATCAAAGACGAATTTCGTAACGGTACTTAATATCCGCTCGCTCTGATTGGATGCAATCTCTATACTTAACATTAAAGAGATGTATCTATATCGTCCACGATATTAAAGTAAATCTCCCTTCATAATGGCCACCATTCACACAACACTCGGGAAAGGCTTAATGACAGTGTGAAACTCTCAAATGTATATTATTAAATTAAATTCAAGAATATTTTATACGAATATTAAATCGAGTTGTAGTTTACAATTTTCATTATTGAGCAGTTGTTAACCAATCACATAAAACATTTGGAAAACATGAATCGAGGTTCGCACAGAGCGAGTAAAATAAAAAAAAAAGGGTAAATGCTGTGGGCAGGTCAGGCCTCTAGTGATTTCATAGTGTGAATTGTTTCAATAAAAATAAAAAATATTTATATATATATATGTATAATGTATATACGCATATACCCATGTGCCAAATAACGAGAATTTAACAAAACATGAAATTGCCTCGAGATAGACTCCGAAAATCCATAGTCAATTTCATACAGAATTATTCGATCGCGTATTATTTATATTGCGCTGGTAGTTTGATTGGTATCACAGCAATATTATGGAAGAACTCTCGTTTGACCCATCGACATTCATGGGAATATTTGTGCAATGAAGGTCTGCCATATCAAATATGTGACATCCAAAAAATAAATTCTTCCTCCACATTATGAATTCTTAAACCAAAATTAAAAAGTAGGATCAAACAATCTAGGCAAATATCTTGCATCTCATAAGATTAACATTTCCCGCATCACACAAAAACTTCATAAGCGTGAATTTATTATTAATAAGGAAAATCCATTGATGTAAAATGAAGAAGATACACAAATAATTAGTGTCAAAGTACAATCTCTCCATTTTCAATTCATATCATAGCATAAATAATTTCTAATCACTTAGCATTTCTGCTCTTGCCTCATTCAATTGCTATCTCCAGAACTTGAACGGCGCCGCGGTCGCACGTAAGCACACTACCAACCTACTTCAGAATAAAAACCGTCTAGTGCTCATTTTTTCTTTTCTCTTTTTTTCTTTTTTCCAGCTTACCATCCCCCTTGCTTTGAGTGTACGGTGCCCTTTTACTCACAGCCCATCTCTCTACATTTTCTTCTTCACACAAAAAACACCGTCCTATACATATATATGTATATATATATATATATGTATAGTGAACTCCGTAAGTGGTTTTTACGAGGCGTAATCTCGTAGCAGGCCACGCCACGGATTTTATTCCTCTGGCCTGCACTGTGATATCTGGAAAATAAACTTTATTACGACCAAAACGTGGACACCGGGTGTTCCATTAGTAATTTCATGCGTCTAATCGTTCATTCGAGCATAATACAAGCACTGTTTGCGCGAAACCAAATAGAAATAAACAAATTTAATGAATAACAATCTTTCAAAATTAAAATTTCAAATATTATTCATCTTCTTTCACTGATCTGCGAAAGCAATTAAAGAAAGGAACTCAACTCTTTACAGATGAAGTATAATTTGTACCATGATAATATTATTATTATTTTTATTATTATTATTAATAATAATACGGGTAATGTTAGTAATAATAGTCGCATTGAATAACTGATAAGCGAATGTTGTTAATATCCTGCTGGGAATATCACATTGAGAAAAGCAAAAGGTATTGAATATCAAGAAGGAAATTGAACAGGGCGAAAGGGTCGAGCTTTCATCGTATGTGGAATGATAGCACTGTTATTATTGCTATAAACAATATATGATGTGGAATTATATGAACGACTTCAATATTCTGTACGGATGAATAGAATTTAGTATGCAGTGTCATATAGAATTAACAACACGGATGTTCTCCATTGTTTGTTAGACAAGTGTAGAGCATAAACTAAATATCATAAAATAGGACAAAGGAGGGAAAAAAAAGATGATAAAAATAAATACCGCCGGAAGCGAAATGAATTCCAAAGGAATGGGGGGGTGGATCTCCCTAACTCCTTTGACGGTTAAGAATTTCTCAGAAGTGTCGCCAATGTAAAAATAGTCGGCGGTTACTGCTGCGATCTCCGTGTCATATAGAAATGGTAAAACCCTTTTTTTTGGTTATATTCCTGTCACTCTGCTCACGGTCACTCGAGTATATGTATATGTATATAATTTGTATTCGGTATTTACAATCATAATATTTATTCCTTTACATCTTTCAACAGACGTTGAGATGAGTATGAAAATTTGGGTTAATTTGAATTTGATTGAAGAGTAAAATTTTAGAAGTACTGCATCATTTTTGCAATTAAAATTTTCGAAAGTGATTTATTTTTTATTGGTGTATATTTTCCATGGGGTTTCCATGGGAGGGACTTTGTAACAATTGTTAATGGAGAAATGCTTGATAATATAATAGTATAATCGCAATGGAATTTTTCCTGCATTCTTGCTTTATATAATTATTATCCCATTTGTTTAAATATATGCACAAATGAATCGATAACATTTTCATCTGCATAACTGCCCAGAAATTGCTTGGCAGTTTATTTAAAATGAATGATATTATTATTTTATTCATTTATTCAAACAAATGTGATTATATTTATGTAGTTGAATTTCACAATATAATTTAATATTTGAATTATATTATTAAATTGTACATATTTAGTGCGTTGTATTTTTATTCGTAGTCAATTTTTTATTCATTTAATATTTTTTCGCGAGTATTTATTTTGAACCTTTGGAAATGTTATTTTCCTCAAATGCTTCAACTGTATTATGATACATCAGACTAATTACTGACGCATTTTCAGTATATTTATTGTTAAGTTTATTTGGATGAAGTATATTTACTAAAATATAAATTCTTTCGTAGAAGGAAATGAATTTCAATTATTTTTTTAGCAAATCTGTGAATTAAACTCCACGCTCTATCAGATAACATTAAGATAAAATAATTTAGAGTTGTTTAATTTTGCTGTTTAGTTATTCTGTGATACGTGAAATTCTGTATGTTTCATTTTCTACCGTTCCAAATTTTAATATCCATAAAATTTTACTCTGTTGCTGTGTTTATATTACACATGGCATGGGTAAATACAATTTCATATTTCACAGTCTATTTATAGAATTATTTTGAGACAAACAGTGAGAAAACTATTCGGTTTCCAACTTCCCTCAAGGGGGATTCCTTGATTATATGACAGCAATATAAAGCTCAAATCATAGAAAAAATGATGATCTCAATACGGTGATTATTTTGGTGTTTGAAGAGAGCGCGTTTTTTTTGGTATCATACGGCAACAAATTTTTCTAACGATTATTAGTGAGATTCCATGTGAACTTCAGGATAGGCGATGATTGCTAGGGTTGGGTATATCCAGTTATGTTTGTAGTTGGATGGGTCGCTCCGCATAGAATTTTTCTTTCATGATATTTTTTGGTTCCTTCATAATCGCATGAAATACGAAATTGAATAAAATTTTTATTCAAGTAATATTTTTTTTAAATACACCACGAATGTTTTCATATAAATATTCCATGAAAAACATTCAACGAACTGAAATATTATAAGTGTTGTCACACAGATAAAAGTGGGTTACATATATTTACACTATTCACATGAATGCATGTGAATCAAGTGCTTGAGAATCCACTACTCCATTCAAAGAGAAAAAGAGAGCCACAAATACATTCACAGTGTACACGTACAATATTCATTCATATTATGTATGTGTTGATTGCACCATGATAAATGACATGATAATTGCACGCCCTTTGTTCTTGTGGTTATGAATAAAAGTGTGAAGAAACGAGCAATTGTTCCTAAGGAATAAATAAATGCAAACGACACTGCACAAACAATTTCATGGAACGCCGCTGGCCCTGCACCAGTGGAACCTTTAATTGGCGATAGCAATTAAGCAGTTTTCATTTCCCTTTTATCTCGCACAGACCCAGAGTGCGACAAAAAATAACGACAGTGACATCGCTATGTTGAAGTCTTTAGAATATCGACTAATGGAACTCAAGAATTTTCTCAGGAAATATGCGTCTATATACTTTTGTTTATAAGAAATCGCTACAAACACAAAAGTGCAATGATGCCTGAATATATTTGAGTACCATTAGCTACCAACTAAAATCATTCATTTGGATATAGATAATTATTTTTTTGAATAAAAATCCAATCAATTAATTTCAGAATAATAATTATTCTTGTTCATGATGAATTCTACTAGTTTAAAAACTCAATTGTAACATTGAAAATCCACAAGTTCTTCATCATGTCGACACAGTCTGCTCTGTGCAAGCTTTGATCATATCCAATCATAAAAGAAATAATTATCACGACGATGAATCAAGGAAAACAATGATACACTGAAACCTGGAATATCCATGGAAATAAATGAAAAGTAAAGTTTGAAAAATATAAAATGAAAAGCGTTTGTTCTTTCTATTTTTATATAATGCAACTGTATAGTGTGTACACTATTAAATGGGTTTTCCCAATTTTCACGTCATCCAATAGAACCGAATGCACGCGATCGAAATTCACACGAAATCATTGTTTATTTGTTTCCTTCTTTCGCCACCATTGTTTTCTATATCCGTATAACCACACACTCTCACAACAGTAGAACTCGTTTTCCACATTTATGTTTGCCATCACCAAAGTCCCGCAAAACCCGATAAAGCTGAGATTGCTTAATTTACAGTTGATTGCGGTGTGAGTAAGTACCAAGCTGTTTCGAAGACGAAGAATATATATGTATATATATATAAATATTTATGTACACGCGACAAAAGCTAGAATGACTTTGCGCAACAAGATCACACCTCACTTTTACTCACTATTGTTATGCTATATAACCTCAACAAATGTCGTGCAATAAAGGATCGATAGCGAAAAATATATTTCGCGCCAACTTTACGGTCTCATGCTGTATCCCATCGTCGCCCATCGTCGCTTATCGTCGCCTATCGTCGCCAGGCGCCAAGAACATTTCCCCGAGTTTTCGTACTCCGGCAATAATCCCCGCAGTCTATGATTCGTCGTATAAATCAGGAAGCTCGCCGCTCCCATACTTCGCATCCGACAACCAACGCGGCCTCCTCTACATATCTCTATATACAACTCCGGCTTTTATTCCCTTCTCAGTTCCGTCGCCATATAACTTTAGGCGTATTGCATCAACTAGCATGCGAGAGTTTGCACAAACTTTGAAATTCGTTGGAGCACAAAGCACCAAATGAAAATCTCGCCTTAGACCTTGAATTATATTACACCGAGTCACTCATATTTGTTTGTTGCAGTGAAGCCTCTGGCGGTAAAAATCAATCTACACGATGATCTGATACTTGCTGGACGTCCAATCGCAGCTAAATGTGAAAGTTGGGGCAGTTGGCCTGCGGCTACACTTGCATGGAGCCTCGGTGGAGTAAAATTTCGAGATCCAGTTGTTGCCATGACTCAGCGAAGCAATTCCACGCTCAGCAAGCTGGCGCTTGTGCTTGAACGAGAGGACGATGGCAAAGAACTCACTTGCACTGCGGTCAATCACAATTTTCCTGGGGGAGAGCTCAAAGAGAGTAGATTACTTCGAGTCGCTTGTGAGTGTACTCTACAATATAGACAAAATATTGATAAAATTTCAGTTGTGAGATAAATTTTTCCGTTCAAGAAATCATTTTAACTGTCAATTTACTTCCTATGGAAGTAATTTTTCATCTCATTCAAAAACATCAAAGTTATTCAACTACTTCGATTTTTTATCAATCTACAAATTTTTGGTATGAATCAGATGAGAAATTGCAAGAGTAACTGTATTTGCTTGTTTGAACTGAATTATTTTCGTTGGAAAAAAATATGTATGCATATTTATATATATATGCCAAAGTATACCAATTATAGAAGTTATTAGTAACGCTACAAATAATTTGAATCTAGGGAAAAATCATTCCTATCTACTAATGAAATAAATATATAACTAGTTCTCCGTCTAAGTATCTTGCTGTACAACCCAGAACTAATAAATTTAATAGCTTGTCGTCACCAAATAAAAAGTACATGATTATTTTAGTTGTAGAGACTTGAATTCAACAGCAGTTTTTATCGTTAATGATGTCGGTAAAATGTATATCTAAGTTGAGAGTGAAAGTACTCAAATATCATCATGAAGAAAACTTTTCTAAGTGGGAAAGACATCCTGCTGGTGATATGAAACGGGATGACGCGATTGAATGTTTATAACTCGAACAACTTGACTCTATACTAATTTCAATACTATATACTAATCTCAGCATTAAAATACTTCCGAATTATCCATTTATGTAGGTATAAATGTTTGTGCAATTGTAAAAACGTATCATGTATTTCAATGCGGTGAAGAAGACAAGTTTCATTGAATGGAACAGGTATCATCCATCTCGAGTCGACTAACAAAGTTTGTGAAACACAGGCAACAGCCCAATGTGTGCTCGAGGCGTATAGTGCAAATTCGTGTCAGGTCGCCCGCATTCATAAATTGATTAGAACTCAAGGAAACCGTCAGTATATCGAAGCTATCTTCATGTGATGCCCTCCCACAAACATTGTTCAGCAATTCCCTACTCACAAGAATTCTTGTTATTTTCTATTTGTCGTTCATCTTCGTACCTAATTGTACAAAATTCGAGTCATGGTCATCATTACTTTTCGTTGAACACTTTTCATATCATCACTTGAACGTAAATCATTAATTGGTGAAATTCTGAAATTGCAATGTCTTAATAATTTTACTTATCCTCAAGATGACAGAGGTTGATCTAAAAAGCCACAATGAAATATAAATACAATTTAGAAAAATAATTTGTATATTTTTGTCGACATTCTTCTGCCTTCATAAAACCAGGTCTTGAAACCATTTGAGATAAATTTATTCCAAGACCCTATTAAATGTATACAAATATAAAAAAAATTTGTGGGAGCTACATTACAATTCATACGATAGCGCCTTCATCATCTGTCACATTGTTACCTCCTTTTTGTCAGAAAATAGACATCTCTTCATTTTAGAGGTATATTCGCGTGGGTATTTTTCCCCAAATCATCAGATAAGACGAAGAGTTCTCATATATAAAATATATTATCCTCGCGTTTCTCAAAACATACCTACAATATTGTGTTTAAAGTAGAGTGTACGTTTGGGTGAGATAACTACTTCCACCACGAATTCCTACCGCATTAGAAACGGCCACAAAAGTGGGGGATCAGCGGTTCGCGCGTGGTTTCATTTTCTGTGCTGTTGCTTGTGTCCTGCGTGAAGTCAAGCAGCGAATGAACTCAGGTACCAAACTTGTTAGTAAGATGAGGACAACATCAGATACCTTACACAGGTGCAGAGGATTTCTTTGAAACTGATAGTCGACTGAAATACCATCGGTCCATTTTTGTGAAATGTTCATTGATGAACTGGTATTCTATGAAGACCTGAATGAATATCTTTAATTAATCAATTAATTCTTCACGCAAGTTATGAGCTGAATAAGGGTGCGACTAAGGACACGAATGAGCACGAAGGCAGCCGGTATTATTTGAAATATAGCTTTCGATGAAGAGGATCGCACGCCTTAGAAAAACGACATCATAAATCTCAAAGTTCGAGTTATTTGGATCATTTTTTTTTTTAAGTCAGTGTATTTTTGTTTAGCAGGGGTTGATATCATACGATGAATTATTACGGTATATTTATGTGAAATTATGAACAAACAATGCTGCAAGGATGTGTCGATTGAATTTTTGTGAAGAAAAATAAAAATATATGGAATAAATCACCAAGTTATAATTTGATTGAGGAGTTGCCAATGTTTCAAGGACTTTATTTAGGAGTTTATTATTAGTGAAGATTATTGAGTGAAGTTTTGAGAACTAACAATTTTCACGATCAGTGGATGATTGATCATGAAAATGTTTCGGATGGTTTTGAGATATTAGAAATTTTAATTAAATATCACGATCAATTTGAAACATCATATGTTCATCGGAATTT
This sequence comes from Meteorus colon, assembly GCA_030523085.1. NCBI lineage: Eukaryota > Metazoa > Arthropoda > Insecta > Hymenoptera > Braconidae > Meteorus > Meteorus colon. Next base: position 644,517 of record JAPYZH010000003.1, read on the forward strand.
TCTTCCGCACAGTGACACATGAGTCATGACAATCTAATAAATAACTCGAATGTAGGGAAAAAAAAAACTGATATAATAAAAACTCATAACTGACATGAACGTTGAAACGTGAAGCAATCTCTCGTTGTATGACGTGCACAAAGTTTTTTCACCCTTTTTTTCTAGAGTTCTCACAGAGCAGTCGATAAAACTGAAAAAGAGAGATAAAGTGAAATACCGCCGACAATCTGAAAGCGCGCAAAGACGCTCACGGACGCAGCGTCACGCCATGTCTCCACATTTGCACGACCCTCCTTTAACAGCAAAAATTCTCGGATGACACCGCTTTAATTAAGGTCGTAAGTTCAAGCGATTCGACCACCGAGAGCGTTCGTCGCGACGCCTCGTAAACTCGTCGGAATATCTCTCGGGGAGTAACCGTCTGAAAATGGCAAATTCAATTACCAAGAACTCGCCGCTAGCAATTAATGCTGCTTCGTGTTCATCCGATTTTTCTTTCTATTTTGTTTTCTACTCTGTTCAACCTTCTTCTATCTTACGCGCCCATTCTCACGGTCCAACCTTTCCGGTGCAACGTTTCCGAGTGTAGCGCGCAGCTTCTTTTTCATCTTCAAATTGAAATATATGCACAGCTCGTGGGAATGATTATGCATGTAATTGTTGATGCTTTAATTTGAAATTTCTTTTTCATATTCAGAGAATATGGAGGAAATTGTCGATTGAATATTCAAAATTGCTATTGAATCATAATTTAAACATCATTGCGTGATCAATCTGTCATTTATTCTTTTGATTCGATTCATTACTAACAATTTGATTATCATTATTGTTTACAGATACACCAATCGTGGATGCACAACTTGCAGTTGGATACAACCTGGAGACATTGAGAGAAGGCGACGATTTGAAATTGGTTTGCAGCGTTCAGAGCAACCCATCGCCCATTGAAATCATTTGGTTTCATAATGTAAATAATTTCTGAATTTTGTAAGCTATCTCCATGATCATCCCAAATTGATTTGAGTTCTTCCAGTGACCCTTGCCCATTCAAGCGATTGTTTGAGCCAATTCAACAGAATTGTTCACTTTTGAATTGTCAAAAATATCCAACTCACTATATTACTTGACATTATAATCTTGTTTTATTTGTTATCATTGAAGAAACTAGTCACATAATAACTAGCAATTTCTCTTATTTTTTCTTCGTTTCATCTTATCAAAAAGTTGGCAAAACTCTTTGTGGTGCGAATAAATTTTGCTCTTGACTGGGTTAATTTTTTTCTTCTTCCGTCAATGGTGAAACTAATGAGACTTTCAGTCACATTACCAAAAACAAAGTTTAACAACTGAGTAGCACAAGTCTCAAGTTAATATATATATGAGACGCGAGAAACACGGTGAAATCTCCTGGGGAATGAGACAAAAATGACTGACCCGCAACGCTACTTTGTATTCGGTGAGAGAACAAAGCCAAAGTCTCGTCGAGTGTCTCGCGGCGTGCCGACTCTTCTCGTTAAAGCTGCTCCTTTCCACGAACGACACCGAGCCTTAATCCCCGACAGAAACCCTCTGCTTCATTTTGCTATACCGGAATCCCGAATTCCCGGCCAGTAGTTTCAACCGCGCTTCGAGGTGAAGATTCCTTTGCCTCATACTTCCTCTTCGGTGGCATTGCAGCACTATTTCCTTTGACCATTTTGTTCGTCGTATCCGTTGGCATTTATTCTACAACCATTTCACGTTGTCATTGTTATTTTCAGTATTTTCTTCCCTTTTATTTATTTATTTCTGCTTTCATTCCGCCATTTTCAACACCACTTTTCCAACAGCACTCATACCCTCATCTTGAAAAATTTTTCCAATTCTTTAAAGACAGAATTACTTTGCTGCTAATGTTCAACGACAAGCATAAATATTTATTGTTGGGGACCATAGTGAAGTTGGTACGTACTTTCCAACTTTCACGCCCACTCGCCTCCTTCGCTTCCTGAAAACTGTCCACCCAACGTTTCTTTATTTCCATTTCAACTGTATAAAAATAGATTTCTTGGACTTAGTTGGGACTTTTTATCCTAACAACTATACACAATTCTATGTACGTGGATAGGAGAGAGAAAAAAAAGAAAAAGGAAATCGTAAAATGGTTTTAATGATTGAAAGTAATTCTTGTGATAAATATAGAAAAAAAAATGCAAATTGTACGATTAGTTTTCATCAATTATAAATTTATCGTTCGAGAACATTTCTGCAAATATATTCGCGAAGATAAACCTTTTTGTCCCATTGTTGTTCAATCTATATGTCAGTAAGCGAAAACATCGAAAATATCACTGATGAACACATTTACCCCATTAGACATTCAAGAAAAATTAATTCCATAACTTAATTAGCAAATATCCTAACTATATATTGCCAATTTATGTACTTATAGTGTTCATTAAGAAAAATTGTCCGTTTCAGAAGTATTGAACATAATTTCTGCTCAATGGATTGTATTCAGTCAATTAATTATCGAAAAAAGAAAAATGTCGTGCTATAAAACTGGGAAAAAAGTCCTTGAGAGAAAATAACGTCACTTCTTCACCCCTGGTTTGATACGTCAGGCGCGTAAATATTTGGAGATTTGTTCATGTCTTTGGAAACTTGGGCATAGGAAAGGGTCGAAAAAACTAATGGACCATGAAAATACAGGCGGAGGGTCGACTGTTAACGAGCCATGAGCATGGGAAAATAAAAACGGAAAAACAAACGCTCCATTAAATTCATGGGCGCATATCCCCTCCCTAGAGACTTCACATTCCAATTCATCGTGCACAAAACTCTTTCAACGTATTAGTATTCCATTACAACAACAATTGTATTATCGACAATGACATTATTTTGATGGAAGTTTTCGCATTGATGCATAACCACTCTCATGAGATCTAAATTACTTGAATCGAATTTCTTCTCCCATGAGACTTGTCTGATCATACTAAGTGATGTTTCATACCATGAAAGAGTTGAATTTTTCTTTGGAAGAATCCAAAACCCCTCAAAGAAATGATTACAAATATAAATGGAGATTGAGGTCGATTTCTTTAATAAAATGATACATTTGTATTCACTCTTAGGAAGTATAAATCCAAACATTTATTCCTCTATTTCATTCTTTTGTTCATGTGCAAAATTATGTACACCGTGCAGATAATTCATTAAATTAAATTCATCGAAACCGGTAAATTACAAGTGAAATAGCCCAAAAAAAAGCTATGATTTTGTGGAATATCCACTTTTCATTCTATCCTGGACAATTTTCATCCAACAAAGGATCACATCGGTGTATAGATTCATAAAAATGCATGGATATCAATTTTCGTAATCAAAAACCTATAATTCAATATAGTGCACTTGAATGAGATAGAAATCGAATAATAAACAAATAAAAATGTATCTCTGTATATGGGCACGTTGGAATCTCGACCAAGCGACAAAAAATAATGTAATATCATCCAAATAATTATGAATTCAAAATAGTAATTATCATCAATTAACATGAAGCGTCATAATTACATGAAAGAGCAATGATGTGATCAATAATATGAAATCATTGTTCAATTCAATATTCTGTTATACATTATAGCGAAATTGTTTCTATATCATCATAGGATTTGACAATGATTAATTTCACTTCCATATGAAAGTTGCTTTTGTTATATTTCCAAACATTATATACAATTATACCAATTGCACGAGTGATTGTTATGGTACCAATTTCGAAGACTCAGATGGATTCGTTATCCACCATGATAATTACGCCCGCTAGTACTGTACCTATTATATTATCCCATATCATATTTATGAAAAACATAAATCATGCACAACATCAATAGCAATCTATTCAGCTGTTAATTTCGAAATGCGTCATTGAATATTAAATTTGATTATCAGACTGCGTGAAATATACTCGCTGTTCACATCATATTCATATATAATTCGTGAATTACCATTCATACATACGTGCATTACATCACTCAAGTGATATATATAAAATAGAGTGCGACTAGAAGTGCCACTCTAATGAATTCAGTGTAAATAAAACATTGAATATATTAATGATGAAAATGTTCATAATGAGAATTAATTACGTATCAGTACCTTTTGTTTCCTTTGTGATTAGAAAAGGATTGAAATTCCATGGCATGAGATTGATTGAACTTTACATTTTCATATTCGTCATGATTATGAATTTATGTTGAAGTTATCTATGGAGAGATTTCACGAATTGAAAAAACTTATGATTGTTAACAGCAGTGAGTTTTTTCGTTGCTTTTTTTTCAATATACTTCCTAGGGTCTGTTTGCAAACTTTGAAATGGAGTTTATATAAAATTTGATAGAAATAGCTGACTGCAATCACAATTGTTCATGACAAATTGTAGAAGCTCGAGAAAAATTGATGGGAAATCAGAACAAATGATCATAAGTGGTGAAATAATATTGTTGTAATACTGAGGTTGAATTGAAGCGTTTTAATGTACGCTTCAATCCTTCCAATCACTACAGTAATGCGTGTTGAAGCGCTTGATTGATCCCACAATATCGTCTTACAGTGTCCTTTTATGATCGGCCGATCAAATCGTTGTAACTATTGAACGAAGGGGATCATGCGTGGTATATAATTCTAATAAAAATTGAATTTGTTCCAAAGTTGTAGAGTTATTTTCAACGTTGAGTCAATAAATGCACATTCATTCGTTATTGTGAATTGAATTCTCACGAAAAAAAATGACATAAACTTTCTGAATGTTCAATAATTCACAGTGTGTACTTTGTGTGAACGAAAAAATCCTGACAATTTTCACAATAGTGAAAAATATTGTACATTTTTTCGTCCTCTATGGCCCCGACAGAATAACAAATCAATCATTTTCATTCTCACTTTGTGAACTCGATAATTCCATGCACTTTTTCCATCGATAATAATGAATATTGACGCAAATTCATTCACCTCAAATCACAACTTTTTTTGGATTGTAACACGCATTGGAATAATCCACAAAATTACACTTTGATTTGCAATGCCAGTCGCATTTGGAATTCAAACGAAGTTACCAGCCATCATCAATAATCAATCAGTACTGTGGAAAGTCGATAACACTCGAAACTCTTCAAAAGAAGAATTTATATTCCTCCACTAATGAGTTTAGTCTCCACCTGGTTGTATATCAATTTGTATTCTGATGTAGGAGAGCATATATATATATATACATGACAAAATATTACATTTCCATTTTCAATCGAAAGCTTTTCATTTCATATTCATTTAATCTAACTCTCCAATATATACGTATATCCAAAGTATATTAGTATGGAAATTGTATGACATGAATGAAATTTAATCATTTCTACTTGTCATATTTACGTTCGTTTCAATCTCCGGTTAATATCCCGTTAAAAATTGCAAATCAATATCATAAACAAAATCCATGACGACAAGCTTTATTGAATTTCAATCAGAATTGGTAGTTATATATTGCTCCGATTTAAAGGATGTCGGACGCAGTCAGTGTTCACGCCCATCACACTTTTGGCATTGTCGAATTTCAGGATACTCGACTGGAGCACAATGTCGCCACGGGGATTCTTATAGCTACCAACACTCTGGCATTGAGAGTCTTGAATCTCGGACACTCTGGAGAGTACACCTGTTACGCGAGAAATAGCGTGGGAGATGGACGAAGTTTGCCACTTATTATTCACATGAAATGTAAGTTGATATTCTTGAATTTGACTTCAATCAATTTCATTATTATGCTTGATGTAGAATATTCGGTGTTGTGATAATCAAATGTGCATCTATATTCATGTCAATATGTCTTATTATCGAAAATACACATATCGTTGTGGTTCAATTTCCACTGTTTTACATTTTGTCTGCGAAGAGTATTTCGTTTCATCAACTGCTTCAATAGTTGTCGAACGATCATGGTGTCATTCCTTGATTATAATATTTTTTTAGATAAACAAAGTGTTGGGGAAGTAGTGGAATGATTTATCATCAATGTGTATCTCTCAAATTTCAATTAAATAATAAGCTTCACTGAGTAATATTTTACTTTAATCGCCAGCATATTAATCAAAGGAATTTCCTCCACAATTTATTGTCAAATAGTTGCACCAAGATGCAAAGCTCCATATAAACCTCGTAATATCGCTGTGATGCTGCGTGACACAGTTAAGCTGCGTTGTGAGGTTGAAGCAGAGCCGACTGATACCGTTAGATTTTCATGGACATTCAACGAAACACGAGGCGATGTACTTCCCATACAAAATTCAAGACTGAGAAATCATGATCTCACCAGTATTTTGGAATATACCCCGATGATAGATGGGGATTACGGTACGCTTGGATGTTGGGCGAGCAACAGTATAGGCAGGCAAAAAGCTCCTTGTCTGTTCCATATTGTACAAGCCAGTGAGTATCCATCGAACTTTATTATAACCTAGATACGATGTCACTAAATTGGAATAAAAATTGGGGAGCGATGTAAATTGCATTGTTTGAAATTGTTCATTTTTATGTAAATTTTGTAGCATAAAATTCGATATTTTTCAACTTTTCATAAATTCGAAAAATATTTCATCCAACCTCAATTACGATATTTATTAAATATACATCGTTAAAGTAAATATATCAAGGAGAAAAACAATTATGGAATCGATTGAAGAAAAAGAATTTTACAAACTAATTAAACAAAAGAAAAGTCTTAGAAATTCTACAACTATGAGAATCTTTGACTCGAAATTCGTCCCACATTTTTGTTAATCTGTGGATCTATGCAATTTATTACACCGTCTTTTTACTATGCCATATAAGATAATGAACAATTAAATTGAAAGGTCGACCGTTTATAAAATGAACAATATGTGGGATGCTGGATGTATACACGTCAAAACATTTAAAATAGTTTATATGAGATCACGTTGCTCAAATTAACTGTTATGCTCTCTCGTAACAATAACTCTTTATACGACTTCATTCCATAAGCGACAAATGCATTTGAGCTACAATCCATAAACAAAACTCTCTACTGAATCAGATCAAACTGATATAACAGCAGCAAAACCTTCGCTTAACAAATGACGTTTGCACTATGCAAACGATTCATGCTGAAGAACTAACCTAAACTTGACCTTCTTAACCTTTTGAAAAGCCTATTATCAAAAATAAGAAAGGAATTAATAGAAGAGAACGTTGTCATTTCAAGTTTTACATCAACCGTTTTCCTTGCAATAATTTTCATGAATTCAATTGGACGAGAGTAACTTTAAGCATCGTCTAAACATCAAGCCACTAGGACGAACGAAAGCTGAATTAAATTCCCAGCGTTTCATTGTCCCAAAATATTTCTACATTTTATATCAAATCTCTATACGAATTCTAACAATTAACAGAAACATTCAAAAGTCTAATACTAATTGTGTTTTTGATGGGTATTTTAAGTTTAAAAATAATCACATTATTGATCAATCTTAAAACTTTGGCGTATTCATTGACGTGGTATATTCTACGGATTCTAATTATTTTCACCATTCTGTTCTAGCGAACGGCTATATTTTACCGTCTCATATACTTTATAAAAGCTTATATTCTAGCACAACAGCATTCTTTTACATTTGCCTCTAGCGATTTTCGACCTTCCACAGTATGACAATGCATCGCCGCAGGTGAAGAGAAAAGTATACATTCTCGAACAATGCACGAACACATATTCCTGGAGTTATAGTTGACGTATCTGTGCACTCAGTCCAATTCATGCACGTTTCGCACAGCATTCATTGAAGGACTTGGCTTGATTTTCTACCGTTTCTCGGTTCTATACACATAACCGTACACTCAAGTACTCTCTTTCACAGTTTACATTTCAGTGGTGCACAAGACTCACGATTTAAACAGAAAGTTAAATTTTTTAAATGCGAACATGCTGTATACTTTTTTTTAAATATGTTATCATCACAGATTCATGTTAATTATTCCGAAATCACATGAAAGAATAACGTCTCGAAAATTGAAACAATAAAAAAATAAATCCGCTAAAATGACACGAAGAGCACACAAGTGGTTTGACTAATTCGCATTATTAACGTCGTGAAGACCCAGTATATTTCTTTAGCCTCGGAAATTATTTCTTGTAATCTAGAAGCTACATCAGAGTGTGGTGTATAGTTGAAATGATAAATATGATTCCACCTGTATGAAACGTGAATTGTAATATGATTGAATACATTTCAGTATGTTAGTTTTGAATTATCAGCAATTGATGAAGAAATATTAATTGAAATTTTCAGAAGCACCGCAACCACTGATAGACTGTATTTTGCACAATGAAAGTAGCGCTCTCGAGGTGAATTGCGTTCCGGACTCGGACAGTGGTTTCCCTCAGCACTTCCTGTTAGAAGTACGCGGTTCAATGGTACGCTCTGAAATAATTCAAGCATCGCAGACTCTTCAAGTGCCTCAAAGTGACCAAGGTGAAGTGGGTGAAGTCCAACCAATCTATCAAATAGAAAATTCAGTACCATCATTCAAGCTCGATCATTTAGAGCCAGGATATGATTATACATTAACTATTTATGCTGTAAATGAGCATGGACGAAGTAATCCAAAGCGCTTCCGCAATGTTCGAATTGTTGAGCCACTTGGTGATAGCATGGAACGATCAGGTGGTTTTGTGATAAAAAATCTTCAGAGTATTATTCCACGACCTGCAACGGAAAATATAATTGTCATCGTCGCTGTCATAGGTAAGATTTTCGATTGAAAAATTCGGATTTATTGTAATTTTATTATTCGTCTGTTTGTATACATCAGGTGAGTAGTTTGGGTGAATTCTTATCCATTCTTTTCTCTTCCTTGCTGTAAAATCCTCTTCCACGAAATATCTATGCGCGTTATATATTCACTAGTATAACATACGACGCTTGTACGAAATGAAGTTCTCGGGTGAAAAGAAGTTCGTTGCGCCGATGGAGAGGGCGGATGATAGAAATCTGAAAGATAAGAGCTCAGAGAGCTCGCGGAATCGCAGCAAAAAAAGTGATAGAAGCTCTACTATCTCTTTTCTTCTTCTTCTTTTTTTTTGCTGACTTCTGTGAATGCACAGTGAAAACGTGAATGTGTGAATAGTCGCGGTGAATTCAGTCGCTTCAAGTAGTTGACAAGGTCAATCCCCAAAACTCTCCATCATCCTACGTCTTTCTACGCTCGTGTCTTTGACGTTTTCATTTCGACGAGCATCCGAACAATTTTATCAATTGGCCTGACTATGTTTTCACATGCTCTGATGCACTCTCACTTCTCTATATGCGTATATGAATCATTCATACATGCATATATCGAAGAATTCCATCAGGTGATAAGCCCTGTCCCTTCCAGTTTTTCATTCATTTTTCCATTTCAATATTGCACGAAAATTCTTCCTGATGGAAACATTCCAATTCTAATGCAACCGATTGATTGCTTATAAATATTCTAAAATATTGATGGTTTCTCATACAAGCATATCTATAAAATGATATAAAAGCGAATGAAAATAATACGCTATTCTCTATATGACTTCCAGCAGGTGCAGCTGTGATCTTGGTCAGTATCGGTGTGATGATTGGTGTAGTAATCTGCAGAAAACGATCACAACCACCAAGAGGAGAAAGTGTGAATGATCTAACGACTCCCACCTATGTATCAGCCCAACGTATTGAACCAAGAGTGAGATACGATTGCGAACGTAGGAGATCACAAAGAACGAGTCTGTACACCGATGAAAGTAGAAATGGTAAGATATTACGATACTATTGAAGCTGATAGCAAGGGAAATTACAGATTTCGATCAGCAATATTCACACCGTAATATTTCTTCACATTAAAGAATCGTGTGAAGTTTACAGAAAAAAACATATCATTCAATATTGTTGCACAAGTTCATTATTCTTCTGCAGTGCTTCATGATCGTTCGTGTAGGATATTTGAGTGATTGGAGATGAGAAAAAGTGCAACTCAAATTCATTCTGGCATTTCTATTGTTTGGGCGCTAAGTTTGTGATTCTATTGATTACAATGAAGACAATCCCAAGAAGATGTAACTCACTAATCCCAATTCTTTCAGTAATTGCATTGCTATCCCAGATTGATTAACAGATAGTTGTATAAGTCATTTTGGATTTAGCGTATGTCCTTTAAATTCTGCAACATCTCAATACTTTTCAACCGCTATCTTTTTCTAAATTAAAAATCAATAGCTGCGCGTCAATTTCAGTTCATATTTTTTTCAACATATTTATTCCTATAAATGTTTGCCTCAATAGTGAGGAAGCAATGGAGAAATACAACTGTGATCAGGCAATACCAAAGCTCTCCATTTATCTCGCCACAAAAATTTTTACTTCAGCATTCAAACATAATTACCAACCACAAAATTGAATCCCATTTAGTTTCCAATAATCAAATGAATATCACAAAATATAGGTTTGACTCATCACATTGAATTCAGCATTGTTGGCACTCTTGGTTTGATTATGCTTTCAAAAATTCCCTTCACTTCAAACTAGCATCCGATATTCATTATAAATTAATGATATTGTACAATACGAATGCCGACAATCGATAAATGATTGGTACATGTACAAATCTGTTGTTTGTTATCCGAAATATTTAATTAAATACATTCCCTCGAATCACGTAATATTCAACAATATTGGCGTTTCCAACTTTGGAATAATTCAATCACAACGTTGTAATATGCAATGGTAAGATAATTCAATTCCTGCTTTACAACAGTTTGATATTCAACAAAAGACCTGTCAATGTGTCCTATTGTTGGCTGACATAGTCAATGCGATAATGTGCATAATGAATAACATACTGAAAAGAAATCTAAAATAACAAAATTCATAACATGAAGGTTACGCATTTCCTTTCAATACGCAGGGAACAATATCAACTCAATTTATTATCATAAACGCGATTGTTATATATCTATCTGGGATTAATAAAAAAATTATTCACGTTATATTCAACCTTTATTACTTATCAATAGGAAAAATAACAGCAAGATTATATCTTTATTCAATTGAATAAGTTGATGGTTCAATACTGATGTTGATCTATGAGCCCGGGAACCAGCAAAAAGCAAGAAAAATTGAAATACATAAACGCAAACATTATTGCTATGCGATAAAACAAAATCGATTCTTATTTGTGCATTAAATAGAAATACATCTCTAGGGGAAAAAACAGCCAACCAAGTCATTCGCAAAGTTAGTCCAACATTACTCGAATCAGCCTTTCTCAGCTACAAGTTACTTATTAATATATATATATAAAGCATGAAGCAAAAACAGAGGCAAATTGTCCTGGCAGTTGAATGTATCTATACATATATATAAATTCACGTGTATATACGCATATACAATATAGATATGCGCGCGCACGTTTCATACAATGCTGGAGTCACTACCGGGAGTGAAACTACTCTGATGTAATTTCTGGTTGGAAACTATTTAAAACTTGTAACCAAGGCTGGTGAGGTAAGTGGCGCGTAAGAGCGGCAGTCGCGATAGTTCAGTAGTACTGCGGCCAATGGTTACAGCAAAACGGCGCCAGTTAGTTGGGCTAGTTGGCAGCGAATGCCATGACGAGAACACGGAAAAGGTGATTAAGTTCTTAAGGAAAGGGGTGGTATGGCGGGAAGGAGGTACGGGCCACGACGGTGCACGCCGGAAAATGAGATGGTAGCACGGTTGAAGGGTAAAAGGGTGAGAGAGTATGAGCTATACAGCAGGGGTTTGCAAGACGGAAGCTACGCTACTATCTAGACGTCTTGGTGGCAAGGTAGACGATTTATAACTCTACCAACCTCGTCTCGCATCTTTCCCGTCTTTTTCATTTCTTCCGTCTTTCACTTCCCCTTCTGCCATCGCGTCGCTTTTCGGCCGTCTGATTTTGACTTCTTTTTTTCGTGTGTTTTTTTTTTATTTTCCTTTTTGATCATTTTCTCATCTCAACTGTTTATGGCGGATCCAATCATTATGTATTTCATAGACGTTTTCTTTGTAGAATGAAAAAAAATTCATTTATTGAAGAACATATATTATTAAATTTTTAATGAAAGTTTTCATTTATTTATTTTATTTTTATTTCGCTTTCTTTTTCAGATCCAGATCTACTACCACAGGTTGAAATTGATCTCCAGAGATAGCTACATCATGTCGCAGAATAAATTTATGTGTATATATTTATATATCGTATTAAGGAACGCGTTACCTTGTAAAATAATTCATTGAAGTTAGGGATACATTTATGTATGTTTAGTTTTATTGAGATAAATATTAGGTGCTGCTATATATTATTCGAGATAAGCTATTTATATTGCATACATTGCAAATTCAAGTGTTTCATTTTCGTGTGTATTATTCTTTTTCGGAGGGATGGTGTAACAAGAAGAAAAGTTGAGAGCTTGAATTTAGAAAATGGTTTCTATTGGCTATGGTTCAGTTCTAGTTTGATAAAATTTCCTAAACGTTTTTCTTCTTCTACCATCACCCATGGCGATTCGATGGAGGGTATGAAATTATAACTTGATGGTGTCCGCAGGAAAAAATATCAAGATCAATAATTTCATTCAATGGGAAAAATTCGAAAGCAGAACAAGAGCATAAAACTTGCCATTGTCAATTGCGTCTTAGGGTAGTATGAATGAAGTTGACTTTATAGGATTTATCAAGAGCCAAGAAATGATTATGTCATTGAAAATAATTTTTACCAGTGACTCCTTTTATCTCCTCCTGGTATTAGTAATGAAATTACAATACTTTCATCTCTTCACTTTTATTTTCAACAATCGTTGACGAGAATTCTCTTCTCCAAGAAACACAATATGCCCAAATTAATTCTATGTCATGGGATACTATCATATAGGGGAAGGAAACAATTCAGCAGTGGCTCATTCCCTGATCAAGCTATTCGAATTTCTTAATGAGTAGAATTTGTTTGCTCCGAAGATTCAATCTTCCTAATTACAAATAAAACCCATAAAGGAAAATACTTCTACGTCTCACGAGATCGTCATGGGTGGTAATGACATGATTCAGGCTTTCAGATATTATTAATTATTCACGATCACTTTGTCTCACAGATCATGAAATATTCCTTCTGTGTTTACAGTAGTTCTCAACGAGACTAAATTCAAGCTCCCGATTTTTTCGCGGTGTATCGACTGGAATTAAAGTTGAATATTTTTGTAAATGATACACTTATATTTGCAATGATAAATATGCACAACAAAACTTTGAATGCCAAATGTACAATTTTCGTTAAACATCACACTCTTAGCCTTGTAGATAAATTAATTAATACTTTTTCGCTTACGAAATTCCTACATGTAGACTAACTCTTAATATGGTATTGAATATTTGAAGAGATTCAAATTGACCAGTTGCAATGTATTACTAGTAATTAGAGTATTAAAACTTAAGTTTATTTCTAGTTTTATGTAACTATAAATCATTTGTATTTCCATTTCTTGTTGACAATTACTCCGAGAAGATGGAGCAGAACGGTAAGACAGGCAATCCCAAAGTTTCAAACTATTTTCCCAATATTCTCGCAATTTATACGGGACGATACCGAACAGTATTTCGAACTTATCCATGCCAAAGTCGTTCATTGTCTTAGCTATTGAAAGAATGCCATAATACAAGTCCAGTTTACGAATGGAAAACTCAACTACATTGGTATTCTTATTCTCATTATTCTTTTACATTCTGTTTCCTTAATATTACAAGCAATATCTATTGGTACGATGAAACTTTACTTTTATGTATTGATATCAATAATAATATCAATAGATATTACGAGATCCAATTATCATTTTTACAGTGACGTGAAAAGGTTAATGCTGAGGAAGACAGTAAGTACCTTTATATAACTTTCCAATGAATAGAAGAAAAAAAATTGCTGGCTATTCATAATAAACATACTTGAGTATAAGTGCATACACAATTCGATGTAGAAATATTATCTCAAGATATCGATGAGTAGTCGTCGAGCAGCCACGATAAAGTTCGTTTTCATTTCCTGGAGCAGCAAACTACAAGAAATTACAAAAGTTCTCCAATTGCAGTTTGAATAACTATCGTGAAGTGGAATGGGTTGGAATGGCATTCGAACGTCCTAACTAATTAATTTCCCTCCACGAGTTTTAAAAGTGAAAATATGATATTTGATTGAACAGTAGAACTGCACACTATAAATTAACAATGAACAAAGTAATTGGTTTAACAAAAGAATAACATAGATCAATGAATTCAGAAGATCATCCCATATTATATTTATCCACATGGAAATTTGTCTTCACACTTGATATTTATCGTGCATAAGATGAATGGTATGAAACTATCATCGTATAACTATATTAGTTTGAAACTATCAACCTTATTAATTCTGAATAAATATCACCGTAGAAATCACGACTACCATCGACATATCAAGATGAAACTGGATTCAGATCTGGATTCTGCAGTATCATCATGACCTGAAATTATCCTCTTCATTCTGCTAATGTCAAAACAATAAATGACAACTGAAAGATAATAAAGAAAGCTTGAAAACATTCAACTTGTACAGTTTTATTCCTCCCGCAGAAAAAAAACCGTCATATAACATGAATCAAATGAAATCAAATGGTGACAAATCATCCTGAACCCACAATAAGTTTTCTTTGCTTTGCATAGTTCATCATAACATTCAAGAAATCGATTTCTGATAGAATTCCATGGAGAGATGTCTTTTGCTAGTGTATACCAAACGATTAATAAACAATTTGTGATTTCGACTCGAGAAATTAAAAACATAATGAAGCTCGAATTCTTGAGACGATTTTATTGAATATTTCCCGATCTTTATGTTTGTTTTCCTCAAATTAGTAGAAAGCATTTTTATGGTATAGTTGAAGAAGTTGAATTGATTCTCACTAGCCTCGGCTAATATAACGTAAAGGTAACGCACTATGGTATCAGATATTTAAAAATTTAATGGGACAATAATCTAAGCAGAGAGCTTACTTCAACGCTTAAAAATATTGGCTGTGTCGGAGGAGATAAAACAGAGAATAACGTCCAAATTGCTTCAAACAACTCAGTTTGAAATTTTTTTTTTGTCACCCGATCTTTCAATCTCCTTAAAGAAATACGTGTACACAAGAGATATGGTGAACTATCCGAACAAGAGTATTGTAAATAACTCGTGGAACAAGAGCAAAACTTGAAAAATCGACGATATTTATACCGTAAGGATACGAGTACACTTCTACAGTGAATTCCGAATTTTACGTTAAAGCTTTCATGGAAATCTATACGTGAATGGTAATAATATGGAAATCAATCGTCGCATTGCCTCTGAGTTTACGTCCAAAAATACCTATATTTCGTTTGGCATTTACCTTTACAATACGCTCTCAACCCGCCTCAAGAATACTCAAAATCGTACTCCCTATACGTACCGTTATATATAAACTCAATTTACGTTCATTCACTGGCCGAAAAGGGAATGATATGCTTGGCTCGATCATCATTGAATATACAGTTCACCCAGTAGCAATCATCAACGGTGTCTGGTGCATTCATTCGAGAAATCCTCTATTCAATGAGCTTTTTTTAATTATCACTTCCATTATACAAACGAAAAAAAAATACAGAAATAAACGCAAAAATAGGATGAAAGATGGAAGTGCACTGTCATTCTCCAACACTTTTTTTCTCATGATCAATAAACTCGCAGGAGGTAATACGATTTTATATTTCTATTTAATCAAATCATGCAATGAATTTTTCATTGAATCCAATCATGTATTTTCATTCTTCAAGACACTGATGGTCGGTAGTTTATTCTCAGAAATATATGAAGATTGCCAACTGCAGGAACTATTCATGATGGTGATAATGATCAAGTAATGATATATCGTGATAGCTCAACGAAACATTCCCTTGATTGGCGAACCAACATTGATGTTGTTGAGGTACATTCACTCGAGCGATTATAACAGCCAATCAGTTGATGGCGTAATTAGAACCATACGAGTATACCAGGACACACAGTCAATAACTCTGACAAGGTACTTTTAGTACGTGACCAACAACAGCACCGGGCTTATCTGTGAATATTCACGTTCTCAAATCGATTCGTACATATCATGGTAGATGCACACACAAACTTCTCCGCCAAATAGCCATCACTCTCAGTGCTGGCTGATGGATTTCATGTTCTAACAATTGGATGTGTCATGACGGGCTAGCGATTTCCCTAACTAGATCTATCGAAAAACTCAGAATATTGAACGCCGTCAAGTTCTTGTTAGTTAATCTGTATCCTACCTGCCCATTAAATAATAAACAAGTTATATAATTTAGGTTTTCATACTCTCTAAAATTCATTGAAATTTTCAGATATCAACATTTATCTACAAATCATCAGTGAAAATTATTCCATTTATGAATGAAAATGTTTTCTGAATGTTTTTGAACTACATGAGAGTATTATCTTAGCGAATCATGCATCCATGTACACAATAGATGAGGGGACAATATGTATATACGTACCCAACAGGGCAAGCCACGTGTGTGAAATGGAATATCATTATCAAAATCCCTCCAGAACTGTGCCATCAACCAAGGGCATTAGTCACACGATTTTAGTTTTACATAAACGATCGTGTAGAATGTCACTGACACCCAAATTTGAAACCGACCCCGATCAATCAATCGCTGAATGTAAAACAAGGGTATTCTGGTCAGGTTTGTAATACTGTACACCTTTACTGATGAGTATTGATTCATTATTTGTTTCAAGATGAGATTATATGAAAAATCCAATGATAAATAGTGATTGAAATTGTCGAGTTTTGTCTCAAACAAGAAAAGGATGGTCATCCAGAGAACGCCAGACA
Organism: Meteorus colon; assembly: GCA_030523085.1. Lineage (NCBI taxonomy): Eukaryota > Metazoa > Arthropoda > Insecta > Hymenoptera > Braconidae > Meteorus > Meteorus colon. The sequence continues at coordinate 661,495 of JAPYZH010000003.1, forward strand.
TTGAAAAATGTGAGAAAAGTGAGTAGAAAAATGATTTCAATGAGGTAATTAGTGATGAGAAATAAACTTGAAATTTCAATGTAATAATTTCATAATAATGGAATACCAGTCCAATTTAATTCGTATATTTTCATCCAATATATGACCTGGAAGTTCACGTTAATATATTCATGTTGCGATGAGTGAGTAGCAGTGAATAGATTGATTTGAAATGAAATATGCATTCAAATGTCCTGGTAAGTTTCATGTTCGCATGTTCCGTTTTTTTTTTAATATTGAAATATTCATATATTATTCCCTGAAGCCAATCTAGCACATATTGCGAATTCAGAACAAGATTCCAATAAATATATTGAATATAACTCAATACAATGAATGCTAAAGGAAAATTTAGACAATATAGAGACGCATCATAAGAATCACCGAGTCAGTGATGAATTCAATATTGACTCTCTAGAGATGGTTCGTTTTATTACACCTGAGTCGAAAGAGAAAAAAATATTTACTGGATGGCTCACAATTCTATTGGCATAACAGCTCACGTCATCATAGCTTTATCATATTTTATCAATACCTGACGAAAAGAATATGACCTCGATAAATTGAATGATATCCACTGTGAACTTTTAGATTACAGTGAGAACAGGATTATTGAGAGCACTTAGAGTTCTTACGAAAAAAAGGTAATCAAATGTTTATAACAATTGAAATAGCTGATTAACATTAAAAAATGATATTAACTTTTTACACAAATCTCCTGCATCGAAAAAGAAAAAATATATATGAAAATAGAATGAAGAAAAAAACTAGTTTTAGAGTAGCTGACAAACTGCGCATCCATCAAGATTGCTAAGAACTGCGTAATCCTGAGATTAAGCGATGGAAGAAAATTAACGAGTCTGCAATACATTTGAAGTGACAAGTAAATTAGGTCATCAACGAACTCTTTATTTCTGGGAGAAAATAATTCGCGGTTTGTGATTTGACATTCAGAAGCTCATTCTCCTCCTAGTCGACAGGATGATGTTTATGGATTGCATTAAAAAAATTATCATCACAAAGTCATTTCATAACAAAGTTCTAGCTGATTCTCTGTTCAATTTATTGTCAAACTTCGTCGAAGCTGTTTAAGATCAATAATAAATATTTACTTTGACGGGTGACGTAAAAAAAAAACAAATAACGATGAAATGGATAAATGTGCCACTAAGTGATTCGACAGGGGGAATTCTTAGAAAATTATTTATGGAAAAAACATAAATTTTTATCGTTCGGAAGAAATGTCGAATTTATCAGAGTAGGCTGCCAATTTACCATCAGCCCGATATGTTGATCTTTCACAATATTACCCCATACGGTCGTCTTGGGGTCGATTTTGTCCCGGAGGATTTGTTGTTCTTCGGAACGTCCCATGAAAGCGTTGCTGTCAGTTTCACTTGTACGGAAACAAATTTCAGAAACATGGAGGATTCCTGCAGTGAATAACTTCCAAACGCTTTATAGTATAAGTATAAAGTAAGGGATCGTCCTTAAATGTCCAAACCGAACGAAGTTATCACTTTATCGACAATTCTTCATTATGGTACAGCTCATGTTATTCACGTTCACAACTCAAATTCGTCAATTAAGATGCAAATGTTCCATTCGCATGTTGTTATTAAAGTAAGAATAAAGAGAGATCATTTTTCTTTTCATTCTGCAATCATCAACCGAAATGAAAAATAATTTATGATAGCTCGACCAGGTATAAAAAGAAATAACTAACTTTAGAAGTGATTAAATAAATATTTCTCCTATTCACAAACATCCGATTGTTTCCAAGTCTCGAATTAGTGTCTAAAGAATTAACAACAAGAACGTGAAACAGTCCATTTTTGTCCTCTCCATCAATATTGGCTGACTAAGCATACTCTGTATCCCTTTCACATACTCTCTGTCCCAAGACGAGGACGGTGAAGTTAATTCTGTAATTCTTGATAAACTGGAACGAACGTAAATAAACTTCTTATGGATTTAAATTTTTCAATGAAGTTTTCAACAACAAATACTCTGGTCCATCAACCGAGGAATTCGAGTCAGTATTCTGTAACAGCTTTTTTCCTTTATGAAAAAATCCAATTGACCAGACTTCATTCGATTCCATTCTTTCGTGAAAGTAACTCTTCTATCGTAGCCAATACAAAGTTGTCTCGCATATATTTACATTTTATTCACAGAATCGATTCAAATACAAATATGGTATATACACACACTTTATCTCAAACAGACTTATCCACATTCGCCCCATTATTTTTGGTATTCTTAGAAATTTATTCCGTTGATAATCCAGCGACATGCATTTATTGATGATTTTTTTGCGACCCCATTATCGCATACCTCAATGGAAAATTTGACAGATAAAATGAATAAAATAAATAAATAAATAAATTTCCACTATGAATGAAGCTAAGGGAAATTTGAACGCAAAGAAAAAGCGACAAATGGAACAAGCAAACGAAGATTGCCGAGTTGGCACGAAAGCTCGAGTGTTACGGGTGGGAGTTCGTGTCGCCCCTATACACCGAGCTTGTACGCAACTCTCCAGTAAGCTCGCGAATCTTCACGCGCACAGTCGCGATATAAACGTTACTATTATCTTGCCAAATAATTTTCATTGTCGTGAAATGTTTCATGTATGTAAACATCAATATTTCCAAACAATAATATCGAATTGTTTTTTTTAGTAATCAATGGTATAAAGCATCGGTTGGTTTCTCTTACCGGTTCGACTGTTACTAGTAAAAACAATCGTTAGAAGGTGATCTTTTTGTTTAAATATTACAAGAGGAACGAATGAGTATAAAAAAATTCTCGCTACTGGGCGGTGCTTTTTTAATTGGAAAATCGAGATTGAAGAAGAAAATAAATCCAAATAAAAAAAATATGTGAAACACGTGATGTTCTGCAATGTTATTCATATTTATCTATTTATTTTTTTTCTCTTTCTTTCCTCTCACATGACTAGAGGCGCGTAAATCATTATAAAATTGTCGAGCATATTTTGTGTAGGTTGACGTTGCTCATGTGTAACAAAAGTCAGATAATACGGTTTTTTTTCCTCACTGTACATACGGCGACAGCATAAATGATCTGCGCACTCACTCCCCATCAGTTAGGTCGACGAAGCCAACGTGAAAAAACAAAAAACAAAAAAAAGGGAAACAAGTTCACATTAATTATAATTTCACGATTAGATAATTTTTCGTTGACGATGATAGGACGTTACATGCGTATGTAATGTAGGACAGATAAAGGAATGGAGATGGGGGAATTAATGATGAACTGTTGATAGAGTATTCAAAATAAAAAGTTGAAAAAACTGAAACTGTAAAAACTATGTACGGGACTGATGAAAGCACAGAACACACGGTGAAAGTATCCTAGCAAAAGTATATAGGGCTCAACTCAGAGAGCATGAAAAGGTTTGCTAATCCGACGGTAACGACCGGAACTCATTCACTTTTCTTTAACATTCTCTATTATATATAAGCGCAATTTATATTCTTAAATGAGGAAAAGAGAAATGGAACAAAAGAACAATAGGCTATTGCTCATTTTTCAGATAGAAAAATTTTCGAGACAACTGAAAGATTTGTATGGAATCTATTATGATTAGCCCTTTTTTTTTTAATTTTTTTATGAAATTGGAATAGGGAATTTTCTCGTAAAAATCTTTGAACTAATCGCACGTGATTTTGATCCAACAGAAAATCACAATGATAGAGAAAAAAAATAGTACACAATTGAAAAAAAAAATAAGTCTTAATACGATGCAGATTATTTATCGGTAAAAAAAAGGGCTTTCGTAGGTACTGTGATGTGATCTTGCACTCAAGTAAAATTAAGTAGTCGTTGAAACGGGGACAATGTGAAGCACTTAGGTAGCGCGATTATATCATGGCAGCAAATTTATTGACATCAACGCGCGGTGTGGAGCTCAAGCTACTTATATACCCCTCTCAGAGGCATTATTCGAGATCTAATCATTATGCAGCTTTTTTCATCCCCTTTTGTTTTCTCTGTGATGACCTTCGAGAACAGAATTGCTTTCATATATATGTCCATTATTCTTGAAGAGTAATAAGCAGAGCGTAATAATTCTTCGTCCAGCTCTTTTCAACCACAATATTTTCAACTATTGTTTCTAAAATTTGAAAACTAAGTAATGCGTATGAATGAAATTTTATTTGTTGTTAAAAATTGGCATTTTAAATGAATGTAAAATTTATAGCGTAAATTTTTCACATTGCTTAGCTGCTTCATATTTTCTCAAACTCGATCGCATGTGATTGCGTATTTGCATTACTTTTTGGATTAATACCCGATGAAAAAATCTAATAAAAATGGAATGATGAAAATTCGTAAATTCATATTTCGGAACCTTTTGGCAAATTGAGAAGTTCATCACGAATAATAGTTTGAATTGTCTCTTTTATTTGAGCTTGTGAACTGTGGTGAATTTAGTGAATTTAATAATGAATTTCATCATGATTCGACAATTTGGAAAATATTTTTCGAAACAATGGAGATGTAGTTCTGTGTTATTCCAATTAGCAATTGAAAAAACTTCTCACACACGATACATGTTTCAGTTTATGAGTTCCTTGTTCCCATTTTTCACATGCCTTTTACTCATACTTCGCATTCCATAGTCTAAACTCCTCTAAACTGTAGTAAGGGCGCCGCAATCATTTACACCACAACCACAACAGCAGTCCAACAATTCTACCCATTATACATGTTTCCATACATCATTAACTTTCCTCAAAACAATAGGTACAAAAGTTACGGTATCACATAAATGGAAATTAAACAAAATTCACTCAAATTCCACCAATATCATGATGAAAATTCTTGGAATCGTTCAATTCGAATAATTGAAAAAAAAGTTCGGAGTTTTCGAACAAATATGAAAAAGCTGACGTTTATATGAATTAAAAAAATGATTTCTGATACCACAACGAAAAAATTAACAGAAGGTCTTTAAAGTTGTGATTAGTGAGAAAGTTCGAAAGGATATCAGAATTTCGATATTCATCTTCTACTTAAAATATCTGTTACTCACATTTCGTATAAAACTTTACATATGAATAAACAGTTTTGAAATTGGATCTCGGTAGAGAAATGAAAATGCACTAGATATTCTCATGCGTGATCAAATGTATGGATCACACATGAAAATGAGATAATAACAATGACTGTTGGCTAGATGATATATTTATATGATCCCAATTGTTATCGAATTATAATGTGTGGTCTCGTTATCAATAGGAACAATAATTAGAGCTCAATTCATGTTGGATTAAAAAAACGAAAAGTTTTCTCAAATTAACATTTTGCAATGATCTAAAAAAAATATCATCCGACATATTATTTATGTCTCTCTATTATGGCTTTCATTCTTAAGCTTCTTTTCTTTATGATTCCCTGAAAATCAACAGTTGAAACATATAAATCCAATAGCAAAATATGTACGATAATTCATAAAATCAAATTCTTATACAGACAATAATTTTTAACATTAAAATTCTGACATATTTAGTAAGCTCACTTTCTAATTAGCACACCCATACGTATACACAGAAGAAGAAGAGTGGTTGATAATAAATTCAAATTAAAAATAACTATTTATTTCACATCAGTTTTGCGTACAAATACAAATGGATAAAAAAAAATAAAACATTTACATTTTTATTTTTATCACAAAATAACTGAAATTATATAATTCCAAACCCATAGTTGCGTCTGTCTGTCAGTGTTATATACACGTGTGTGAAAAGATAAAACTGAGCGAGATGGAAAAAAGTATATAGAATAAAAGATAAAAAAAAAGAATACGCGAATGGTAAGAGTGAAAATAGGTCAGGAGCGTGAAAGCACGATTTCTCGATGGTCCTTGTTACACGTTCTGCCTTTTTTCTCTTTCCGTTATTTCCCGTCAGTGTTGTTCCAATGTCGCACTCTTTCTTTTCTCTTCACTCGACACTTTCACCCAACTTGCTTCCTTCTCTATTTACAATATACATGTATATACAATATGTACACTCGAGATAACCTTAAAAGCTGAAGCGAAAAAGTACTTACAAACTGGGTGGAATAGTGGACACCAGCAGTAATGGGCATGAGTGCTATCTTCTCCATTGCCACTTGGATAAAATCAATCTCATGCTTCTCTACTAATATGCAATCACAAAAGGGAACATATATGACTTTAGAAATGATAGCACAACAAAGATGTGAACACGTGTAATTCTATTAAGAATATCATCCAACAGTTTTGTTATTGAAACACACTATTATTATTATTTCAATCTATTCATACGATTGAACATGAGATCATTTTGGTTTTACAAAAAAAAGCACGAAATATGATGAAGACATATAGAGCACATTTATAGATATAGAGCAATTGGAATATTTTATCATAATTGATATGCAAAAAAAATTAGCAATTTAAATTTCTTGCAATATATATATTCGCGATGTTATGAATATTTAATATGTACAATGTCAGAGAGGTCAAATAAATTTTGGATTTAGCGAACAAATGTTTTACGTTTCATCAATCATTCGGCATGGAATTGATAGAAAGAATTAATTCTTGCTGATAGACTATTTTAATTCAGAAAAAGGTCATTAAGTTGTCAAATAAAGTTGCAGGGTGATTTTAGGAAAAGGTTGAATTAAAATTAATATAATCGATAATTCCTGGGTGCATTGATCGTCCTTTAACAATATTGTCAGCTAATTAGAGAAATTCCGAGTCGTTATTTCTTAAATTATCATCGCATGAAATCTGAATTGGATTAGAATTTTTGTTAAAGTCCAAATCATTTTTGTGAGAGACTAGGACTAACGTGGATAGAAACATTACTTCACGTCATGTAAATTTCTTTAAATTCTTATGTACTCATTCATCTCATTTGGCTGCCAGATGAATGTTTTATCATCATTGCTTTCTAGTTTTTCGTTAATTCAGTGTGCCAGGGTTCAATCCAATATAACATGTAGATTGTTTGATTTGTCGCATGAATACATAATGCCTGTTTATATAATCACATTTGATAATAGATATTCATTTATTTAATTTTATAATCACCCTGACTTCATTCTCTTCAATTACATAGCTCGCACCCTAATCACTTTCATTTCTTTCTCTTCTTTTGTTTATTTGTCAGTTCATTTCTTCTCTCCCTTCCAAGAATGCTCCATATTTTCATCTCCTCATCTACTTATCTGATCTTCATCACTGAAACTCATTCACATTTTCAAATTTAGCCATAAGAAAAAAAAAATATGTTAGAACCCCAACCACAAAACTCGTCTAGCAATTATTAATCAGTGCAGGCGGTGGAAATTAAAAGGGGATGAATTAAAAGGCCGCACGATCTTGAATGTGCTTTTGTTTGAAAAGTTTTCGATTGAAAGAAGTGAGAGAGCGAAAAAAACATTAAAAAAATTGCGACAGAGGAAAAAAAGAGTTTCGTAATTGCACAAGAAGCTGAAGGCGAAAGTACGGAAGGGTAACTAAATGAGAGTTGTATTTGAAAGTAGAAAAGAATTCTATCAGTTTTGCAATAAGAGTTTGAAGGTTTAGCTATTTATATGAACGTAAATTGATACAAAGTCTAGCATTGATGTAATGAGCGTACTTGTAACTTATTATTCGCGAAGAGAATATAAATATATATGTAGTTTTCACTTGAAATAATTGAATGAAATTTGATGAATGAAATAGGGCCAAGCGTTTTCAGAATTATAACGTGAAACTGATTAAGTGGATGGTGCCTCGTGCGACACTGAAACCAAGCGAAGCTAAAGCTACCTTTATTCATAACCATTGAGCAATTATAATTCATCTTGAGATAATTGCATCTAGTCTAACCTGCAAACACAAGATTAATAATGAATTTTCTGTTACTACAGTTAACTCGATCGATCCAAAATGACATCGACTGAAATATCATATTCACGTTATTATTAAAAATGTTGATTGGATTTATTTCTAATGGATATACAGTGTATTTATAATTGAGTGCAGTGCAACAACCACAACGAATACACATCGATGTAATAAAGTTTTTAAATCACCAAAACATTATCAAGAACCATTTTAAAAAGTGGATATACTACGACGAACCAGATGTAAATTATTTGTGAATGTTAGACATAACGAAATTCGAATGGTCACAATGCTGTGGATGATCATATTAGTTTTGTGCTTCGAGATGTCAACTCTTGTTGCTGCACTTGCAAGAAGAACGACCACACCACCTCGAAGCTTGGATGACAACTTTTCTAATGACGAGCTTGACCGTTCGAGTGAGTGTACAGTTTATTTTTATCTATATGTGTTTGGCAAAATTTCTTTAGCGTATCGCACTTTGCAGATATTTTTATTTTATGACCGTTATTTTTACGATATAAAATATGAGCAATTGATAATATCTTTCTATTGTGTAAGGTACGACGCAAACTCGGGGTAAAAGCGCCCTCTCTTCAATTTGTACTCTAGTGCTGTAAGCTACTGACCACTAATCTACCGAAACCAGAGACTCTTAAATGTCCCAGCATCATGTGATTTTTTTTTATTACTTTCGAGACATGAGCTCATCTAATCCTTGTTTGTGATGTTAATTCTTTTTCACTTTTATCATGACTGTGACTAGACAGCACGTGTTGCTTGCAATTTTCGAGCAATATTATCAGGGTTTATTAAGACTATTTTATTCAGTTCTGTTCAGAAAAAATTATCTCCCACTTCATTGTTGTTTTATTTTTAGCATGTTAGAGTGACATATTCTATCATCCTCATGTGGGAAGTTTTCTTTAACTTTTAATTCTATCTTCCACTTTAAAATAAGCATTAATGAGATATCGAAACTTTTGAAAGAATTGTATTCAAATTTAATTATAACATTTATAATACAATTATTTTATGTTCAATTGAATTGATAGACGTGAAAAAAGTAGGATTTGAATCGAGTAAATGGAAGCAGTCAACATAAATTTTGTGTAGCATAATATGACTGTCAATTCCAGCATTTCATAAATTGATGTTTCGTTTGAAATCGTTTGATATTTCATCAATTTAGCGAGTTCATTCTTGTTTTGTATAAAGCTAGAATAATTTTTTAATCACGTGAACGTTGAGTTATCATTGACGAAGTCATAAATCTTTTATTGGTGTACGATATTTCATTCGTTTGACTTTATATTCAGCCAGAACAATGCAATCATCCTATTTTTATCCAGTTAATATAATCTTAACAATTGAAAACCAGATTGCAAGTTGTATATTGTAAATTATCGACACAAATTTCAATTGTGATCTTAACAGCACCATTTGCTTCAACTAAACGTGTGAGAAAAAAAATGGGAAAAACTATGTTCTCATAATATATATTTATATTTATTTATATATTGAAAAGAAAATTTCGTGCTCCAGACTGAATCCGAACCCAACGAATTCACTATCATCCCAAGCCGTTCCGGTGTTGTTACCAATTTGGCTACCCAAGTATTTGGCTCAGCAATATATTACACTAGAATCTGCATGGCAACTGGAGGTTCAAATCGAATTAATACGAACACTTCTCCCTATTAAATCCACTGCAGGACATCTTATGAAGTTAAATAAATTGAAAATAAATCAAGAAGTGATGGGTTTAATTAATCGAGCTGTTAATTGATCCCGATGTGGATCCTAAATAGTTATTTTTCTTGGAATTATCACAAATTGTAACAGTTGGAAACTTGTAAATAAATTCATCTTCAATTCAACTTACATAATCAAGATGCTGCCATTTAGATGTTAACATCCAGCAATATTCAGTCATAGCAGATGTTTCATCACAGTTGTCAGAATGTCAATATGAAAATTAATCATCGCGAAATGAATAATCACTGTACATCAATATTGGTGTTGAATTGTTCAAAAAATTCCTACCACTCGGGCTTGTACACTTTTCACATTCACCTAAAGAGCTTGAATGTACATTGAAAGATCATCAACATCGAGTTGATAATGAGGAAGTACCTCTTGCTGCTAAAATTCATGTAATATTCATTCAAATGAAGCCTGTTTCGTGGTGTGGTTGTGATTATACTTTTGATGAGAGAGAACAGTATTATGTACTTATCAGATTTGATAATAAACATCCACCTCATGTGTGTTGGTGATTTACAGTACTATTACAACCAAATTCACCTACTGGAATTCATTGTTGCGTAACTTATTTTAATCAATTTTCCTCATGCAGTTTTAATCCGTTGATAATTCGTTGCATAGCAAATCAGGCTCTATTAATTGCTCTCAAATCAATTTCTCAATATTAATATAGGATATTAGTCGAGCAAACTGGATCATTCCATGTTTTGAATGATCCTGAAATTGGTATCATGCATTACCATTATTGTATTATCAATACAAAAGTAATATAATGTAACATGATACAATAAAATTTGGGATTTAAAATTGTAGCAGAATTTTTATAATTGTCAACTCATCTCGGGGTATTATTTTCTGAATCGAAAGTAAATGAATTTTCATTTGTATAAACAAAAAAACAGAAAAATATTTACTCATATTTGTATAGAAACAAACGATAACACAATGTTTACTGGAAACTGTTTAGGTGTTTTGAACAGTTTTACTATCCGACTTCATCCGAATTCATCCAATCGATATGTTGCACAAATATACACAAATTGATATGTATATATATTCTATAAACATTGACATTGGTATATAATGCAACAATGCAACATCGAATAGGTTGTTGTATAACCAAGAAAGTCGGAGAAAATTTTTAACATGCCATTTTTGTATCTACAAGTTCTTCAATTTTCATAAACGGTATTTCAAAAATTGAATATCTGGTATCAAATTATAGAAAAGATCTTCATAGTCAAATTTTGGTTGTGATATTCATCAACTTCGAAAATGTGACTCAGCTATGAGGGTGATTATGTTGATGCATTCTTGCCAATGAATTTCCAATTTGTCACAAGTTTAACACAAAAAAAAAACACAACTGTGTCATTTTTTGCAATTAGTGATTATTCAATGCAATGAACTCAGCGGACAAGTGCATACGAAAGCGCCGTGCGAATGGAATTTTCAATTAATTTTATATTGATCAATAGTTCATATAGAGTATGAATCACTATGTATATGTGTCCATGTATATATGAACTGTTCATCACCAGGTTTTTCCGATATAGTAAGATTAAATATAATAAAAATGAAAATAAATTATATTCATCAGAATTTATATTAATAATAATCTCGCTAAAGTAGATACGATCGATTGCTATTATGTTAGTTTATTAAAACTTCATATCGGGACATAACGATTCAAGCCAGTACGCCTTTTTCGTCCAATAAAAAAAAAGTCTTTTTCTATTTATTCTTTAATTATTTGTTCATATCACATCAAACCAAGAAAAATAACAGCGAAGACACTGTACGCCTTATTGAATTCAATCACGCAATATACTTTCTTAAAATTAAATTTCTTATTGACGAAATTTTAAATAATATACAGTGGAATATTGTTAGATACAATGTTATCTTGACGCACAGGAATTTCAAATATAATTAGTGCGGTACCCAACATGGACGATAAATTAATTATGATATGGCGATGCGGAAACGTTGTGAGGATGTGAGTTACGTGACCTGTAGATAGCTCCTCTTTACGGATCTATGGATAATATGCGGTCATGAGGAAACTAACTGATTCCTGTCTGAATAAATTTATGATGTGCGTCATAATGGATGACAGCAGCCCTTCAATTCGAATGCAAAATATTAATTTCATGTATGTGGTCTACTCCTTATTCAAATTGAAGGAAGGAAGCTACTGTAAAACCCCAATAAGCTTCTTGTTACGATTCTTTCACAGAGCAATGTCTGAATGGGGAACATATATAAAACTCTTTCCTCAATATTTCTTTCAATTTTTATAAGAGAATATTGACAACAGTCCTCGATAGAAATTCTGCTCCTGAAGAAATATATGTGGGAAATCTTTATGAAATTTTTTTGTCAAAGTTCCAACCACAAATTACATTTTGTAACTCCACATGCAGAGCCGATTGATGTTTCAATATCTGTGCTTCTACATCACAATGAACAAACACAAACACAAATGAAATATTCTAAGAAATAATAAGCAATTTGCAACAAATACTTGTTATTGAACAATTAAAACATGTTCATATAAGTCAAGTGCCCATGACTTTTTCGCACAAATTACCTCAATGAAATTGTAAAATGAACTTTTATTCCATGTCATGACTGCAAAGTTCGTAAATGAGATGATCAACAACTAACATCAAATTAGCAGGAACCCCATAAAAACTTTGTGTGACACGGAGGAATCGTATTCATCAATGAAATAGGTGATATACTAACATTTATCATCAAAGGAAAACTTTTTAATTAATTATAACGATTCACTATGTGAACCACTTTCAAAAAGACACGATTTCATTTGATGTAGTTGATGTTACCATTAACTTCATTCAGCTATTATTAATTCAAAATTTATAAAATGTGGTATGTTCACATCGACGGAAGAGTTTAAATGAGAAACTCATTTTAATTAAAGTTGATTATTTGGAGCAGACCCATACCTACTCGCGTACATACATACACATATATATATACATATTTATCTGAACAGAGTTCAATCATTTTAATATTGGTGCATGCATATGGGAAAAGTTGCGGAACTCATCTTTTATTTCTTCATAAAAAAAAAAAAAATATATACAAAACAAACCCTATGTTGAAAGTAATAAAACCTATATGTAAAATTCAGGAAACTATCTGATACATTAATTCACAAATTTTTGTATCAATGTTCTTCAATAGTTGGTACAAAGTTGGTGACAGCTATTTCATTAGGGTGAAATTGATGACACGTCAACTATAACATACTAGGATAGACAATATTAAAAAAAAACTGCTAAATAAATAAAAATAGAGAATTCGATCCAATTTTTTTTTTCAAATGCAGACTTATTTAATTTGATATTCATTAGAATGCCATTATATCACGGAGAAACTGCTTATTATAATATACATCGACTTTCTTAGCTACATATTCGTCACAAACAATTACTCATTCCTAACAAGACGAATCATTTTCACGCATGGCTTTTGCTCCATAGGTTTGAGGTAGCACACGGAGACATCAACATACATGCATGAAGCTCATAAGGTCGATGAATAAAGTGTTTACCCTTCAAGTTCCACGGCCATTCTGCCAAAATATTGAATGATACTGATAAAGCACAAACCCTGTCCCTTTACAACACGGCGTTGTCTACCAAGTTTCATGACTATAATCGCGTTGGTATAGTGCACAATGGTGACAATGAGCGGGTAACTGATAAGCAAGAGAGTGAGATCGTCGTTTGACATGTGGTATGGAACTACAACAATGGAGGTGATGATATGACAAGAACAAATCAGCATAGCAACAAATCGACTTCAAATTTATGTCCATTGAATTATTCACAAAACTATCAACTTAGTTCAATATCAACTCAGTAACATAAATGGACACCTGCTATGTGAAAATGTTCAACGCCTCATTTCCTAACGTCAATTACATCACAAGCAGTTGAATTCTCTCGATACTGCACCAGATTGCTATAGAGTTTGGAGAAGTTATTTATACAACTTTGAACAAAAGGAATCAAAACGTGCCAACATCACTTTGTAGGCACAAAAAAAAAAGAATTTATTGAATGATTAGGAATCCTCAATCATAATCTAACACGCCATCTCCGATATAAACTTATTTGACAACTAGTAATTCACTGACTACACACAATCATTGATCAATCCAAAAACCTTCATCAGTCTGTCGTTCTTGCAACAAATTTCAAGAATATCAACTAACCAATATTGATAAACATTTCGTTCATGCAATCGCTGTTAATGTAAACACACAAATAATTTGATTTTGGTGCTCATTTATTTAATGTAAATAAACTACTTGTCTAGACAGCAATTGTAATATATATGAATCAATACTGAACAAACAAAAGCGAACTAAATATCAGACAATATTCCCTGTCAATGCAATTTCATTCACCACGCTGTGTTGACGTTGATACTTGTATAGCAGAATACAAAATAATACACAAAGGAAGCGCAGAGTTTGCTACATCCCTATTGAAAACACCCAAGAGAATATTAGTCATTTATCTCGAATATCAGAGACTTTTCTCCGAGGAAATGAACTTAAGTTCATCAGTGTCATCGATTGAGGGTTAGAAATAATAAGAGAATCTCCACAGAGACGTTAATTCATATTTTTTTCGAAACTGATGTGAACCTAGTTATAGCAACAACTGCTTGAGTTCACCAAGCAGATATGTACGATGCCTTAGGTATCACTGGCGCAGTGCAAAGTAAGTTAGTAACTTGAGCCACGACTCAAACGAATAGGATGGACCTCAGTTGTGCCAACAACCGCTCTTCAAACTTAGATAATCAGCCTTGTATCCTGCAATTGTTTGAATGTCAAACTGGACAGCTGTTAGGATTGGAGTATTTTTGAGGTAACAGGCAAATAGCCATAGCTGATAAATGTCAATAAGGGATACATTCCAGTACTGTTTGCTACAGATATTAGAGTACAACGAAGGAATTATGATAACACGATTTCAGACCTCAATCAAAGGATGAATTTACATCACCATCTGGATATAGAGAGGAAGCTCAACATGATACTTAAAAGTCCAATCTTAAATTAATGATAATGACTAGAAATGGTTGGATTTTTATAAATTCATGTAAATGCAATGTTATATGGAGACAAGTTTCATTTAATAAATAACGCTTCGACATAGTCAGTGCAGCTGGGATTTCAATTGGTATCAAGAGCAATAGAAGACGAACCATCTGTACAAGAAATGAAATGGATCAGTCGTAGCCTTTCGTACATAGCCTGTACAGTTTACAAAATCCTTCCAGAATTTTTTCCTTTAGACCCTTTGCTTCTGTTCTAAAAAAATTAGCTAGATATTTAATGAAATCTCAATGCGATTCTAGTTCAAGACGAATAATATTAATGTTGTACATGGCTTATAGTTAGATTTTATTATTTTCCAAGATATATTCCAATCTAGTATTCTGATATTCACATTGTACAACCTGAGTTGGCTATCGACTCATTTATTAAATCAGTTACATTAGCAATAGTCTCTCGAACTGTTTGAAATAATATATTCCGAAAATAACGTGTTCAATGTTTTTTTTTGGCATCCCATAAGCCATATTACCTCGAATACAAACCTTTATAACTCCCAAGTTTTCAACTTTTCGCAGATATTCTTGCCCATCCTTTTTTTAGAGAGCTAATAAGTTGGAAATAAATGTGAAGAAAAAAAAAGTATTTTTCCTTTCAACATAAAAGAGAATAAACCTTCAATCAATTTGGATATGGGTGGATCGTGTTGTTAGGAACATTGAGCTACCGCTGTTCAGTTACAGGATATGATTGGATGTGCATGGAAG
The DNA here is from genome assembly GCA_030523085.1 of Meteorus colon. Lineage (NCBI taxonomy): Eukaryota > Metazoa > Arthropoda > Insecta > Hymenoptera > Braconidae > Meteorus > Meteorus colon. The sequence goes on from JAPYZH010000003.1 coordinate 677,075, forward strand.
AACTCGAGCGAGAAAACTTTTAGGCATTAAAGACTTGAAGGGTAATTTTGCAGCGCCTATATATCTAGATCATAACTTTGTGTAAGACTTTGAATGGTAGAAGAGGATTATTATGTTTACATTCATCTCACTTCATGAAGAGTTCAAGTTCCACTCGAAGGAAAAAAAAAATTTCGTTGCTTCTATCTCAGGCGCAGGTGTCGATACTGATTCGGTTGTTTTCCGTTTCGTGGGAGATTCTCGTCGACTCTATATGGGACCCTGATACTAACTCAACCTCTTTCCGCACTGTTGTGGAAACAATTTGTTATAATGAACAAATTTGATCGGACATACAAACCGCTGTCGATGCAACGTTAGCAAACTCTACTTCGATTCTAGAAATTGCGAAATGAATGACTTCGTGAAGAAGTTCTAAACTCCGTAGCTCATGAGTAGATAAAATAGTGGAATTTATCGACAGACAAATATTGATTTTTTTCTTTTCTGCAAAATCACTAAACGATGATTAGCCATACACAAACATATCCCACATCCATTGACCTTTCTTTTTTTTTTTACGAACGACCTCTTATCTCTGGTCTCTCGGACCTTCTGTGCCTGAATAGATTGCCCTAATCGGAAAAGAAAAAACGATGACTTACATCTCACAGATTACACTGTTCAACTTGTGCTACAGGAGTGAATTTCTCCAAGCAAGAACCATAAGAGATTTATATTCTATAGCAATTTTTATATAATTGACGATTGAAGGAAAGATTATCCCCATTGATGACAAAATTTATTCTACAGTGGCTTTTGTCGGAAAATAGCAGAAGAGATGTTGAATAATTATGCATATATCCTTCTCATTTATGTTACGAAAGACATATCTAATTTTAAAGAAAAATCAGATTTCTTCGAACAGTAACTACATCATACACCAAGAAAAAAAAATAATTCCTGACTGAATAAAACCATACGCAAAAATCAGCCTGCAATCCAATTGACTCAATTTGAAAGCAACATGAGAAAGACGAATAAAACCGACAATGAATAATAAATAAAAACTATATATTGTAACATTATCGAAAAAAAATTCACTTCACTATCAGTTGTTAACTCTTGAAAAAATTATACCATCACTTGAAATGATTTTTTACTACACTGAACAGTTCACTCGTCAACACACTTGACATGACACTTCACCATTATCGCAAAATCCAAAATTCCATTCAGTTTTATCGGATACAAATTCTGGACCCTAAACTGAATTGGATTATCAAATGTTATACTTCAATTTATATGTTCTACTAAACGTGAAACTAGAACGGATGATCACGAATTGTTGACTCATACTTCAACAAGTAGAAAATTTTTAGAACGATCGTTGTGGGCGATTGCTGCACGCAATAGGAAGGATTGAATATCATTGAATTGGGATATCACTATCACTCAGGTAATTCTTTTCAATGTTCATACTCTCGTCATTCTACATTTTTCATAATTCAATTACGTATGAAATTATGTTAATTAATTATTTCTATTCCATAAATAAAATAATACTTTCATCTTCGTTATTTGAACTTGTAAATAATCAACATCGTGAGTTTATTATTGATGCAATCATTAAATTAACATTTTTCTCCAGATAATTTTCACCATATGATAGAATTAAACAATTTTTTATTAAGCCATTGAATACTCCCGTTTGAGGCATATTTCAACAGAATATGTTATGAACATAAATGGCATAATCATATTCAGACGCATGATATATGCATTCGTATAACGATTCCTTTTGATTATGCTCAACACCACAAATAAAGTGTTTTCATACGCAAATGTGGGAATGTGATGTCGACCTCACAAATTTGTTGAAAGTCCAACCTGCATTATACATAAATATATTACCAGCACTCGCTTTTCCATCATATACTTGACACACAAAATTCTCGCGACTCTTGATGAATATTACCAACACATATGAATAATGTATGAAGTGAATGTAAATTGACAATTAACTAATCACATATATATGCAGAGATTTTTTTCAAAATAATTCATGCATTCATACTTATCAATTTATCACTGAATATATATCAAAGTTGCAGTGTGACAACTCGATGCAAAGTATATTCAGACGCAAAACTGTAAAGAAAGTTGAGAAAAGCAAAAGAAGCAAGTTTAAAAGTTGTGTCACAGCGAGGATGATTAAACGATCCAGTTGGAACGATTAAAACTTGTGAAATATAGCCGAGGTCCGGGGGAAATCGTGAAGTTATGATTATACCACCGAGTCTTTTCGATTAATTAAGCTTTATATCTGAATGATTCCCCTGCACCGTTTCATTTGCTTTTCTACCAGCTGAGCTACTTTTCACCCTCAATGACGTATGTATATTGCTTTGGAAATTTAAGAAAGAAAAATATTGCCGTTGGATCCACGCCATTCAGAAAATTTGTGTGCTTCATACTTTGACCTATAAAGTACGACTGAAAATACTTTTCAGATAGATGGAAAGGATTGAATAGGGCGTGTGAAAGGGGCATAATAATAGCAGCAAAAGATTCTTGACTTGGAAAGAAAAAAAAATTTGTTGAACGAAAGAACAAAGCTGATAACATAAGAAAAAAGAGAAATAATAATCCCGGTAGTATGCTGGTTTGTGGCCTTGTGAAAAGGAAATTTTCTCTATCTCCGCTCTGGAATCTCAAATAATTCATCCCGCATAAAGCGTTCAAATTCGTTTTTAACAAGCGCAAGATTTCTGAAAGAAAGGTTGGTATTTGTGACCACAAAGATGCGGCGTTTTCACACATATATACACACAAACATATACATAACTATACTTACGTACATAAATGCAAGAATGTGCATTCAATGATAGAAGAAGCTTTTACCAGATTGGCAGTTATACGTTATATCATGTAGAACGTTTCAGCCACGTTGAGGATAAGTCGATAGGATATCAGTTCACAAACAGAAAACGCATTAGATGCTGTACCTTTTATTTTTCCAATGAATGCAATGCCATGATTTTTTCACAAGATAGAAGCATGTTGAAACACTCATTCCAATGTAATATACATCGTGAATATAAATGAAACATACATGGAATACGTAAACGTTTATATATTCATTGCAAATCCACGTAGATAAACGAATGTGGTGAACGAATATTTGCTGAGTGCAGTCGGATATCTCTCGATATCTAATACTACGTAAACATTCAAGTGGAAGTAATCTTAGACATAATTCTACTCCAATAACTCGGAATTCATCGAAGTGTATGAGCCAAAAAATGTACTCGAGTTGACAATTTTGGCAAAGAGATACATAGATTTTTGACTTCTATTTATTCTCTTGCATTAGACATGTCATAAAATTAAAGAAGTGTAAAAGGGAAGATGTGTTTGGTCTCTTCGCAGTATTATAATTCACCCTTTTTCTGAATCCCTTCATCTGAGATCCATCAATTCAGAATTTTCAAATGTGAACAGCATGCAAATTTATTTCTTCCAAATGAAAGAATCACATTTTTCGAATAATAAAGTACGATAAAGACATTGTGATCTCACAGGGAACATCTTAAAAATAATCTAAGAATTTATCAACAATTTTGGATATCAATAATAAGATCATGGAAATTATACAAAATGTAATTTGTAAATTGATAATGATTTTTATCAATTCACAATTTAATAATAAATGAATACCCTCGATCTAGAAGAGTATCTTGGATTTGTTATTGGTTTACAAGACTACACAAATCCAATTTATTCGAAATGCCTTTTTGCACTCTAGAAGTTGATGCATACCGAGATTTTTCTCGTGGACGTGATATCGATATTCCTTGCTTGGAGTATTTGGATTAGTAGCACAGCCATTGAGTGATTACACCACACAATAATCCGTCCTAGAATGTTCCCGGCGAGATATTCTCGTCGAAATGGGATCATGTCAAGTCAGCATAGTAAGCAATAATAATTATAGACAAATGACCTTTTATAAATGTTCCTCAGGACAAATAACCCATTTCAAAGATAACTTGACATTTAAATAACTTTGATGATAATAGTCTAAAGCATTGTAGTGAGCAGTCAAATTCTCCGATGTTATTTCGATATATATTTGATGCATACACGAGTAATTTGTGCTAAATTGACGAATTCTCAAGGTACTGGCACAAATTTTATGTGTATTACACGAGTAGAATTTGCATTAAATTCCAGACATATTGAAACAGGAAAAATATGATAAATAACACTACAAAAAAGGTACAATTCATTAGAACAGCAAAGCAAATATCTATTACGCTTTTTTGATAATAATGTTACGTATCTGTTGAATTTATTAATTCTGAAAAATCAACTAAGTTTGCAATAATGTCGTCAACATATTCAGCCTATTTATTCACCCTCAGGATCCCAACAGTAATTTTTCTGTGGACACGACAAGAATAATCCTTGATCCATTACGAAATTTCCATTCAGTATGTTAATTTTCGAATGATTGATTGCAGAAAATGTTGACAGAGTATATTAGAAATGGATTTGATTGATCGAAAAATTATGCACGAATGAAATCATCTCTTTCTTTCTTCTCAACTTCGAACCTTTATATTCATGATTGTAAATTATTGCCAAAAGTACAAACAAAAGAATCGTAATTGACAAATATTTATCTCAAAGTAAAATCCAATCGAGTGATTTTCACGTATTTCTCATTATAAAAAATCAGGACTTTATAGTGATTGACATCACATTCAAACTCTATGTTTCTTGAAATAGTTCCAACAACAGATATTTCATATGCGACGTTACAGGCAGATAAGATCATAATTATCATTAAAAGGATAAAATAGAACTCTTTCCTTGAATGTTTCATTAAATCAACAACACGAATTAACATCCATGCAAATAGAATGAGCGATAGAAATAACATATACTAAAGTTCTATTATGTTAACGTTACTAATTGTGTCTTGGTGCTTGCACTCACTAAATAAACGAGAGAGTTGATGTTTGGCTTTCGTTTATCGCGCTGAGAAAACAAGAGATCGCACGCTGTGACGAGAGTGGTAAACGTGTAATTCACAGCAATCACTGCAGATATATAGTCTCAACACTATTGTCGAGCACGTGCGTTGCAAGCACGAGCAACTGTCCTCATCGTTCGCTCTTTATATCTTCCACGATTTCCCACTTGGTTCAAATCTCTATGGAACATTCCAAATACTTTTTACATTGACAATTCAATAGTTTCTATACATTCCTATGTCAATTTATCTTATCGTCGTATCTATACTATCTAAATTCCCTATATTTATTTTCGTTTTGTTCTTCATTTTGGGCAATGTTCAATTGGGATTGTGGTATTTCTTACCCAATTCTTCTCATCCATTGTCTCATTCCTCATTTTGTCACCCAGGACATCTCCGTGAACCAATTGCAATGGGATGATATTCTTTCGTGACATTGTCTTGCCATCCAATTTTCGAGATATTACATTCTTCACATAGTAGACGTCATCGCAGAGCCTTTTCTTTACTAAAATAATGTTCGCATTCAGTAGAATTCCATTCTCATAAATTTTATCTTTGTATAACTTTTCCCCAATCATCTTCAAATTGCTTGACTTATTTATACGATAATCCATATATTTTCGCATTTGTCATATAAAAAAATACGAAGAATTCATCGGCTGAGTGGTGAACTCACTCGGTCGTGTTTTATCACATCAGTCAACTATTCAAAACATATGTGAATTTTATTATCAGCTGAACGAGGAATTCCCTCCAAATACGAACTAGTAATTCATCGATTCGCTATTAATCTGGAGAAAATAATACAGAGATTTTATAGAAGTAATTTTATTTCTTTTTTTTTTTCATCAGTTAGTTTGGACATATCTTGACGAAATTATTACCATGTCCAAATCGAAAACTGTACAGTAACTGATCGTTCCATAATTATGGGTTTACTGTTAGTTAAATTGTCTCACATATTTCCGTATTTCCATATGACCATCACCTACTTTCCATCCGATCAAATTTGATATCACTCTGTATAGACTCTCATTTCCTTCTTTTCTACATATTCAAATTTTTTTCACACAATGAAATTCATTTTTTGTTTTACTAAATCGACTGATTCCGTGTCATGAAATGGGTTTCTATATACCAGGCTCTCGTCTACAGCGACAATCACGTTCACCCAGATGTGAATTTCCAGATCGATCAGTTGAATTGTCTTCTAGATAAAATTGCATACTTGTAAAAATACGGGAGAAACCCACAAGAATTCACTGAAGCCCAAAAACAATTTATTTTTCACACTGATAAAGCTCACCTGTTTTCTACCATTCAGACGACTCCTAGTCGGTGATATTATTATTATTATTATTATTATTATTATTATTTTCATAATCATTATATAATGTTTTAATGAGACGTGTGCGAGGTGGATTGAAGATCCTTAAACACCCCCACGTTTAAAGTACGAAATACGCCAAGCAACCATAATGATATTAGAGGTTCCCGTTTTGCGGCTGGTAAGCTCCTTCACGTTCCTCTCGGCAGTTCCTATTTCGTCTACCAATCTTCTCTTGAAAGTCAGAAATAATGTTTGGTTGAAATATCCCCGACCCCTCTCAACTAAATTGGATACTCGGTAGCCAAAAACGAAATACGCTAACAAATCCTTGCTATCGCCGTGCACCCCCCAGGATGTGCGCTGAAATCCTGGAAAAATATTATGATCGGCCTCTTTTATTTTCATCCGTATGATTCAATAGGAAGATTGGACTATGTACAAACCGTCTCAAACAGTTCTGTAGTGGAAATAAAATTTCTTCTGAAAGCTGTTTCAAAAGGATATTAACGTTTTATATATTGCCTGAGAGTTATACTCATCAAAAACAGTTTGAATAAATTGCTAAGAAAACTCTAAATTGAAACAAAGTGGAGTGTTTATAACTGCGATGAGCACAAAGAAAAAGTTGAGATTTTATTCTGTTTAGCTTCTTAAGTATTCGAATATGTCAAAACGAACTATCATCTAATGTATGCAACTTATTTGGTTTTTGTTATGCACAAAAATATTTCTCTGAAATTTCGTGTATATTTTATTCATCCATATCAAAAGACATCTACGATGATAGTCCTGTCATCTGAAAAGTCAATTAAAATTCTTGAATTGATACAGAGCAAGTCAACATCATCATAGGTAATCGTCATAATTGAATTTAATGTTCTACTCTCTTCTATTAAATACCCGAGGGTCCACACGCTTCTGTTACGTGACTCTCCTTTCATACATGTTCGCTCTTACTATTTCATAAGACATTTGAGTTTTCGCGTACCACTTGACGTATTTTCCATTTTACGACTTTTTTATGACTACGATAGATGTGACAGTGTCAGAGAATTGTTATGTCGAGAATCATTTAGTTTTGCTAGCAAATGTTACGAGAAATGGGAGCAAGTGTTAACGAAGATTATGAGCCTTCAGATAAAGTTAAATCTTAGAGTGCTTGAAAGAATAAGTAGGCAAAGGTTGAAATGAATTATTGAATAGTCACATTATATTGAATATGACTGTATTAAGGTGAACCATTTCCGAACTCTAAATTGAAAGAATGTCCTCATCATATTGAAAGCATTGTAATTATTTGTAAATTCAAACTAACGAGATGATAGATAAACGACATGTTACATCAATTGATTTTTCTTTGTTATAGTCATGTACAAATCAATAATATCTCGATAACAAACATTTCAATGCACATTGATCTTTCGTATTCTTTCAGTTCCTATTGAAGCGGTTCAAGGGGTGGCAGGGCAACGCGCTAATCTTCCTTGCGATATACTTCATTCACGTGACACCAATCATGCTGTTTCTATGGTACTGTGGTTCAATGATGAAAGTGGCCAGCCACTATACAGGTATGTTATCTGGATGATGAATCATGTCTGGACCAAGAATTATAATCTTCATCCAGGAACTCATTATTGCAACATTTTTCAACTTGTATTCCATTTGAATGCACTGGGAAAGATATCCTTAGAATAAGGATGAATATTTCATTGACCTTTATTGCACTTCTTTGAGAATTGATGTTTATGTTTCAAGGATAAGTTTTTTCTTGGTTCAGAAAATCGAATATATTCAAAACATAATCGGAACATTGAAACTTTTTCTCCTATGATATATTCATAACCTGTCGATATTTTTTACTTATCATTCTATTACTATTCGTGTCAGAAACCTCGAGTTGAGAATATTCCTCATCTTGACCGACATTTCGCAACTTGATGATACATCGTAACATTTACTACCATTTTTCAAGTGTATTATAACGTCACACATGTACCATTTTTCTGAAAAAAAAATATATACTCAATGAAATGTTTTCCCAAACTTCATTGAAAAAAATATAAACACAAATTGAAAACAATAAACTCTCATGTCATTTCGTCGATTTTTCATTCATCGTTTTCGAATTGATGTTTCCATGAATGGCGATTATATCCCAAGGACGTTTCGAGAATCTGCGTTGATATCGACGTGAATTGAAAATAGACAATGCTCTCAACGTCAAATGCATTAGCTAACAAGGATGCACTTATGCTATTTACCAGATTGTTGACTTGACTTAAGTGATTGCACAATGCCGACTCACTGTGACCGATAAAATTATCTAAATATTAACACAGAAACAATGTGGATTTTGAAAAAAATTCAATTTTACTCTTTTCAATGTAGTGACAATGAAGCAGATTGCAGTGAATAGCAAATTTATCATCCTAGTTTTGATAACTAATGTGGATTTTGACGATAAAAATTTGAGAAGAATATTCATATAAACATCAAATCGAAATGAAAAAGATGTGAAATTGCAGAGAAACTCCGATAAAGTTGCACGCAGAAATAAATTAAGATTGTGAGAAAAAGATCAATGAATCAGACATTTTGCATAAGAAATTTTAACAATTTCTGATATAATGAAACTTTTCAAGTGAGAAATAATTTATACGAATATATGGAAGGAAGAGGAAGTGAAGAGAAGGAAAAAGAAGAATAAATTGAAAAGTCCTATCAATGTATTGAAGGTTGCTCTTCAACCTTCGAAAATGAATGAATCATGCGATGTGGGCAAAAACTGACAGATGAAAAGTATTATAATTCATTCAGATTCATCTAAATCATGTGGGGATAATCAAACTAATCCCTAAAAATATTTGAGGGATTTAATCTGCAACCAGTTTGGAATCTCTTCGTTCAAACTGTCTTTCAAGTAATTCACTGCTTCTAGAATTCTCTTCCGTAACATTTTAGAATAATGTTCCAAGTAAATTCTATTTTAACTGGAATAAAACAGTCTCCCTTCACATCAAATCGATAAATATTGAACAATACCAATACGGAAGTGTGCCAAATGTAGATTTCCTGCCAGATACTAAATTTCATTGAAATTTCATGTTAGTAGATGGCACAATCATCGCGATAATTCATTATTCACCGTTCGTCTGTGATGTCTCACGTTCCTCACGAACTTTACGTCTATACACTCTCGCAACAAAAATAAAATTATTGAAATCATGAACTACTCAATTTTTAACAACACGAACAAGATTATATAAAGCCAATATCACTTTTTGCAAACATTCAATTTAATCCCAAATCATCTCACCAAGCTCAATATGAATTTAAACCTCATCTTTTTAATAAAAATTCCAACCACATCTATCAAGCTCTTATTACTTCACTTCCAAATCGAAACGATACGTCAAGAGTTTTTTTAATATTTCCCTCATCAAAATGAAATTCTATACATTTTCAATTGATTAAATATTACGTTTATCCTATAACGACAAAGACTTTGCAACTATCAAAAAATATTAATTTGTCTCACCAGATTCTCTTCAAACTAACTCGACCCAATTAAGTCACTGCTAAAAACTACTCACTTGGTTTCAACTCTTATCAAGTCATCCAATATTTTCTACTAAACCTCTCTCAGTTTATCTAATTTTTTTTAAAAGAGTACAATGAATTCCATCAGGAAAATATTGAATAGTCCGTATGCATACATGTCACCGTTAACAATGTCTTTATAACATTGTCATGGATGCACTTTTATTATACCTCATGTATACACTATTATAAAAAAAAATGAAAATATATATAAGTATATATATAACACTGTGACAAGGAACATTGGTAATGGTGGCATATACTCTTTATAATCATCCTCCAATGTAGCAAGTGCTGACTCGAGCAGCAACGATAAAGCGCTGACGCCAACAATGGAACGTGGTGCACGCCGCTATGTTCACTACACTTCAACTTCGACCGCTGTCGATATACTTGCCGTATGCCGCAGCCTCCACCTTCTCTCCAATCCCCCAACTCCAGTATAATCGCACTGTTCGATTAACGCTAAAGAGAAACTGTATGGTTAGCAACGATTCATCGATCTAATTGTTCATTCTATTAAACCGTAACGTCGGATAACAGTGAACAGAGCAGGTGTGAGACACCACTCGTGTATTATTATTTTCTGCACGTATAACTATCTCAGGTCTTTTTTATTTGACATAAAAAAATATATTCATTAGAATATAAAGAATATCACACTTGAAATATCATTTATGAAGAGGTAATTCATTCATTGTTATCTTCATGTATGGTATTGGTAATAATTCTACGAAGAATAAAATTTCAAGAGTAGAATACAATTCCAATTTAATAAATTATCAAAAAAAATAAGAATATCTCTGCTCATACCAAAAATTCGGCGATATATTTAAACAATTTATGATTGATAATAGTGAAGCATTAACCAAATTCTTTTCTGTTTTTGGTATCACACAAATGTCCGTTTCCAAAAATAAAATCCATCACTCTTTACAAAACTAAATTGATTACAAAGCAAATTCTTCTGTCTCAAAATGTGTATTCAATATTGTAAAATATAAAATTGAATTGTGGTGAAATAAAAAAATCCAACAGGTTTTCAGAGCAAACGATTATGCAGATCATAATTTTGATCCCTCATCAATTTCGGATGAATATTTCACTTGACTATCCGAATTGTAGATCAGAATTTCGATACAATATATAGGTACAATGTAAGCATATATTATCTGCTATAATGCATATACTCTTGATGTACGTATTATGACCTTATTCGCTTACATCATTGTACCTATACAACTATCTAACACATAAATGTATGCGCATACGCATATGTGTATTCTGATTCTATATATACGTTAACATATACATATGTGGATGCGTTTACCATCACGCGTATCCGAACGTTCGTGTCGTGCAACGATGCTTCGAATTATCGTACTATTGTCCGCGCCATTTACGGCCGTAACGACGATAGTATACGTATACCGATTCAACGTACACCACGAGATGGTTAACAGAGGTTAAATGACCAGACAGTAGCTTGAACCGGGCACGATCCACCAGTCCTAGTCAACTGCCCTGTAGTTATTATTACGCGCCATTGTTAATTTTGAATATATATATATATATATATCTATGCATGTATACATATGGTACGGCGTCGAGATTTCGTTGCATGAGAGCACCAGCCAATATGTGAAAAAATAAATGGTTCGCACACTCGATCGAATTCATGACGACGATCATTGTAATGGCTCTATTTTGGAATTTATTTGTATTGTACATGCAGTGATTAACATAGATGATTTTGGAGTACCTAGAATTTTTTATTGGGATTAACAGTGGGTAAAGAAAAGTTATATATGATTGCAGTTGTATTTTTCATGTAATAGGATGAAGGAATTATATAGGAGGATACAATAATGAGAGGTCGGAGAATATGAGGGAAAGTTTGTGCATAAAATATTTCAGTGGAATATATAATAATACAACAATAAAAGCCATGATGGAATATTATGGGAGTAGAGAACAATGCGGAATATTATATAAACATTTTTGAGATAAGTTTTATTATCAAAATGTAGGAAAACTCTCTGCATTCGTTTTCAATGCATCAATGAGGGATTATTTCATACAAAGAAGTGGATATAGTTTAATATTATGAGCTGCTGTGCAAAAATATTCGCAATTACGTCCGTGAAAAAAATTGTTAATTAGGGAATATAGAACAATATTTGAAAAAAAAAATACTTTAAAACCTCTTCCTTATTTTTAGGACCTGCTGTCAATCTTCGATTTTTAAAAAATACGTCCGGGCTAAATCTCATGATGACCCACTGTAAGTTTAAATATTTATGAAAACAGATAACTGATTTTGTTTAAACCATTGTCCTTCATTTTTCCTTTATTCCAAATCATAGTTCAATCAATGATCAAAATCTTTGAAAAATTTTATCGATTTTCTTCGAAAGCATAGTGAGTATTTTCAAATTGATACTTTTATAATTGCTTTGTTTTGATTATGCTGACACTCTTGAATAACTATTCCAGAATGACAGGAAAATGAGCCATACAAAAAAAACAGATGGTTATGACGTTCGAAATAACAATTAAATAGGGAATATTGCAAGCAAGCTTTTTTCCAGAGATTAATTGTAGAAATATATTATCTACAAAACAGGTCATAGAACATTGTGTTTCTTTCATGTGTTTTACATGAATTCTCACATGCATCCCTTCACAACAATTCTATTTCAATCATTTGATGATACATGTGAAATTGCTCTCCAAATTAAATACATTTGATACATCTTACACATATTCTGCATTTGTTATCATGTTAATTTTGATAGTTCAAGTTATTGCACAGCAGAAGTGTTTGCCTGCCTGATATAATCTCAACTGTGGTGATCATACTTTGAAGCAATCTGAATTTATACTCTGTGATTATTATCATACAAATGAGCGAGGTATCCATTGCGGACTGGTTACTCGACTGCTCACATACCATCGTGCATTTGTAGAGATGTACTATCGATACGCGAATATATCTGACATAGTTTATCAACTAATGTGAACATTATGTCATCTTCATGGCATACAATAATGCACCTTTTTCAACATGTCACATTGAGTATTTTGAATGGTCGTCCTGGTATAAATTGACATCTTTACACATTCCTCGTCATGTTGCATAATCAACGAAGGTGTTGGTAAAACCAACAAGTTTATGATACGGAGGGTGAATTTGTATATTTTATCATCGTTGATGCAACCTTATGGTGACTTGTTGACTCACAATGAAGTTAAACGTGAGAGGAAAAAATGAGTTTTCAACTTTCCTACAAAAGCGAGAAATTAGTGCGACTTTTTATCATACAAAGGGTACCTTTTTCATGTGTCTTTCTAACCGGATAATTCAAATAACTTAAACACCGTCATTACAACTCCAAGCACAAGACCAACCGTAATAAATTGCGAAAGCACCTGGTCGCGCACAGTAGCATAACCGTAAACTAAGGTCAGCGAGCTGCGTACGGTGCGAGAAATTAACAGCTCGACATTTCTAATTTCATAACGAAACAGCTGTGCATTGTCGTCTCTTCCTGAATAGAAATTGTCTCTAGGTTTATTACTATGGACCCAAATTCAGGTGTCATACAGTAACCCAATGGACTTGAGTTACATAACAAGCCTGGGAGTGCTGTGAAATGTCTGGTCATCCAGAACCAATATACTATTTCGAACACAACTCCACACGTATTGCCAATGCAAAAGTTCTACATTTTAACTAAAATTCATGAGCTGGACATAATTCGATGGTATATTATATACCAAAGCGCTGTGTGGAATGTAATTAGTGAATGAAATAAAATAGTGAGAGGATCATTGCATTCAACTCAGATGCAATGTCAATACTACCAAATTTCATTTCCATTCAACGACACAAAAAAAAATGGGAATTGAATATCGCAAATGATATTTGAATATTTGCGTTGAAGATAGAAAACAGATGGAAATGTGAAGCAGGGATAATGATCGATACACAAATGTACGCTAGACTTTTCCAATCTGTTTCGTTTTTATTAATATAATAAATACAAACAAATGAAACTTTGGCTGAATTTTATTGTCAATTTCAATTTAAAATAAAAGCGTTGTAATTTTTTCTGGGTTCTGAACGAGTCTCCATTTTATGGCATTACATTCAACTTCCTAGTGAAATAATGTTGCTATGGCCTGTCTAGAAAAATTTGGAACTCGAACTATTTAATACAATGCAATCAATAAACCAAGATCAAAAGAATTTCTCAATTGTATGACATCCAACTGAATTAATTTTCGTTCAAATTTCGATTGATGTGATTGCATATACAACAAAGATATTGATAAATCCATTTTTTCCATGACATTATATTCTTTTGTATAACCCAACATTGAATAGAGGAAATATTCATTCTTCTTTTTTTTTATTCTCCGCTTTGAGAATGATCAATGTTGAAATGGTCTCTGCCATGTGACGATTATTGGCGCCAGTGAAAGGTAAAAAAAAAAAGGGAGATGAAGGAACGGGTAGAAGGGAATGAAAGGGCAACGATATGTTGGCACCATTCCAAACGTATTTATTCCGCAATGCCGCCAATTGCATTGTTGGCACTTGCTTTTCGCATGCGGCTTGCACTTGAATAAATGAAGCAGGTAATAGTTAGAAAGATGAAGTGGTAAAAAATTGTGATCATAAATCGTTTTTACTCGAAAATAAATGTTGAAAGGTGCGTGATAGGGAATGAGAAGAAGTGAGTGTAAAGAAGAAAACTCGATGCCAACTTGAATTTGGCTGAAATGTAGAAGCCGTGACGAAAGTGTTTGCTCTCATGTCATTCGGCCATTTCATTTACGATCACCAATTGCATTTAACTCTCTTGCAAGTTGACTTGAGGGTTCGTGAAATCGACTTTGAAATTTCTCCTTGCTTTTGAAATACGTTATCTTTAAATTTCTGGTGCAGTCTACACACGTCTGTTATTTTACGTCCATACCGTTAGCATAAAAATGGAAAATGTGAATGGGAGGAGACAAAAAAACGGGAAGAAAATATTTGCAATTGGATATGACTGTTGTGCTATAATTTACATGAAATAACTGCAATTTTATACGTCCCAGAATTTTTTCTCAGATTCTTAACATCATTTTCTTTTAATCCCCCTTTGATAGTTCACCTGTGGGTTATTTTTTCTCTGCGTTTTCATTCAAACTTCTGCTTATACTTATCACACAATCTCATTTCTTTATTCTGTTTAATTGAAGAGGTGATATAATTAAAAGCTTCGTCTTGCGCCAGTCCATGTCGGTACTACACATGAGAGCCCCATTTGTTAACATGCCATCGCTCTAATGACCAACGAGGTGGTTGTAAACACCAAGAGAATCTCATTATTCTGTATTTTTGCGGCAGGAAAAATTCATGTAGTACCAAAGGACACATATTTTTTTCTGAAGTAATGCTGCGAATTGTTTTCATCGGTGATCGCACTATCAAATATTTCTTATTTCTTTGTACATAATCGTTCTATGTAAAACCTCCTGTGCTTGTAGATTAACATAAGTGTTATACATAATAATTTTATATAATAATTGTGCTATTTTACCCACATACGAATTAAGTGTAATTTGTACGATTGTCGCAATGCATAAATAATATTTTGAAACAAAGAAATGAGAGCTAAATTCAAGATAGGAAAAATATTTTGTTCTACTTATTCGAATTATATCAGTAGACAATTCAAACCAGTTATGTTATCGATCTGATAGCGTTGTTGAAAAGAACATTTTTTTGTATAATTAACTTGTGAATATTTCTCCAAATTGATTGTCGGAAATTCGATGATATTTTATGTCTTGTAAGAATAAAAATTGAAGTTGATAAGCAAGCGTCATCAAATATATTATTGGAAATTATTGATTTTGTTGGCTCTGATATACATCATAAATATATATACGAACTTTTCTCATTCAAGAACGTATTCATCTTCTCCATTATTATCATCACATCATAATAGGAGGGTTCCACATAGACGAATGAAACAATTCATGTTTCAAGAACAATTTTATTCGAGTGCCCTCATTTCCAATTTAACAACTTTCTTGTATTTCATATTCGTTAGCGAATATATAACCATTGCATATCTGAAGTATTCGAATTTTTTATTTGCCATTGAAGAATATATTCTTATAATTTAAACAAATTTTGTATACATTGACTTTAGATTTTTCCGGGATTCCATCGATAAATTAATTGCAGTAAAAATTGGACTTTTATGCTCGCATTTCAAACTTGGATACTGAATCAATACGTAATAATTCATGTCAACAATTACTGTATCAATGGAACAGAAAAGTTCCATAGAAACTAATTACCCGAATGTGAGGAATACTCAAATAAATATTCACAACAAAAAAAAAATTTCTATTGATTGTTTTCAGTAGAGTGTTATTTCGCCTAGTGTAGTAGTGCGTGTGCAACCAAACAAATAGTCTTTATCAGAGTATTCAAGTTTAAATTTTAGATACTGTGGTTAATCTCCCTGAGGGCGACATCGAGCACAGAGAAAAATGAAATAGGAGATTCAATACAGGGGAATATGCAAGCAAAATATAAAATACAGAACAAGGCAGGAATGAATATTGACTGGTCAATTATTTAATGTTACAAAATACATTTTGAATTAAATGTGGTTGATACTCCACATAAAAATATTCAAATACACGATCGGCAAACTTTTTCTTAACCCTGCAAAAATAAAATTTCTTCAATATATAGGAAATTGATAATTAAAATAAAGCAAGATAGTAAATGGTGAATTGAAAACTAAGAACATTCCTTCGATAATTATGTTGGATATTAATACAGTTCTTTATGCAACACAGTAGCAAATTTTTTCTACTTTTCCTTGTAACACAAATCTATCAATTGTGTGAAGCTTCCAATAAGAAACCTCAGGAACTTTAGAATGTCAATATTCATAAATTGCGAGATAACTTTCTTTTGAAAACAAAAGCATACAATAGTTCCAATTTTATGAGGTTTCGCAACACCGTTCAATAAACAAAGTTTTACTGTTGAAAGATTTCCACTACTGCAGAGAAACCCATTTGTAACACGACTGAATGTTGAACCACTTGCACCTATCATTAAGTGTTATAAGTATTTGAACTGCGAGTGCGATATTGTTATTTTAGTTTGTCACAATGCTAATTTGTCTACGAAAGATACTCTGGAGTTTGTACGTTCGAGGTTTTCTTCATCTTCGTGTCATGCAACTACGCTTGAGGTCCTGTTGCATTGAACGCTCATAATTAAACTGAAGAGACTTATGAGAAAAGATTATAGCAACATTGTATGTTGAAGAAAAACTAATTATTTATTTTACCTAAATTTCGATTAGAAACTTCTCGCATATTATTTCTGAGTTAGTTTTGTATGGTCTTATGAAACCCAACCATCGGCTCAGCAGAAACTGGTGCCTCACGCAATCAATCATTATCCATGTCAACTTCTCATAATCCATTCTTGTATACTTACCATAAGAACTTTGTAAAGTTTTCAAATCTTGACGATATTACAGGTGCTTTAGAAACTGTCAAGATTGAGTTGAGACATTTACAAAAGTTGCACTAGAGAACAAGGAAATTGTGATGGGGCGCACTTGAATAGTTTCGAGTTCAATTTAACATATCATATACGTAAATTTATAAAAGACAAAAGGGACATGAACGAAACAAAGTCGAATCTGAATAACATCAAGAATTTGAAGCCACTTCTTATAACTGCTATTAGTATCAACTAATAACACGAAACGTTAATGAAAAACGCTAATGGTGATGAATGGAGCGCAAATCTTACAATGTGACGATATGAAAGTGATATTTAATTGTGCATAAATCGATATGTAACTTTTAGGCATGAACTATGTAATACGAACTTGATGGTGATCAATCAGTTCTAATTTACTGTGCTTGATTCATTGTATTGATTTTCAAACTCTCGCTTGGAATATATTTCCAAATGCAGATGGATAAAAGTATGAACATTAATTCGCCAACATGGTGAGAGAGACGTTGAGGAAGGGAAAAGAAAAGAAACTACGTAGACAGTTACGGCTGTTTTATTCATAGGGAAATAAATGGTAAGCCGACAATCAGTATTCGGAATTCGTACGAGCCATCCATCGGTTCGTCGTTCGTCGGCAAGTTGAGGCGACAGCAATGTCGGATGTCCACAAATGGAAACGGCAAAAGAAAAATGCAGATAAGACTTTTATCTACTTACGTTTTATTTACATTTACACAGCTGGCAAATATAAAAATTCTCTTCTTTATACTGCGACATTTTCTACTTCGTGCAGGAGTTTTTTTCATTCGTACTATCCATTTATGTATGACGGATGTAGCGTGGTTAAACAGCAAACAGCCCGCAAGCGATTTTCCTACTCATCTTTCTTCACTTCGCTTTTTTATTTGTTTATCCTTTTTTTTCCCATCCTTTTTTGCCTTCGTCTCACCACCAACATTTTCTTGCGGCTCACATCCCTTGTCGTTTTCTCTTATTCGTAATAAACAAACTGTAAATAAAATAACAATTTGATAAAAGAAGTGACAACCATACGATGCTCGTCATGATTTTTTCAATTGGAATAACATTCTACTATCTTAGGTAAAAAAATTCAAGTGATAAATAATTGATCAATATAAATGCAAAGTATAGAAAGACATACTTTTGTTTGAAATCATTATAATATGCAAGGTAGGATAACGAATTGGAGCGCAATTGAGCTCATCCGGAAAAATATCTAATGGAAGGTTGTTGGAGAAGAAGATATCAAATAAATACTTGAAATGTCCGCTATTGATTAATCGTGAACTCATAAATTTGCATTGGATCAAGTACGTTTTCACAAAACAATAAAAAAAGGAAAGTGTATTGAAGTGAAACAACGTTCATTCCTGCTGATACTGCTCCCCCTGTTTGCTTCGTCGCTTGCTGGGTCTACAATGCTGATCAATATTCGCTTTTGTCTGTATTATACTCTTGGAATGATAAGAATTTAACTGGGAAATAAAACCACTTCTATCAAAGACACTGAATTGAATGATAAATGAAATTTAGTTTATCTCGAACAGGTAAACTATTATTGTTATACTGAAAGTATGAATCGACTGCCAACGTGAAAAAATTCTTTGGAATTGTCACAATCATTCATTTTATATCCATCCAAATCCGAATTAAATACGCTGCCAAATTTTAATAATTAACTAATAAATAATCTGTGATCCGAACTAAAATTTTATGTGGGCAAGAATTTCACACGAAAAATTAAAAATGAAGATGGAATCTCTAAATTACAAATTGTTCTGCATATGAAGCTCAATTTAGTTCAAAAACGTTTTCACAAGTTTAGAGGTGTAAAAGAAATTTAATTATAAGAAGAATTTCAAAGTTATTTAGATTGGTTGAGATTTGACTAAAGAGTGAACTCTTTCCTGAAAGCACACAAAAGCCACTTTCATAACCTCACGAATTCCCATCAGGAGTTTTGAATCTTTGGAGTACCTTCCATTGGCAGTAATTATGACTTTTTTCCCCATTCATCAAAAGAATATTTGGAGACTGCCAATGAAACGAACGTTTCAATATTCCCAGCCAATCTTACTAAATGTCTAATTAATTTTATAGAATTTTGAATTTATAACCTGATTTCTCGCAATTAGTTTATCAATGTGATTTTATCATATTATTTTCATTCACATGAATTCCTGAACTTGAGATTAACATACAGAATAATTCATAATATTCATCAACATCATCACTGACAAGTTGTTAAAAAACTGAACAAAAATGTTTGTCATCGACCCATTCTTATTCTCAATAATTCAATGATCGATTCATTCACTTAAGCACAGGTGGATTGTACATATTATCACAACAGACGCATATGACCTTCCCACACCACCATTGCAGCTGAG
Organism: Meteorus colon; assembly: GCA_030523085.1. NCBI lineage: Eukaryota > Metazoa > Arthropoda > Insecta > Hymenoptera > Braconidae > Meteorus > Meteorus colon. The sequence continues at coordinate 697,003 of JAPYZH010000003.1, forward strand.
TCCAATTCATTGATAGGATAGAGATCCAATATAAAATGTAGAGTTTTCCACACTAATTTTTGACTCAGTGTAACGATAGTGTCAAATGAATATGGCGGAATAATTGTTGCCTGCAATGACATTAAATACTCAAAGGGGAATTTTTTGATAGTTTTTATAGCAAAACAACTTTACCGGTTCAATAGGACAAGCTGCTGTATTTGTCATACCCTGAAGACAAATGTTAATTATATTGCGATCCCAGTTATTTGATGATTGAGATCCAGTACACAATGTTGGCGGTTCAAATGACTTCGATGCAACATGATTGCCTTCAGGTGTTTGTATTATGTACAACACCTCCATGTCAATTGATTCCGAGATATTGCGAAGCCATGTGAGAGTAATATCACGCTCAGTTGGATCACCATCAACCCGAATGAAACTGTTAAATTTCATACTCAAGTATTTTCGTCTCATTTCAATTGAATATTTGTAAATCTTTGTCTCATGGTCTGCAGACACTGCCACTAATAAAATTCTGTAAATATAGTTAGACTTATGAATGCAGTTATTTATATGAATGTGAATGGTAGAAAGACCTTTCCTGACGCATTCAAGTGACTAAATAGAGAGTTAAATCATAGAATGTTGATCCATCAATATTTGATCTGAATGAATCAATAAATCATCAAATAATCATTTCGTAGAAATATTCTTTTTGTCTATCAAGTTATTGAATTGAGTCAGTGCCATGAGATTATGTGGTAGGATTAACTATAATACCTACTATGTGAGAATTTAATGGATCAACGCTGAAGACATACAAGGACACTCCGATGATTTTACTTGTATAAATTCTTATATCTTTTTTCTATGAACTTCTCTGATAATATCAACATTTAATACAGACGAATAACGCCAAGTCAAAGGAGTTCTTTGATGAAAGATCAATTGAATTGTCAAGTTGTCTTTTCTTTTCATATTTCAAGTGAGTAAATGAAACATTATGAACATACACCTTGACCTCGATACTAAATACAAAAAAATTTGACTCACATACTGATCCATAATAATAATGAAGTCACTATTGTCATTGTCATGACACACACCGGGAAAAAGCCATTAACTTTGAACAGTTCACCACTTGTCGAGTGCCCACTGTAACACTACCTTATCAAAGTAACGCAGACATTACGTATTTATGAATGCGAATTTTCCATATCAGTATTATCAAATACTCACGATTAAACATAAAAAGAAAATAATTGGCAACATAAGTCACTATTTGATATCCAAAGGCCAATGTATAAGTGAAATTTTGAAAATAACATTTAAAAAAACTTTATTAATATCAAACAAATGAAGAATTCATTTGATGTGGAGAAATACGAATTAATTATATTTCATTGATTGTTAAATTCATGACATTTATGATGAATATAATTATTCACCTGCATTTCACATACCATTGGTTTCAGTATTATTGCAATAATAACTGAACTCGACTATATCAAATGAGTTTGCTGAATATAAAGCAGATCAGTTTGTTCTACAGATAAGGAAAGTTTAACCGTAACCAATCGAGCAAGAACAGAGTTTTGTATTTCATTTAAAATACACATAAAAGAGAGGAGAAAAAAGTAACTACACTCGCGGTAATTACATCTCTCGACCAAATGCCATTGTCTTTATAATGCTCTCACGCGTCAATCTCATCATCATCATTACACTGTGTACTTCATCCAAGCTCATACTTTGGCGTTCGCAATACACCACTACAGAAATTCAACCCAACTCGCATCATAAATGCGATGCTGTTTCAGACTTGAGATTCCACGTGCGGCTGTGACCTTTAATCCAACCCAACCCTTTCTCGATTCACGTAATAAATTTCGTTTACCTCGTATCACGTTCCAAAAGCTTTTTCACGTAACGAAATATATTATGATATAATATACGTACGTATGTAGACTTCATAGATTGATGTTGCAATATTTGGGTAATGCAAGTTCTGTTCAATGTTGTTAAGGAAAGACTTTTATATGATATAGTGCGAATTACAAAGCCTTATATGGATGAAGATTACTTCTGAAAATATGAGCGGAAAACAAAATAGTTGGCCACTTTGTGCTCTTGTTTCCGTCTCGGATTTGAACTTCTTGGCAAACAGTAACAAAGATCGCTGACAGGAGAGAATAACAATTTATATGAGAGACCAGTTCTGCAGTTTAAGTAGTTGCAATACATCAGGGAGTTTTCCTATTACAAATTCAAACTAATATTTGACGAATTGATTGTTTGTTAGATCTTATAAGTATTGAAGGTCTCATGATGTTGGCTGTGAGGAAAAGGATTGAACCATACATTGGATTTCATTGTAGAGTCGTTGCAATTAAACTTTATGGTGCATAACTTTCTCAAGTCGCAAACAAATTAGAATGAACAATCAAATGTCATCCTGTTTGCAAAATAGGTAAAATGACATGATCATTCATACGATTATTTATTCGAATCAATGCAGCGATTGATTTAGTTGTAATAAATATTCATTCGTCTTGAATAATCTTCTCCAAAGATATTTTAATCAATCCGATTTATAACTCTCAAATAAATCCTTCTATCAGTGTGATTTATAATTATTACAAAACCTATCTAAGCCTACATGAAAGTATGTTAACATCCCTGACAGTAATTCTATCTGATCATTTTATCATTAATTATTCGAAATAGAGTCTCACTTCTTATTATTTTCTTACCATGAAAGAGTTAAAAGTATCTGAAATTTGATTGCTATTAATTCTTATATTTTTCAGAACTTTTACTCGATATTTCCAAGTTCCTGATTCTAAAAGATATGATATTAACATTTCGCTATCCAACATCACAATGTTCAATATGTGTCACATTATTCCGTGAGTCAATGATCAGAAAAATTTCAAATTGGCGTATAGGAAGTCAGCATCCGTGAAACGTTAAATTGCTATGTTTGATTTGGAGCTGTCATATACTTTTGTAAAAAAAGATATGTCTGTATCGTTCGGATGATTCAAACGATTCACTCATGTGACGAAGGCTAACGGGCATGTCTACTACTCACAAATTGTCCATAGATTTTTATCGATTGCACAACTGCAGAGATATGATGATAAAAATATTCCTCGATGTGAAACTGTTTTGCTCATTACACTTAAAGAAAATGATCCCTGGCTTTGACTACTTCTAAATAGACCAGTCCAAAATTAAATATTGTTATTCACAAAAGAAAAACGATAATCATGGAAGAGTAATATTAGCTTCATCATCGTCTTCGTCACATTAATGAAATTAAAATTTTTATAATTGATATAAAATTTATCTAACAAAAAATTATAACTCAACATGACATCGACATAGAAAGTGGAAACTTTTATCATTCTCATTTACTTATTCCACATGCGGTTGATAATTGCTCATTATTTCATCGTTCTGGTCACACCCTGAAATTTATACAACATTACTAACTCTTACAATTTATCACCATCGAGCTTCTAATATTTGTCCATACCATCAAAAGTAGCATCAAATTCATCCAAAATAAAAACACTAAAGACATGCCATTCTCCACTTCCAACACTCGACCTAAAAAATTCCCATTCTCCCACCTTCTTTTTTCCTGTAACGAATACTAATCTCCAGTGATTGCAATAAAAAAACCAAATTACCTCATAATCACTGTATTGCGATCGAATCAAATACTCTCCTGATTAGAGTGAGGAAAGTAATCAAAATAAAAGTCATCCGTGCACTTTACGATCTCATTAATGACATCTAGAAGCACAAGTCACACTTAAATAGTATAAAAAAGAAGTGATAAAACAAAAAATATGGCACTTAACTTTATAATAGACGTTGTAAAAGCTTAATGAACTTAATTCATCGTTTCTTCGTAACTAACCCAACACAAATCACATGAAACACCACGTCCAATACTGGTGTGATCGTGACATGTTTATCACACGATTAATCTCAAGTGACACATTTAATGGACTGTCGTGTGACTCGTCAGGATGCATTCTCAGTAGAATTACATACACAGCTAGTGATGAAATTCATCAATACAATGTTTGCTCTATTCTGAATACACAAATCAAATAATATCCTGGTAGCCATCATTGCTAAAGCTTCACACTACTGTTTCTGTATATACATAGTACAATAAATCATAATATTTCTGTGATATATACATGGCTTATTGGTGAAATCGGTCATGTGAGTAACTTCAACGTACGTGAATTGCCATTCCATACGATAGATAATATTCCCACGATGATAAAATCGAAATATTGATCTTTCTTCACTCTCCCTCTCACTCTATCTCCCTCTCTCTTCCTCTTGTGCTTCCTACCTCAACCCATTTTCCAACTTGTCCGCAGCTTCGTTCGTTCGGTTATGTGGACAATATATTCAAGGGGTTGCATCCAATTTTATGTGTGTATATATTATATTCTCACGGAACAATTGTGTTATCAAGACAAAGCAAGTTGATTATAATCAATGTAGTCATGTAGAAATTGTGTCTGAGGATGCAAACTTGGTCCGACAGAAGATCGCAGGATACTAAGGGTCACTCTAACTGAATTGGTTGAATAATTCAAATAAGGAAAAAATTCAATTAGAGAAAAATTCCATTGTGCAGGATGTCTCATTCTAGATTATACGTCTGAATGTAATTTAAATTTTGATGTTTGGATATATCGGTTAAAAAAGAAAGAAGTTTTTTCTTATTTTAATCTCAGTGAATTCAAGATTAATGTAACGATGAATACATTATTAGAGAGAACTACCATCAAGAACCAGTATGGTGATGTCATCAACTACCCAATCGAGAAAATGTTGCAATTTCGCCTGCACGAAACTGTCACCGATAAATGTTCACATTAATCTGTATTTATGAGAATGAAAAAAAAACGAATAAACATTCCAAATGAAAAGTACATAAAAAACGATTCGACAACCTTTTGGTAACTCCTGAAAATGAAAAAAAAAGTTTAATATTATAAGATGAAACATTCATTTATACAATATTTTCTGGTGTGTATGATAACATAATGCAGTGTACGATATCTAGACGTTTTGTTCATCGCTGTTTTTTCATCCTTTCTCTAGTATTTTCTCTCATTTACGCATGTACCCTCATCTCTTCACTCTTGAGCAAGCGTATTGTATACCTATGTATGTGCATGTGCTCTCGACATGGTCGTTGCTATATTCTCGGCCTTTGCTAGTTCTGTCTGGCCCTACAGTTGGAAATGAAAGTTAGCTGCGGACAAATTATATTTCCTCGTACTACAGTGGACGTTGGCTGCTGCTTTCTGCCAACCGCATTTGCGTCCTGCGTCCGCAATTACAATGGCTTAATTTTATGCACAGAGTTAAGTTTCTTTTAAGAGTTCCGAGATTGGTTAGCTCGAGCGCTTCTTCCATTGCTTCTTTATATCAAGCCAAGAGAAGAAAAAAGAAAGACCACACAATACTGAAAATCTTGCTGCATCACCTCTCATACCAAGCAATGGAAACTACTGTGAAACTGCTTCCGGCAAAATACGTAGCTTTAAATATATTTGAGAAGCAACTGTACTTCTACCAACATCGAGAAATTGTGAGCAGAACTTTTACACTCTTGTTAAATTCATCATTATTTCAATTTACATTTTTGAATTCACAAATAAGCAAATGGACGCATTATATTTTTGAAGTTAAAAGCAAGAGATGCTTTTAATGGACGTGATTGTTCATTTTTTGCTTTACTTGAGACAATTGCTGGTGAATTTTATTTTTCATTATGATTCAAGGATTAATATACCAATACTAGAATTTAGTTAAGTGAGAGCACTGTATTCTTGCAATTGTCCATGAAATATTAAGCGCTAAAATTCACTACTATTGATTCCGGAATAATACTGTAAGAGTTCAGAATCTGTATTTGCTGTTTATTTTGTATTTCTCCACTACCATTTCATACAAAGTCTTCAGTATGAGCGTGACATCAGCGGATAAGTTTGACTGGCGAACAAACAAATTGGAAAATTAAATTCTCTACCTGAGTTGAAAGAAACTTTTGTGGGGAATTACATTCCGAGTTCATTACAATCAGTCCGAATAATCGATAAACGAACAAAACAAACACTTCCTCATACTTTAAACTTATTCTCAACATCAGTTGAAGGAATGTATACTTCTGAGATAACATATATTTCTACTTATCTCCAACTGATCTGGAATACGATACACATTCAAATATTGGAGATATTCTATCTTTTCTCTAGAATTTTTCCACTGTCATAACATGTTGGAGAAAATGTTATATGGTTTACATTTCTATTATGGGTTTTAGTAAAAGCCAGATATCTATTTTATGCTGTTGATGAATGGGTATCATAGACTGCACGAAACATGATATTCATATATTTGGAATTACAGTTACGATGCAAGAAATTTGCTGTCAGGAAAGGCGAAACTGTGGAGCGAGCCAGATTTCTGGGGTAGTCGAGCAATATTCCGACTTGGACCACCAGCTCAACTTCAAATTCAAGATGTTCGACCTAGTGACGAAGCTGTTTACAGATGCCGAATTGATTTTCGGAACTCTCCAACGCGGAACACGAAAGTCAATTTCACCGTTATACGTAAGTCATATCAGTATTATTCAATTATATAAGTGATACTCATGTATTTGATTGAAAATCGATATTCATTGAAATACAAGTACAACCTACAACAGAACAAAACATAAAAGAGAATTGTGATACATTTCGTTGTTTACTTATTTTTTATATAAAAAAAAAATAATAAACCCTGTGCGCAGTGTCACTAACGATTAACAGTGGCCTGTAACATATTTTTCATAAATAACTGAAATGGGAAAAAAAAACTTCCAATAAATTAGCATAATATAATTTTATGATGTGTAAAAAGTTACACCAAAGCACAATCTTCCAACTTTTGTTTATAAAACATTCTACTTCATACGTCAACGTGATTCTCTGTAGTTTTCGTATATTTTTTCTGAAACAAAACTTCTATCGTCACAGTAACGTGAAATCGCCTGGAGAAAAGAAACGTACGAGCGAGATTCGTCACGAAATGTCGTACAATATATTCCTATATTCAGTTTCTTTTCTTTGTTCAATGCTTCGTACATTTTCTTCTCTCTGCGCTGTTAGTGAGCTAGTAAAGTAAGTCTGGCACGGGACAGCAGTTCCACGTCTCACATCGATCCTGACGTGAGTACTTATCGACATTCTGCAGCCACTGAAAGGAACACTTTGTCAATACGATTTCGTAAAAAATATCCATTGAGTGCTATTGAATATGTTCATTCAGATAACCAAGATAATAAAGATTTAATTTTTTTTTTAATCGATTCAGAAATAAGTGATAGAACGTTTATGGTCTCCCTTGAATTGAATATATTCCATCAATTTCAGTTTCCATTACAGGCCCATGAATGATCAAGCCAACTGTACCTATCAAACTGCAAATAATTCATACCACAATTGTAGAGTAATCAGTACAGAGATGCGTGAGTTGCAATGTCATATCACAATCCATATATATAGTTAGAATATAGGCCTCATAGTTTGTCAAATGCACTGAAGTAATTGGGGAGATATCGATTGGTGGGAAACCAAAGTGACTTGGCTAAGTCTATGTACCAAAGAGGCGGAATCTTCTATATAATGGTTTCTAATAGAATCAAGACGGGGTACACTGCTATACCATTTGGACGTACTTCCTTCGGATAGTATAGTTCCTTTCAGCATCGACATCCTTAACACAATTTAAGCTGTCGGTTGGCCATTAAACCGAAACAACTTATTCCAGTGGAAAATCGCGCACCACGGAATTCGTAACATCGAAAACTCGGAAGTCATTGACTTTTTGGCAATAGACCAAGACATCATTGAACAAGATACTGAACGAAGAAACAAAACCGTTAACTAATTCATCCGTTGTAGTACGTCGCCGAATTGGAGACGTATTTGATTATATTCCTTTTAACTTTATCTGGGAATCATTCCGGAATTTCAAACATCAATCGTTGCAACGAATTTTAATTCATTTTGGTGTTTTTACAATATTCCATCCTGCACTATATAATTGTCTAGATGTGCTGCGAGGGAAGTAATTATGCTTCAGCTTTTTTTATGTATAATTATGAAATTAGTCCAGTCATGCCCTAATAAATAAGTATTGATCGCTTCTCTGAAATCAAAATAATAGTCAGTATGATTTTTACAAACTTGGGACTTCATTTCAATTATTCTACACACTGATACAAAAATGATGTTTGACTTATTATCCACGTAAGATGGAGAATAGAAAATACCAATATTGTCATCATAAAATTGGTGAATTCTCATCATATAATTGTTAGAATTCTTTCACAACAATTTTCAATTATTCATCATCCTTGCACCCTGGTTCTCGTCCTGTCACCAATAATTCTCCTTCCAACTGAAATATGTTGAAAGCTCTTCGTGAAATTTTCGCTCCCAATTATGTTCTGAATAATATTTTGGTCACTAGAGCTAGAAAATAAAAAGTAATTAACTAAATTTTTGAACCGTGAATTTGATTCTTTGAAAGATGTATGAATTGAGATTTAATCCAAGGATTGAGTTTATAGAGCCATTAATCAATATCGACGAACTCAAGCTGGAATTCATCCCATGGTGAACTCTGACATATTCAAGCGACCATTTAGTCGATTATAATTGTTAAATTAGTACTCGGTAGCCCTAGAGCGTCCCGCGTCTACCTTAATGATATAATTGAATTCCTGGAGGAGAATAACTTCCACTGAGGGTAATGGTCCCACAGGGCATATGTCAAATAGACCACATACAAACTATCACCTTTAGTCGTAACTATCTTATCCATATGCAACACTCTCACAATTAATTTTGCATATTTACGCATCGTCATTCCTAGAATTTATAATGATACTCACATTGGGGGTGCAGAAATAAATGAAGCAAAAAATCAGGAATAATATATTTGATCGTTGGCTTTATTATGTTTACACAATAATCTTTTTTGCACATTGCGCATCCAAACATAAAATAGTGATACTTTATGTAAGATTCTTGACTGGTTCATTAAGCTTTTATTAATAATTCAAATTTACCTAGAGAATGCAGAAAGAAAAATTGCGAGTAGGAAAATTCTCTTTGATATACCACCTTGCTTTGTATATCTCATTTTGTTTCCTCTTCATTGATAGTAACATCATGAATATGAAAGGAGGAGGATAACATTACAGAGAGAAAGAAAATATTTCGTGATGCTGATAAGACGGTAAATAATTCGCGCGAAAATACAATATTTAATAACAGAACTTCTAATTTTATTCCGGCACAAAACTTCCGAGTGTATTAAAAAATCATGAATCAAACTAAATGGGCGTTAATAATAGCTCTAACCAAGCAAAGTTGAGAGAAGTTTTATTTTCTTGCAGGGCAAAGTGTGCAGCTTGGAAAGGTAGGGAAAAAAGAACAAAAGAGTGTAATTGTGCAGGTCAAGAGAGTAAAATGAATGTGGATCCGCTCCAAAATTGACCACGTTGCACGATAAATATGATTTCATGAAATTCATCAATTCCCAAACAACTTTAAATGCGAATTTTACTTTCTAGATTATCCACATATTTTTCTTTGTTAACCCAATCTTTTTCATTTGACCCGCTCAATCGTATCTATACAAAAACTTCCGTTCATATTTTCCTCAATATTGAATTCCTGGAAAATGTAAAAGCACTCTTCCCCATTCATCATCAAGTCATAACAAGAGGAATATTGAAATAGTTTGAAATTCGAAAATAGATATCAAAGCATACTTTTGCATAGTGTACGATTCTCTATCATGAATTTTAGAGAAAAATAATGATAAATGCGAAACTTAAAAAGAATTCATAACATTTCAATTTCCATTCATATATAAAAATATATTGACGAAAAATAAATTGCAATATTATCTTTGACTTGATAGCAACGACCTATATAAAGAGTAAAAATAAACAACTTCACAGCTGAATGAAAAAAATAATCCAATCAATGATTGATAGAAATAAAAGCCAAATTGATTTGAAGGCTGCATTCGATTGAGAAATTGTATAACGACCGTTCTATGGAACTTCAACAGAATTTTCCATGATTCATAAAGGTGCATTCATGGGTTGTATATCAAAAGAAGGATCAGCAGAATTCATTTTTTATAAATTTTTCATCATTTTTTCCAGCCGCAATGAGATTCATAAATTTTAGCGGAGATAACGAATGTTCTCATGAGAACTAGTTTTTTTTTCATAAACCTCTCCCTAATGAATCAGCGGAGGAAAGCATTTTCACATCACATCTCAATTCAACTTCATATCCAAACATTTATCAAACGCTTCATCCATTTATTCATCTATACATCTAATAAAATACCTGAGTTATCAAATATGAATAATTCCCCGAGATTTTATGGCGTATCGAATTTTTTTTTTCCCCACTATAACAAAAATCAATTTTTCTTTTTCCTCCGTTACATTCCATCGACAATTCCAAACAGGAGATAATAGTTGTAACAATGCACCATTGTCACAAAATTATTTACGTCTATTCTATTTCATTACCTCTTTACGTTCGGCTATGAAAAGTGTCTCACCACAAACTATACCTAATCAAATTCAATGCATAGGTATATATTGGCATATACCGAAATGTTTCATCGTCGTTGATATTGTCGTCAGAAACGGTGTCCAAGTCTCGTTGTCGCCTGTTTACGACAATCGTTCATCGATCGCAGTGAAATTATACTTCCCGTGTTTATTCATGCCATCGTTCATTGCGTCATTGAGTATCATCAATATTACTGCAGAGACATAAATGAATTTCGGGTCCCCACAATCGTAAAATTATTGCATTGACATTTCACAGTTAAAGAAAGAGCCGTTGTTGAATATTAAAAAAAAATGTAACTCAAATAACCAGCGTGATAATTTTCAACCTAAAAATAAATAAAACTATAATCATCTTGCATTCGAATTTTCAATTCACAAAATATAAAATTCCATAGAGAAAATTTGATTGTGCCTTGTTAAGAGTTTATCAATATTCAAATGTCAGCTGCTGCGACAATGCCAGAAATTTGATCTTTCACATTCCACTCATGTTTGAAATTGATCAAGTCGAATTTTCATAAGTAAATATAATACTACGCAATACTCGATGATACAGTGAAAAGTTGAATTGTCTCATATTATCTTCTTTATTATCGATGCATATATGTCACTTGAACAAAAAAGAAGAAATATATCGGAGGGGAAAAAGATAAGATACGATTCATCTCAAACATTTTTGCAAAAGGTTATGAGATATATGCCCGGCAGGCGTGAACAAGTCTCTGCATATTTGCATGTCCTCGCTGTCGTCGCATACATACATTCTCGCTGATATAACAGGAACGAGCTTGGGATCGAACTTATGGTAAATGTTCTCGAGCGGAAAACCTGCGTGGGTACACTGTCTCTCTACTTACATAGACAAAGAGAAAGAAGGAAAAATATCCAATCGTTCTATATGGTTCAGCCATGAATCATTTATCAGATTTTCCTCTCACATGTGCAGGAATAAACGTTGACTGCTTTTCCAGAATAGATCATCTAAGTCACCTGGTGAATTATTAATCAATTAGTATTTAATGTTTGTTTCCTATTTATTTTATTTTTATATTCTAAGAGGTCGAAATTTAATTGAAGAATAATATAATTTTAGTAAAGTCTCAGATCAGTATTATTCTTTCATTATTATTTCATTTTCCCTTGGCCTTTGGTGGGGAAATTGATGTAGTTTCCTTTTCGTTGTAGAACTCTGATGATTTTCACATATTCTTCCATAACGATATAGCTGCTGTCTGCTAATTCTTTGGGGAAAAATGCCAACTACACAATTTTAACGAATTAACCGTTTAAATTGGACTTGATAATAAAATTTCGATATCATTCGTATTGTCTAAAAGTATTTATTACTCACCGATATTCATCTGTGGAGAATCTTTATTTAGGTTATCAAAATGTCCACGTTACCAAATGTGTGAACGAAGTTTATACAGGAAAATTTAATCTGTAAACCTGTCGCACATGCTGTCTTTTTTATAAACATCAATTACGACTTTTTTATTGATACAACTCTTTAATACAAGAGAAATGCAAATAATTCACAACGATATAAACATTTTTAGTAGATTAATTAACGTATAGAGAGCCATTGTGAAATTTTATTTGAGTAATTAAAATACAGATAGTGAAAATTTTAATGCCCACACGTAGTAATTACTGCTGCCGTCCGTTCATTCCGTCATGAAATATTTAACTTCGCACTGAATTACGCTAATTTATTCTGTAGATCTGTGTCATTCAATGTTACCATGAACATTCGCTCATTGTTTACCTTAGTTTTTTTTTCATCTGAAACACTGTTTCAGTACATTCACAAAAAATCGTGATTTTAAAATTAGCGCGATGATAGTCCATTATTCAAATGAAAACCAATAAACTGAGCGTACGTGACAGAAAAAAATATATAGAATAGAAAGATTAAATAATATAATTTTTGTCAAGCACGTGTGACGAATTCACGAAGGATATAAAATAGAAATCGTGGCATTAATTCTCATAACCACTGTAATAATTTTCCCCCAACTAATTTGGAACATTTTCTGTATGGGCATAAATAATTATAAGCCTATCGTGAATAATTCAAAGAGCTTAATATTTGACAGATTGAATGTTCCCATGCTCATCATTTAATTCTCTTCTTGTTAAACAGTCCATTTTGTCTCTAATTCTAAAAAACATGGATAATGCGGCGCATTGTTAGCAGTAAAAATTGGTCACACTGAACTTTGAAGAGTCGAATTCATTCGGTGATGATATCCAATGCAAATTCTAATTGCTGTTCCGTTTCATACAACGAAAATAAATATCGAGCCTACATCTTTCCCCAATGAATAACACGATTATTATAAATAATAATATAACAAAATACGTGGCTTACGTTTTCCATCAAATTTCCGTAGATCCCAAACGTATTTACGTGCTTATGTATATGTTTAGATACAAATACATGGATATAGCAAACAACATACGCTGTCTCAAGTCATAGTACGCTCGATCTTAGAGATTGGAACTCAGCCGAGTGCTCGTGTTGCCATTTCATCTCATTCTCTATCTCTATCTCTCGTCCAACCTCAATACCACTCGAATTTAACCCCAACCGCAAGGAAGTCGAGACGAAATTAACTCGAAACCACGAAATGGAGGTAGTAGTGCTGCTGCTGCTGTTGCTGGTACTACTGCTGCTAGTATTGCTGAAAGTGAGGGGAGAGACAGCCCACCACTGTTACGAAGTAGATTCTGATCCATTATTGCCCTCGAGGCAGCGATCCGTAAACCCGCCAAATTTCTATAGAAATCGTGGAATGATGCAGAGGAAGTAAGAGGATCCAGTGAATTCAGACTGATAGACAGAATTCGCTATTCTAATGTTTTGCTATAGAAGTTGGTATGATTTCCCAACGCTTTTGTAGAGAAAAATTTCATTGATGAATTATTTCAAACAAATGGAAGTTGTAAACGTGACTTTATTTATTCAGTATATTTTTTAATTTTGTCGTAATTCGTTTAGCAGCCATTTTATTAATTCTCATTTATATTTAGACAGTCAGTTTGATAAAACTGTGCGAGTACTCATCACCATCAAAAATAGACATAAACTATACTGAAAAAAAAAAATGATCGTGAAACAGAGACAGAACGTTGAATAAGTCGTTCCGTTCTCCGATGCAGAAGAAATAACGCAAGAATCTTCCGTTTCCGCTTTCTATTTCCATTTGTCAACTACCGCAAGTATCATATTTTCACCGCATTCCATGCTCGATTACCTTACCCCACATACCAACTCACTGTGAAATGCTTATGAATGATAAATAGTAATAAAACAGCAATCTATATCCATAACACAGCACAAATACTTCTACAATTGTTCACAACCACTTCGTCATCCACATTCATTGCTGGATATTGATTTCTCCACTTCTTATTATTGCCTTATCGGTTTTTCCTTTGTTCGCAAATCAATTAAATTAAATAGCTGACTCTGTGATATTTCACAAAGCCAATTTATGTTCGACACTTATCGTCGATTCTTATGAAGAAAATAGCACTGTGTGGCAAAAGAAATAGAGAAATGAAAATCGAAAGAAAAATCACAAACATGATATATAACCAGTTTGTGGATATTGGCGTAACCGCATTCACCGCCAATATTGCGTCGGCGCGAAGAATTGCCACATGTGCATTTACAGATTCTGTAAATACTTCATGAATTGCAATACGTTGCGGAAAACAAATTGCAGTTGAAATATTATATGTAATAATATAAATGAACTGACGGATAAAGTGCGTGGCAGAGCGTTGTCTTGATAGAAAACTGCACTCAATATCCGTCAAACGGTACTCAACGTCCATATCATATAAACTGAAAATTATATCATGAATATCTGGATATATTAATTTTCGATGAAGTGACTGAAAAGCTGTTGTCAGTGTAGATAAATTATAGATGACTATTGGGACATTTGGTGCACTATTTATGGTGAACGCATATCCGCAGTGGGAATAGTGGAAAAATTGAAAATTTAACGCAGCTGTAAAGGAGCCATCGGATCTTCTTCACCCTCGTAACTCAACCGTTCCCGTTAGTCTCCTTTTTATTCTTTCTTTTCTTCATACCGACACGACTGTTCTATCATCCCCTGCCATTGCCATCTTTTCTATTCTCTACTTCGTCACACGGGAATGTTGGTACGTGAGCACTCTCTGATCGGCGAGCTATGGAATAAAAGCTCTGCTCGGATGGTAGCCACATATAACTGTATATACTTGGGTATGTTTTTTTTTTATTCCAACTTTATTATTATTGCCAGGGGTAGCACGTTAAAAATTATGTCTGTTGAAATACAGTTATTGCTTGATTGATATTAATAAGGAGGATTGCATAGAATATTATTATTCAGCTCAGTCAGAATAAAAATTTGTCCAATATTAAACATTAGTTTTATAAGGCTAACAAAGGAGTCTTAATCGCATCGTATGTGACGACGACTAATATAGGTTTTATAGAGAAATTTTTTGGCAACGCCCTGACTTGAAAATACTGTTCTATTATTGGCTTTTATCCTTATTCAATTTTCATGGGATATTTTTACATGAGGAAGTTCTCAATGTATATTGAACTCGATGAAGCTCAATGGACGAGTTCCTAATAGGGGATTTTCTGGTTTTCCAATTTAGACTCATCAAAGACATGTTTATCTTGACATTAAAGTGCCAAGTCATGCCGGATGAAGGCATGACTTTAATACTGCTTACGATCATGATGATAGGTTGGTGTTTCTAAAGAAGAAGCTTATGCAATTAATTATTTTCCTGTACGGAAGCAGATTTATGAAGATCAAACGTATATAATCGGAAGGTTTGAACGCTTATGTGTATCAAGAAAAATAATTTGGGATTGCAAGGGCAATGCAGCTTTAATTATAATTAGAAACTTTGATGATGAGGAAATTTACGAAGCTGTCATCGTGACTGAAAAGCCCACATTGCTATTTGGATGTCTGAACAACCATTAAGTCCGTAAAGGGCCTTGATCAAGACAGCTGAATCACATTGTTAGACGAGTTACAGCTCCTACATTTCATTGCTAACAGAACTATTACTGTAGATGATTTGGACAAGTGAAATGAGGTGCCGACAACAATGTCACAATTCCATCAAGTTTTGGAGAGTGCTACACGATAATTAGTATAGAGCAGTAATTCCGCCAAAAAACTTGCTCATTTTTTATTATTTCTCATTATTATTGTGTGATTGATAGACAAAAACTTTGGAATATTTCTCGGGGTATTAAAGATCCACTAAATTATTTTTAATTTTATAATATCTGTTTCAGACAGGGTGAGTGGAAAATATTTTGTTCCATCCTCCAATTGGAATGTTCCTGAAAAATTGTCGGGCATACGATCCTACTCAGGAACTTTCCACTCCGCAGATCATTTATTTATCCTCACAAATTCACTTCAACATTCATCCTCGTCACGTTGCATTGTAAATTTAAGTATTTCATTTTGTAGTAACTCGCAATGCCACACATAATTCTTTCATTGAAGATTAAAAGTTCCGAGAAGTTTGAAATTTATAGCGTGCATATTTATGAAATTGCACTCTCGTTTATAATGTGCCATAGGTCATCGTGCAAGGTGTATTTCCCCTAGGGCATCATTCAATGATCGATCTACTAATCTGATTTTATGTGTCACTTAACAAACCCTTCGGAAACAATTTTCTCAACTTAATTCTATGAGAGAAGTGACCGTAAAACTTTAAAGTAACCTCTAGCAAGAATTTATGTGAAGACTTGGGAAAATATCTTAACTAAATTTTGAAACTGTTATCTTTTGTTTTGACATCGACTGGAATTTTATATTTTTCATCATGACAACATAATTCAAATTGACGGAATTTCCCAAAGGATATGGCCAATCATACAAATATAAAGCAACCTAAACATGTAGATCCCAAGAGATTGGGGGTTTCATTCGCGCGTACCAATTCGTTTTATGAGAAAAGTGGTGAAATTCCCAAATTTTTGTTGACTGCAATTTTCGCATCGAATTCCGACTTTTACGCTTTACCATGATTTAACAAACCGAAATTGCATTTGGCTTCTGTATTTTTCTCTCTATTTGTATATTCATCGCAATCAATATCTGGGAAAAAAATGTCATAATCAATAGAAGTTTACAGCCAAAATCGAGTAGAGATTACTGTCAGTGCAATGATTTTCCAATAATTGCACATATTCAGTAGTAACTGTAAAAAATAAATTGTAATCAAGTCATCAGACCAAATACATCATTAGCCATTGAAATATTCAATCGAAATCAACTCTCAAATTCGACCACGTGAAATTTATATGAGTTTTTTTTTCATAGAATCACATTAAATGTATTGCGACAATTTCAAACGCGTGATTGAATATTCTAACAATCTCCCATAACCCTTTCTGTTAATTCAGTATTTCGATAATTATTAAAAAAAAAAAATATTTAATGTATTCATAACAAATAAAGTTTTTATTGCATGAAAGACATCAAATATTACATGGTGGAATCAAAAGCGTGAGAGTAATCTGTCAAAACATAATGTTATTATCCTGTAATACCAAGCAAAAGACTGCAAAAGAAAATAATTACTTCATGAGTAACAATAAAGAATAATACCGAGGAAAAATATGCTCCATGCAAAAATGTAGTTGCAACCGTATTTTTATATGAATAGGAGAAAATGTACGAGTGCATGTGTTTATCCGCATGGTGAAGAATTGTACAGATATCTCACACAAAGCATTTCACTACTAGAATATATTTGTTCAATATAACAATGAATACCATGAGCGAACTGCAACCTCATGTAGTTACATGAATTTCATCCATCTAGTTATGTAATGAACGCTTGAATATATATCTGTATTGCGTGTATATACACATCACATGTCTCGTCAGAGAAAATTCTGATAAATTCATCTTCGTGCATGTTTATGCATTAAGTATACACATATATGTAAACAGTTATTCTCAAAGGTTATTCCCAAGGGCGCCAGCACACATTTCAGACGTGCATGTATTGCAAATCTCATCATACCAGGTGACAAATATTTATTCTGCACGTCTTTTCAACCACAAGAGAAAAAAAGAAAACAACTATGATCAATTTAATATTTATTGAAAATAGATTTTGATTTGAAAAAGTGGTACAAACTGTCAAATTATTTATCAGATCGGTACTATCACAAATGTGACCCTGGAATGATGTCTTGTATTTGTTCAGACTGTTCGTATGTTTTGATTTTGAAGTGCCCTGTATTGATATACAAAAATAGAAAATGCCTTTTTTTTACTGAACAAAAGTTTTACAACATCGCGAGAATATTTCAGAACTACTCAATATTGTTAGAACATTCTTGGGAATTTTATCTTTGTTACTGTAGTGACATATTCGTTCGTTTTGTAATACTGTCGCAAATTTCTTTGGAGAAAAAATATCAGTTTGGACAATTACTGAATTTCAGGATAATTTTGAATAATTGTAAGTAATATTTTCCCATACATGATACATGTAATCACAAAATTAAGTCAAAATGAAATAGAAATAACATGAGATAGACTCAGTACCACAATCACATCTTATCTCACATATTAGAAATAAATACTCGAATAATTTCCTTCCATAATGTTGTGTAGATATTGTTTGGAGCGTAAATGTAGCACAATTTTAATAGCGTACTATTTGTCACAACAATTATTTTCTTATCTGACCCAAAATTATTTCTACAACTACATTGAAATGGTTTGCTCGGAATGAAAAAGGAAAAAAGTCAATATGGGCAAATGCACTGGGGTCACGTACGAGTTCTACCTTTCACCACTCATGAGAAAATTTCGATAGTCCAAATTCACTGGCTTCATACCAATGGTGTATTCAATTCCATATTGGAATGGGATCAAAAATCGTTATTGTATGTGAATACTGACCCTTTTCATATATTACAATATATAACCGCGAATGCCGCATTAGTAAAATGTTCTTTTCAGGTGTATATTCTGGATTTTTTTTTCCTATTTCATTACTCAAAACATTTGCAAAAACTACGTTGAATTCTTGTAGTGTATTTCGGAACAACTTTACAAAATGAATTACCGGAATTGTGGAAAGAGCATTTTGTGATCAAATGTTATCTCGATTTCATTTAGATTTTTTCTACTCTGGAATATTAATAAATTTAACGGGAATTTATTTCACAACAAACATTTTTCTATTGTTCATTCAAATTCATTTTTGTTCGTAATGTTTTTTTTTTTTAATCATATCGGAAGAATCGATAGCAGAATTTTATGAATACAAATGAAACGAGTACAGAACTGATAGAACTATCATGAATTTATTTGTTTGTGGAAAAAATGATTGGAAATTTGATTGGAAGGATTGAAAAAAAAATAAATAAATTGATATGAACTTTCATTCGTGAATGGTTTTTTTTAACTTCTAATATTCGCCAACGGTACAATATTCTTTTATGAATAAATCAAATTCCAATATCGCTCCTGCTTCAAAATTGTGTATTTAAAAGAAAATAAAATAGAGAAAAGATATTCCTGCTGTTGAAATAATTTTTTTCCTTACCGTTCAGCACTGAAACGTCATCTTCTCAGATGTCAACAATCCGAAATTCACTGATCCTTTCCACATGTATAACTAGAATTAATCCGATTAAAAAAAATAATAAATCCATAACACATACCTAAGACTTTCGATAAAACCAGATGATGCAAATACGTGTTCGTATCCACATCTCCTTCATATTCTCTTTCATTGTGAGGATGCAATATATAATGCATGTGAATATTCTTGCCGGTATATATGTCAACGATAATAAAAAAATAAAAAGAGAAGCACTTAGGTACGAATAGCCGGAAGTGTATGTGAAGATCCATAAGCCGCGCGCGCGCATTCAACAAAAGGACGTGCCAACTACCTCAGGACACACCAGCGTTGTATGTCGCACACACAGATGCATCCGGACTGAGCGTATTATCCATTCGCCATTCACAACCATCCACTAGCTCACTTTTCCCATCACCCACGTTCTCTCCATTCGTATATAACTATACTTCGTCTTGCAATCCTTTCGCTATATTCTCATCTCTCCGTATTTTGTGGCCCGAGTCTTCGCGAACGAGCACATAGAAGCGTCTTCCTGCGCCCGATCGTTTCCAGACGATGGCTTTTACCGTTCGTGGAAGATCATCCTCGTGGAAGATCGGATGACAAATGGTTCTACGGCGACCACGCTATCTCTCTGCACCGTGCAGAGAATGCCACCTCACTTCACTCCACTACCACCCTTCTACTACCCTAACTTGCTGTGTTCATAATAGTTATATTGCCTTCTACCACGTACAATCTATCTCTTTGTATATATCTAACTCTTATAGTTTTATCGCTCACGATTTATATGTGACGATGTCTCGAATGCATGAATTAACATTGGTCAATTTAGAAATGTTCTTCATATCAAAACAGCAAATTTATTAACTTTAAAACATATTTAATCATCCAATTCTCGTAGGATGTTCATTGCTATTTTCATTCTGTTATTACGCATTTCATTCAAACTTTTTTTAATGCATGTCAGTAGCCTATCAATTATGAATCAATAATAAATTGTGGAAAGACATCGGTAGGGATATCCAACTCTTTTTGTTTCAATTGATATTTATTATGATAGACTAAAATGGCAAATTCACAAATCACAGTTTATAATTGTGGTTATTTTATGATGAACTCATTGTGCAATAAGCTTTATGCATTATCTCAATTCTCCGAACGTGAAATTTATAGAATTAGGGTGGCTTACGATTGAAATTGTTAATTTCAACAGTAAGCTACTCTGATCGAGGGGTTTTACGATCAGAAAGACTTGCTACATACTAAAGTTGTTATTAATAAGCTTAACACCAATTTATGTATGGTGAAACATTATCCTGCTGAACGATCATGGAATATTAAATCTGAAGTTACAGTAGATTAACTATTACGAGGAATAGTATTCTAAGTCAAGTTAGGAAGATATCCGAGTAGAGAAGGTAAAAAAATCGATATTCTTCTCTATTTTATCAAACTATGTAGTATTATGTATTCACTCTTGAAGAAGATTCAATAGAATTCATGAAATTACAGAAGTTACAAAGGTGTAAGAAAGTCGGCATCGATAATGGCACACGGGTTTGCTTAACTTTCAACGCATTTTGTGTAAACCTAAAGTTTTCCAAACTTGTATCAGTATTCTTTCTTCAAAAACTTCTAGACTGGACTATTTCTATTGCTATACATTCACGAATTTATCTTAACGTTGGTATGTTAAGATTATTATAACTTCTATATCTTTGAATGTTCATTTTCTTACTCGTAAGAAACTCGTTGAAAAAAATTAGTAAAAATCATTGCATTGATCCATCATTATTTGTAATCTATAATGATTAAGTATTGATTTCTAGAGTTTATTGAAAAATAGAAATGGAATGGTAGGAATAACAAATTTGTTCTATTACTTGAAAATTATGAAACACATCAGAAACTGACATGTCTTTTTACTAAGATTTTTAATGATGCATAAAATTGATATATTAATTGAAGGTAAATAATGCTGAATCCGGGCATGTGAGAGCATACCGAATATGATATAGACCTGGAACTTTCAATATTTCATTAGAATCATGCAATTATGGAATTCCAAACACTTTTGGATTTATATTAGAACTTGCATGGCCCATTGAAGAGTTCCACAGTCGTTAGACATAGATTGCGACTGCCTCTTTGATCACATCCTCATGAATCACAAATTCCCAGAGAGAACAATATAGAGAAAGATCCTTTCATACATTTTGCTCTGTTGGACGATGGTGAATTATTTTGAATACTGTAAATTTAATGAAACAAATAGTGAAAAATGTCACTACGGTTGTTCTGATAATTGGCAAATAAATAAAAAATGTCATGGACTTTTGATACGTTTTCAATAACATGCTTGCAGTTCGTTACTTTTCGATTTGATAATGTCATGTTATCTTTATTTTCTCTCTATAAGTAAAAAAAACAACCTCGTTGTTAACAGTCACTTTATGTTGTTGTTATCGTGTTCGCCTTGGAGATATTCGTGATCCATACACAGTATAAATGTGCACTACTCTTCTGTCACACAAATAAAATCCGATTTTCTCACAATATTTCTCGTGGTTACCTTATATATCACTTGTCAAGATAGTGTCTGTGTTGCCTCGAGAGCTTTAAATTCAGTAGATATTTCACTGAACGCGACATCATTGACGTCCAATTTTCATTCCACAAAGATATTTCAACATATCGTACATTTATTCACTGTCGTTTTATAAAATAAATTTTGGTATTCCAAACACGATTTTTTATTTATTATAATGAGAAATAATTAGTATTGATGTTAACATTTAATTTGATCTGATGTGAGAGAGATGTATTTGTAAAATGACTAATAACAATTACGAGAAACTGATGGAACTAGACTTCTCTGAAGTTGAAATTCAACTAAATCGTTTTCGCATCTACGGAAAAGAAAAATTTAGTTTTCGTTAACAACATTGTTGAACTCATTTTCACGATAAAATTGGATAAAGTACTTTTCAGGATTTCATAGGAAAAAATATGGACGCAAAAAATGGTCATGAGCGATGGAACGTTCTATCGATTTTGAAAGAAATAAAAAACATTTAGGATCGGGAAAAATAATTGATGTCACTTTTGATTAGTGGCAGCAGCGCAACTCAGATTTTCTTTTCCTTGATGAACTCTCTCAATTCGTCACTTTTAACTCATTCCAAATGAATGAAACGCGATTGTAATTCTGTTGGATACGTTTTTGACATGTCTATTTGGCGCGGAGAATTTCCATTTAATGATTTCCAGCATTTCGTTCATTTATTAGTTCTTACTCTTTTAAACAGGAATTTTTTTATATTGCTCAGTCGTTAGATAATACGAGATTTGTTCATGGTCTCCTTTTAATTTTATTTTGTAATATAAATTTAATATTTGACATCAAAATATTTCTGTATTATGTTAGTTAACTTTTAGCTTTTACTTTTGCTTCACATCAAATTCATCACAGTTATTGATTGCAACTTTATTTTCTTTCCATCTTTCACGTTCTAAATTACACCTTCGACATCGTCGTCTATTCAGGGAATATCCCGCGGTACTCGAGCGTCATGAAAGATGAAAAAAAAAAATCCAAGGATCGCTAGACCAGGGCATTTAGGATCAGAGGGGTGACAGTGGGGACAGACGTATGACGGAGAAGATCCTGGCCGGAAATCCGTCGTAAACGTGACTCGACTACGTC
This sequence comes from Meteorus colon, assembly GCA_030523085.1. Lineage (NCBI taxonomy): Eukaryota > Metazoa > Arthropoda > Insecta > Hymenoptera > Braconidae > Meteorus > Meteorus colon. The sequence goes on from JAPYZH010000003.1 coordinate 720,060, forward strand.
TGTGTACGTCAGCCACCAACCACCAGTATGTTTCCAACCTAAACATACGTTCTAGTACGAGAGAACAATCGTTAATCCACGTACAGAGGAAGTGCGCAGAATGATCATCGGCTTTTCTCTCGATCCGCAACAATCCAAATGTGTATGAAAATTATAATTCAACAACGATACACTCAATGGTATATTTTCATTTTACATTCATCAATCGTTAACCCAAAATCGTAGAAACGAGTAGGTGAAATTGGAATAATTCGATTTTCATACCTAAAAGACGATATTCCGCGAATTATTCTGTGAGATTCTTCTCAATCAGTAAACGTATATAAGTGAATTGGTACTTTAATCTTTACTCGAGGAATTTTCTCGAACGAAAATGTCCCATATCATTTTCCTAACGTCTCATTATGGATTTTCTGATGGGAATATCAGTATTTTCCGCTTTTTCTTATCATCATATCGGAGTAGCTGCAGATCAGCCTTTCACCATAATCCGCATTATTTTATTCAGAGTATGAAATGGAAAATGAATTTCGTAAACAGCAAAATCAATTACACTTAGCTATAATTTTAATCAATTAATATTTTCCATGAACATTTAATTAGACCAACAAGTTCATATTGCAATAATAACTGAATAAGTTTTTCAAATTCAGGTTATTCTCTGGCTTCCATCAAATTCCAATATCCATCAACGTAATTCAAAACAAAAAATAACGTCAATTATGAATTTCTTCTCTGCAAAAAATGTTTGTGAACTTTAAAAATAAAAGCAAATTAAGTCAGCGACTAATTGTATTCTCCAGGGTTAATAATATTAAGATGTTAAAAAATACATAAGGAGCTACCTATGTGCTTCTAGAGCAATTTCACGTGAAGTAAAAGCTGAGTAGGAGTTGACCTGAATACAGACGAAATGTTAGATGAAAATTACCTTTGCACTTCACATAAAATACCAAAAATGCTGCATTTGTTTATCACAAATTTTATTATTATTCCAAAATGTGCATTCGATATTCACTCAATACAATGATTCTGTTCACTAACAACACCAAACTTTCATCTGTGATTATCTGAAATTACAATCTGGTATAATATTTGGCATTAAATTGCAGCAATCTGATGTCTGTGTCGGATCTTTCCATTTGCTTCCGAATTCTAGTGACAATAAAAAAAAAGGGGGGGAAACTGATTATACTCCATTAGAGTGTAGAATACGATTAGATAAAAATAATAGTATAGTGAATAAAAGTTACTAAATCCAATCAACGAGTTATAGTAGCGCATGCAATCGTGCTTTGGACACAGAGGACTTAGTTAAGTGGCTCAATGTGTGCCGATGTGGTAAAACATTACTCTCGGTTAACGGGCCGTGTTGCGACCCTATTAGCAATATATTTTCCTCGGTTCGGCAAGCCTTATATCCATGGTGCAATGGCTGCACTCCGATCGGTTTACACGTTGTCGCTGGGAGCCACAACCGAAGAGAGAAACGACAATATATAATGATCTGATCGCTGCTCATCCGTTGTACTACCATTTAATTTTTCCATTTACCCCAAATGATTCAACTATCCTTTCAAGTTATGGTCTTTCCTCTTGCCTTATCACTTCAGCTTCAAAAAGAATTTATCGAAAGAAAAAAAATTAGTTATATCTGTAAGCAATTAAATTTTGTTATTACCAATATACGTGAGATACGTCAAATTTATATTTGAAATTTTCCATCAGTATCAAACGCTTTCTATGTAGGGGAAATTGACTTTGCTGTCCACATAAATCAGTTTCTTAAATAGATAGGATGAAGAAGGGTAATAATACACGGTTATCAAGGTGCCGCAATGTTTTTATTGAATCGCAAATTTGTTGGTTACATTTCATGTGATTTCTTCACCAAACTATCGAAGATATTATTCGAAATGTGATTAAATGATGGTAAGGTTGTTTAGATCTTAAAAATTATTAGTTATGTTTAATATATCAAAACATTATAATATTTTTGAGCTGTGTGAAGTCTTTGCTATGAAATTAATTTGCATGTATCAACTTCACTTCAGATACTTCCCCGAAGAATGTTACGGAGAGAAACAGTATCGCTACTATAACTTTCATAATTGTTGTACAGATAGTAAAAAATTTAATCGAAATATTTTCCATTGCGAAATTCCAAACAAAAAGATTTAAATTTTCAAAGTGTTTCACTAAGATCTATGAAAGAGCATTACTATTTAAACTTTTGGGCTATTCTACATTCATGTGATGGCGTTCAGCTTGCTAATTAACCCGAGTCGATAAAAACACTGTCAAAAGAAACATAATTTTAATCGTATTAAAAGTTATTTCAAAACGTACAGAAGGTACAAGAAATATATTCATATTCCTCTTTAACCGTCCATCTCGTTTATGGTACAAACAAATAAACAACAAAATAAATATTTTCAATTCAATGTCAAAGATAAAATGTAAGAGAAGCAAATTCCGCATACCCAAACGCAACGGAAACAAAAATGGCATAATTATTTGTCTGCCTGTGAAACTTCGAAATTCAGGAAAGTTTCACTTCGCTGGTGCTCGAGAAAACACGACCTCGACTCATTTATTGCACATTGCGCATTTGAACGAAGAATATGAGACAAATATTCAATGTATTTCATTGCTTACATCACAATATTCCGACTATTTCTCAACTTAAATTGTTAACTTGGGTATTTTTTATCCATGCATTGAAAGAATACTAATCTCTATTCCATCCTTAAAATAAATTTCCATGACATGAAAAAGTGATGACTCGAAAGATCTAACTCCATAACAATTTTCATACATAAAAACAACAGAGTGCCAGCAAAAGAGCAGAATAAGTCAGGAGCTTTTTCTATTTGTTGATAACAACTCCAACGAATTTTACATTTATGAATTGAAAATTGTCAAAGTTATATAGCACTGAATATAAGTCCTTGTGATAAATGTCACCTTGTTTTTATGAATCATAGCAATGCAACGGTTGATCCACAAAAAAAAATACAATAAGTTCTTTATGTTAGATAAAGTATGACAAACATCCCCTGTACATTCCTGACCTTGCATTATTCGATTTGCGGTCACACTTATTACATTTCTCAAGCGATATTATTGATGTTATTATACTCTATGAAAAGATTGGAATAGTAACGTAATCTTCTACAATACTTACCACAAAGCTTGGGAAAATTATCACATTACTGTCGCGATATATAAAACGAACATTTATAAGGTCCTTATCGGCTTCAGTTTCTCTACGATAATAGTTCCGTATTTTTCTTGTCTTCTTACACCAACGCCAAAAACGAATGACACTATCACTACGGAAGTTGGCAACTTTCATATACTCAACAAAACTTTTAGTGCGAAAATTAACGTTAATTAATATTTCCGCAAAAAAATGATTTTTAATTCTGGAAGTTATAGAATTTAATATTCACATCTGAAGCTTAAAGTGAATTCAAAAATCTTAATGCAGTGTGCTTGAACTTCTGTAAGAAAGAAATACGAATAAATATGTTGGGAAATATCCATACAATCTTATCTAACAGAAAAAGTCACAGAATAAATTTTTTCTGTGTGAATGAATATAAAATCTAGAATAATAAAGATATTTATATATACATACATATATTAATGAAAATGATGAATTAAACTGACAGGACTAAGTACAACCATCTCATTTGTACTGCAATATCACATTCCAAATACACCAACACATATATTCGTAGTGCATGCATTGCAGTGACGAATGAGATGTGGCAGCGAATGTACGTGGCTTGCTCCGCATGTTTTCGCTCGAAAATTGAAATTCCCTTGTGGCGTCGAAACGAAATGAACAGTTCGACAAATAACGTATACTATTGAAGAAAGTAAAGAAAAAAAAATCAAATAATCTATAAAATATATAGACGTTTGAAAAAAGTATATTTCAACATTTCCAATCAGTCGTTTGTCAATTTGCGAATAATCTGAGAATCATTCGATTCAAATGAATATTTAAGCTTGAATAGATTTCATAGTAATTTAATTTTTTTATTTTCTTTTGAATATAATATAGAAAATATTTTAAACAAATGTACTCATAGTTTTTATGATTGGAAATCATAATCGTATTATTTCCAATGAATTCAAACGCAAATTTCATAGATCAAGTTTGTCTATACTTCAGCCAAGCCCACCCTAATCATCATGACAGCACTCGATTAAGAACCTTGAAAAAATATCTCCATTAAAATTAAAATCCACATAGCCATCACTATTCATTACTTTTTCAATTCTCTCCATCTCCTCATTTATCCATCGTTTAGAATAAATATCAACCATATAAATTGATTAATAAATTAAGAATCACTGACACTCAACATAAAATATCCAGCATGATCATATATAAACGCCAGTATATTTCACGCATATATGAACACCTCTTTCCGAATATACAACGTCACGTACATGTTTCATACCAACTGGTGCACGAAAACCCATATAATTCCCAACGCTGGATATTTTTTATTATTAAGACGTCTGTCGGAATTGTTCGTCTGACACAGTCACGCATCTAAACCACTCGCTACAGACCTTAAATAATGAGCTCACAAAACACCACGACGCTGTATAATTTTTTTCATCAATAAATAATATCCCTCGTTCATAACCAAACCTAAATGAATATTACAAACTTTATATTGAATATTGTAAAGCCCATAAATACAAGTGATTTTGCCTTAGGGACTTCACACACATAACCACAATCAACTTGAGGAATTTTACAAAAATGATATTTACTTTTAACACGCTACAAGTGCATTTCTCATTGTCACATAATACACAGCGTTAGTTTAAAATGAATATACGTGTCGCATATACACTCTTGGTCAGATAAGAAAGCGCACAAAGTATAGAAACCATTTTGCACAGCGAGGGAAGTTTATGAGATTCCATCGCTTTCACATGTCTAGCGCATAGCACAGTCTGGCGCTTTCTCTCCTGTTTCTTACTACACCTATACATACATATATTTAAACACAACTATAGCATTCGCACAGAGTAGAATGTCTCGTTCTGTATTTGCCTCCTTTTCCTACTGCCTATCTCACTATGGCATTGAAACGCTTGGTTGTCGCACAGGTGGCAAGCGCAGACGGACTTTATTGCATTTCCCACACATACATGCATACATACATACATATATGTTCATATAGGATTGTATACATGTATATAATAAGAACAGATATATATCTATAGACTTTGAAATATTTGCATAGTTCGAATGTATACATGCACGCAGAATATATGCAAAATATTTTGCTCCACCTCGTCGTGCTTATCGAGTTTGCCGTGACATGCTCCTCGTATTTTGCCGGGGTAGGTTGGTGTTTGGGCGCGCGCACAACTGGACGTCGACCTCTGTTATATATACAATCACGATCTTATGCTGACAGCGCGCGCATCAACCACAGATGTACGAGTATATATGTAAATGTTTGTGTGTATACAAATGATATCAATGAAAAAATATGTTTTCTAATCTTTTGGTTGTAATGAATGAGACACTATTTTGTTTACTTGATTGATCATCACATGAGTTGGGGCTGAAGGAAGTTTTCGTTCAGGGGAAAATAATTTCTATGGTGTTGTTTATACTTCATCATGTATTCAATTCGAGGAATTTAAGGATTTGTATTTGTATTGAAATAAATATTCAATTTTTGTGACAGGGGACTCTGGCTTTGCCTGAGTAATCAGTCGATTAAATTATTTGTAAGTAGGTTTTACTTTTGAAAACATCTTGAACACTGAAGCTGAGCTTAAAGACAGTTTACAGAAGGTTTTGTTACAACAAACTGTCGCTACGTGTCGAAATATCTGATCAAACCGTGGAAATATTTTGCATATTTAATGGAATTATCTGTACAGGAAAAAAATTAAATGTTCAGTTTGAATATGTGTGCGTGATGGTATAGTTGGCTTTTCACTCTCGTGAAGGGTTACGTAATGATAAGTGGGAAGCTGTGTGGGGCTCTCTGTATTATATTAAAAAGCGAGAGCTTTTCTTTACTGAATAATACTGGAATATGCGAGTTGAAAATTGGCAATGAAGTGGTATTATGTCGAGAGGATAATGGATCATTACCAGCTGCATATGGAAAATCATTGGACGTATAGTAAGGGTTGGTTATTATTACATGAGAATACTCATGTAAATATTATACTGAGATAATACTAGTTGATAAAATTTTCATAACTTTGAAGTCAATTTTTCTAAAGAAAGATATCAAAGTAATTTTTAGAGTATAAATCATGTAGGGAAGTAAAAGTATTTCAATAATGATATAAAAATATTGAGAATAAAGGAAATTGAAATGAATACCATTGGATTTTTTGTGTTCTCTGGAATACATTTATAGAAGAAAATAAAAATTATCAAGATGTGACAGGGTCAACTGTTGGTTGCTATCCCTACTTGTACGATTGGCCTATTTGCAAACCCAATCTTGAAGTTGTCAGTCGTGATGACTTTGGAATTTTCCTGAAGCACAAAAATGCATCGGTATGACAATTCCTAGTTCTTTTCTATTGTGGATGATTCTACTTGTATTTTTCACATGAACTCCTTTGCTTTGTGTGCATTATGTATTTCCCTGTCATGATTCGAATGGTTTACTAATTTATTCAAAAACACTAAAAACACAGAATATACAATATTGAACAATTGTATTAACTCATCTCACTTGTTGAGCTTTGAGAGAGTACTTCACGTTCCGCGACGATGAAGGACAATGTTAACTCTTCATTCGCTTCGACTTGTGTTGAAATTAATGTGTATTATCAATAATTATTATTCACTACCTGAATATGATCACAAAATTGTGACAATGATTTTATCTAGTTGGACACAACCAAAGAAATGATCCAATATCAATTCAGATTCATGGCTCATCTCTGAACCACTTTACCTCATGCATGCGCGATCAAAATGAAAAACAAAAAAATTCTACTGCATCATAAACATCAGATAAAATTGCTTGTCTCTCATTTTCCACAGTGCCACCGTCAAAACCGATTATCTACGACACGAAGAAGCGAGAGGTGAGCAAGCTGTCGGTACAATCTGCTGAAGGAACCAACCTTACATTAGTGTGCGAGGTGCATGGAGGTAAGCCAAGAAGAATAGAATATGCGTTATGGATAATTGCGTAGTTGGCACACGTCTTCAATGTGTGGAAATTGGAAATCCCACGGATTTACCTGCATATAGAATATTATATTCATTATCTTCATCTGCAGGATTAATATGACAGGTGGTTGTCTAATGTGTGCGCAAATTAAATTACAAAAAAGTGGTATTTAATGCATTAGTTATGAATTATATCTCTCACTTAGTAAGTAGAATGAGAAACTTTTAAATTATTCCCACAATATTTCATTTGGATGATTCCTGCTGTGTAACATTATGTATTAATGATTTTATTTTTTCATTGTTGCTTCTCCTAACTCTATTATTTATGGAATTGGAATAATAGCAACCATGAATTGTGTACACCTTTGACAGACTGTTTAATTCAATTGCGTGAAAAGAGATTGATAAAAAAATATTTATTACAGTCAACAATTTGTGTAAAATGTTGATATTTCATTAATTACATAAATCTGAAATAAAAATTGACAATTTTTTTCGAAGGGAAAATAATTTAATCAGTTCCACCATCATCAGGTCATTATTTTATTATCACAGTTCAGACTTTACAGACATGAATTTTTGATCTTATTCTGTTGCCTTGGCACTTATGATATCTTTTATTCACTACAATTCGTCTCAACAGTTATTTTTTGATGCTTTGTGAAAATCAACACCTCTCTCTCTCTCTCTCTTTTGAAATAATTATTAGGAATTCCATCACGAAAATATCTTGAAAATAATTCAACTAGTTCACCCTTTCATGGATAATTTTTTATGTTAACTAATAATTTATAAGTTAATGTCTAACTCTTTGTATGATTTCAATCAATACATAATGAATTTTGCCGTTGCATAACTAACAATAAAATCTGTTGTGTTGAATCAAATCATAATTGTATATTCCGTTCGCTCAATTAAAATATATTTCATCCATATAAATCCAACAACACATTCAATATCTATTAATAATAAACTCGTTGAATTGTGAAACGCCCGAAAGGTGAGATGACACTGAATTGACAATAGTTTGCACAGCTCAATAATAGATGAACCAGAAAAAACAATAAACGCAAAGCGATTGGCACAAGGAAGCCAGATGTTGAAAATGTGTGAAAGAATAACGGGAATTAAACACTTGATAGGCATGAAAAAAAAATTGGCACAACTGTCATGTCCATATGGCTACAAAATTATGAAAATTATTTCCGATACGAACAATAAAATGGGTGACTCTCCATTCACTGACGCAGTATTCATTATTCAAATACTTCCAATATGATTCAATGGAATCTGTCACAATATTGTCGGAAAAATAATATAATTTCAAAAATTACAACTAAAAATGTTTTGTATGAATCGTGTTTTACAATTACACAGAACATTAACTACATTTCCGATATTACAGTGCCAGTAGAATGATTGTACATAATTCAAGTTGGTTTGGTATATTGACAATTCGTTTTTCTCTGTTTCATTATTCTAATGTTTCATCAGTCTCTCAATCCACCACTAATACGTTGGCATAGTAGTTTTTTAAAAGTACAAATTATTTCATTGCAAAACGATGCGGATTTTTCATCAACGCTCCAGGCTTAGTCTGCGTGAATTTATATTCATTGGAACTCTTTTATTCATTATTTGCTGATTCGCAATTGATGTTTATCGGTCCTTGATTGCTAAAAAAAGTACGAACAAATTTGTTGATTTTTCGGAATTTCAAGTTATAATTGAAAAGTGCTGAATAAACGTTATTCAATTATACCAAATTGAAGTTGAAATTAAATGACATACGTGCAATGTTGTAGATGATTTATTTCGAATAATAATACAAAAGTTTTTTTTATTGTATTAAATATCGACATGAAATAATTTGATACTTTGCACAATACCCATCACAGCGTTTTCAAATAGAAATTGATGAAAAAATGCCAAGTATATTATGAATTCCTACCACTCTGATCCTTTTCAAAACAAAGACAATGACCAAACTGGAATGTTAGAGTAGACACATATGAAAGTTCGCAGTGCATGACATGAATTGAGTGATCACTATTGATACGTTCGATGAGAACATATTGAAATTCGCTTATTATGTAATGAATAGTGACAGAATTATGTCAGAGCTTGACAGCTTAATTTGGATAGCAAGATAGAAAACTTTCAATCCCGATTCTGGTGAATTCCATTCAACTGTAATATTGATTTTACAATAAATTCTGATTTTACATAAATTATGTTCCGAATATGTTCTCAGAATTTTATTTCACTACAAAAGATGATAATGGAATGATATTTCTGTTAAAATAATTATATAATTCACCATTGGATTAGAAAAGAGTTCTTGAGAGTATAATAAATGATGGACCAGTTTAAAAATAAAAAGTAATGACATTCATAATAAATGTACTTTTAAGTAGTATTACAACGCAATGTTATTACTTTCGGTAATGGAGAATTAAAAATTCCAATTGACATCATGTCCAAATGATCATCACTGTTGCTTCTGGATAAAATTAAATCTGTATTCTGTCGACTTTGAAATAATTTGTGTGTTATTTATCCAACGATTCGTCTCGTATCAATTTTATGAAATTATTATTTTTATTTCGATTTGATTCATAAAATTAAACGGCGTTAATGTATTATATTTTTTTTCATATCGCCTTTTGCACAGTTTTTCTCCATGTGGGAACTGTGAAATCCCATTTGTGATCAGTCTTATCGCCATTAGATAGTATCTCAATTCATATATTTTTTTTATCATCGATATTATCTTATTGAATTTCTATCTCATGCATGGATACAATATGAATGTATTGGATGTATTTATATATTTCTGGATAACTGTGTGAATGTTTGCAGTCGCATTAATACCTCCTATAAATATTACGCTTTAATCTGGTAACAATTTTCTCTCTATAACCACTAGTGCGGTAAATAACTGACTTGAACCAACCCAATGAATATAATCGATGAATAGTTTAGATGATAATCGTTCCAAACAATAAAAAGCTGAAAATGAAAAATACTCTGGAACGACTGGACAATAATTCTTTGAAATTATTTCACTTGCGTAATTGCGGGATTTTATCGTTCATGATTAATACCCGCAATATGGTCTATTGGCAATTGCGCTGGGTAAAGAACGGAATTATTGACTCGAAACGCTCCCAATTGCATTAATTATATATTCCCGGATGCCACTTTATTGACTTATGCCTGTAGACCTGTAAAATGTATGCAGGAATTATATTATGATTACTATTCCACTGTAATGTTACACAATTATATTGGTTTCGCATTGCTGGAAACAAATATAATTTACATAATAAAAAGACGATTTATTCAACGGTTTAGTTTCCGATGAATTTAATTCCATTGTTTTATTTGCAAATGTGTTAATAGAGATTTCATGACTGATTTTGTATTTACGGTGGAAAGATTGTGTGGAATTTTCATTTTTTAATTCTGTAAATTCAACTTTGGTTGAGATAAATATTCAAAATTTAATTTGGATATCTCTTCATGCCAAACCATAAATTTTACTTTGAGTCATCGCATTTAAAAAATTTTCGATTCCATCACGTAAGTAATGCTCTGAGAAGAACTTTCGTATAATTAAGGTTCTTTATGAAATAAAAGTTCATAAAAACCAACAATTATTTCACGCTCTCAATGACGAAAACCCTGAGGGAATGCTCCTTCCTGAGAGCCTCGAATTCATGAATTCAAAACCTACATCAATTTTTTTTCTTTATGGAGAATAATAATCTACGCTTTTTATTTCCGTTCATCTCATATTCCACATCTTTCCGACTGAATTGAAATTATTTCAACTACAAAAATTTTTATATATCAAACCAGTGAATCACAACTGCATTACTAAAAGTTCACATTGAGAAAGAATTTTTATTCATGTCATTCCACAATGTGAAGAGACACTTCAATAATATCTACATGAATTAGTGAATTCAATTAAATATTTTATCTAAGAATGAATATCAACAATGATCAACTTGGAAAATATACACAACAAATTACGTATAGTCATCAGATAATTTATTTGCAGACAATGGCAAACAATGTCAGCCACAATCAACTAAAGTTACAAATTGACGACGAAATATATTCACAATAATTTACGTAAAGACGTAAATTCTAAAGAAAACTCGCAAGTTCCTAACTGTGGATTCAAACCCATATGAGAAATAAACGATTTTCAATAGCAATAATGATTGAAAAACAAGTGGATGCTGTAATATACAAACATTGATGTAGAGGCACGTGTAATAGAAGAGCAAGCACTCACGAATCGATTCAAAATTCTCTGAGCGCACATTTAAAAAGCTTTATTTACTGTTGGCTTGAGTAACTCGTGCACGAGCGTGCAGCGGAAGCGAGTGTAGGATAACCCTTAGCTTGGAATTTCGAAAAAAAAAAGAAGAAAGGAAGATTGCTGTTGAGGAAGAGAAACGCGTATCAAATTGGCATAAGTCCAAGTGGATTCACTGTGTGCAGCGCAACGTTTCGCGCTGCGAGGAGCCTACGAAAAAGTAGAAGCCAAAAATCCACACTCAACTCTCGCATCGTCTTTGTCTGGGCCAAGCTATTTCACTTCTTCACCTCAAGTGTGCCCAAAGGCTCTAAATGGAATTGGCTATCTGCCAAAACTTCCCGCGGTTTAAGGGAAATAGGATTTTTCATTTGGAACGCTAAATTCACAAAGATTCACTGCCACCAATTCGATAAGTTGTAGAAAATAATAATACAGGAGTTCACGAGGAAATAAAAGACACGTCAATACAATTAAATAATCTACTGTTATCTTTTTCTGAATTATGGGCACAGTATTAATCATTTACTTAAAACGCAATCATTATTTATTTAATAATCACATTTATTTGAATATTCCTGAACAAAGTGAGGTGAAACAAAATCTCACGAGGCTTTATTGGCTCAGACATTTTTATTTCAGTGGGGTATTAAACTGAGTGGACATAAATTTTTTAAATTCTGTTCATAATTTGACAACGATTGAATGTGAGCATGAATAAATCTTCATGCTGAGCTTAATCTTATTTTTTTTTTTTCTTGTTTCTACATTTCGGCACATTATTCCTTTATTTTTAGAGCTGAACGTATTATTCCAACCGAGATGAAGTAAAACTATGTCAACATGATTTCCATGTTATAATTCAGACACGAGATTATTCACATCCAAGTTCATTCACAATCAATTAACTTTTCCAGGACTTTGAAGCTATTAAAATGGAAACAGACGTTTTGGGCCTCGAATTACTTCATTCGAAATCGAATCAACATGATAAAGAAATTTACAGTTGAAATCACAAGTGAGAGCTTAATAATCACAATCATTTAATGCAAAATATAAATTAAGCGATCAGGGGTACGAACTGAGAATAGCATTAACAATAAACATAAAAAATATATAATTGTACTGATTAAACTTCGATTTTTTCTTGTTTGTGTTTTCTTTTATTTCCATGGAAAAAATAGGGCTAAGGTACCTTGCATCATATAATTAAATCCTTTATCGTGTTACATAATGAAAAATGAATGTAAAATCCTGAGAAATTATTTGTTGCACTATTGGACAAATCCGCCAACCTGAAGGAAAAAAATTATAATATATTTTTGGGTTGGAATTTCAGTGAAAATTATACATAGGGTCACATGTGTCCTTTGGCCATAAAAGGGATTAGCCGTGCCTTCATCCATTTACAATTTCTCATATACGAAACTCTAGATCGATATAACTCACACAACTTGAAAATAAACACGGTCGAATGTCTTACACACAGACAACAAAAGTAAGGATGAAAAAAAAAGTCACAGAAGCTTGAAAAAGAAAGGAAAAAGGTAGTAAAGTCTGCGAAAATTTTCCTTAATCTAAATTCGTTGTACACGCAGATTCTCACATTTTTATTCAAATTCGATGGGCCATCAGTTACAATGGGTGGACGGGTAACGAGAGACAGATAACTTTCGGAACTAACTATACTACTATGTTAAGTTTTATCCATAGACGTTTGAGATGGAGCGCACTCGCCCATACCCACACTCTTCTTCTCACGAACCCATACTCACATACGAGGCAACGAAAGAAAGAACGACCCACAGACTGAACAGAACTTTTGACAAATTTATATTTCCGTTCTTTTCCACGTTCTTTTTGAATGAATTGCATGATTTCCCTCGCCCTTCAACTCCCTTGTGCCATAGCCTGAAAGATATCCTGAATACGTCGCATCTTTCATTCAGTAGAAAAATCCAAACTTTGTCCACGCATTTCCTCCACAGACTTTTACAATAAATCAGATAATAATACTATAGATTATATAAAAGAATATGCGTAAACAAAAACGCCAATTCCATTAAAACAATTTAAGTATATTCACTGCGGCATCTGGCGTCCAAGAGAACACTCTCTGTGTACAATGTCTCGGAGATTCAATTTGTAGTATAGAGCAAGAAAGATAAAAAGCTTGTGGAAAAGAAAAAAAGTGAATCAGAGGTATGCATTAAGGCAAACATATAGTGCATATATATATATGGGTGTGTGTGTGGATTTTTTGCTCAACCATGGTACTATACGTCGCGACCAAAAGTAATTGTTATTTCCTTCCGGCTAAGGGAAACTATGGTTGGACGATTTTCAGAGAGAAAAGAACCGTATCAAAATATATACGCCCATGTACTCTCTTTATTTCTCTTGTGAATTTCTCAGTTCATTTCAATGTGGATATATATTCCACATGTTCCCATTTCAACGAATTAAAATATTTAATAATATGAAATGAACTTTGAAATTTAAAGTGAAAACCTGATGATTAAAATATCTTGTCAATAAATCTCATTCCACTTCAGATGATAAAAAATTCGAATTCAATCAGCCTCGAACTTATTCATATAGAACCGATGGATAATTTTTCAGAATATTTGTTCAGTCGGTTGGGATAAGGAGCAATTTTTCAAAAAAAAAAAAAAAAAACCCGCTCATAAGTTCCATTCGCTGGCGCAATTTATCAGATGAATGAAAATTCGAGTGGAAAAACATTCTGTTTTAAAATATGTGTAGACTAGTAATTTATAATACTTGTAGTTGATGGCTTACTCATTGAAAAGCTTAAATTATTGTGCATTTCATCAGGTAAACCAAAACCACAAGTGGTATGGTATCTAGAAGGCCGACTGATTGATGCAACGTACGATGTGCAGGAAGTTCAGACATCAACGGGTGACACAAACTTCATCACAGTGAATCGTGTCACATTGTGGGACCTCACTCGCAGTCAACATCGTGCTAAACTAACGTGCAAAGCAAATAACACTCATCGAGCAGAACCACCGTCCACCACTGTTATCATCGAGCTCATTAGTACGTATACATTGTACTTACATACTAATTAGTTACTTAAATTAAATTAATCCGAAAATTCACCTTCGTTTTAAATGATTAACTCGATTTTTTCTGCCATCAATTTTTTCCATCCAATTTAACTCTCCAAATGTCTTCATATTACAATTCTGTGAATATTAATGACATCACCTCTGTCTTCGAAAATGTATTCTCTTCGTTCCTAATTTGTAATCTGATAACTATATATCACCCGACATTTTTCTACCAAATGTCTGACATGGACAAAGAGAAAAGTTGAGGAATTCTTGTAATATAAATGTAGGAAATATTACAATGAAGTTTCATGATCGTAGTGCATTTCATTAGTAAGACGAATTATATGAGAAGTTTTCGGAATTTCCTTATGTTCTTTCTTATATATTCCAATCCATATTTCGAAATTAATAGCACCATTGCCCAATTTTTTTTAGTCAGACTCGTATTTTTGCATGTTAAAATTTACAGGACAACGCCGAATGCATTTTTATAACTTGGCTCAGACTGTATACAAACTCATGTCCACACAATATTGAAATGAAACTAGGTTATACTCGCGTGCTTTTTTTTTTCGTGCAGTATAGTGTGAAACTCGGGTATCGATATTTTTTGCTTCAAGTGATACATATCTACCAATGATGATTCTTGCCAGCAACATGTCGAGACGTTTTTGCTATTATTTTTGGTATATCAAGAAATATATGAAACCAACACGCGAAGATATATAATTGTCTAGAGTAAAGCAGAAGTAACAATTAATTGACCATCCCATCTCGATTCTAGTTCTCTATCAAAGTCAATACTATTTTAATTCCAAACATCATTCACGAAACTCAGAGTTCATTTTTACTGTCAATCTAATTGCAATTTTTTTTATGATATTAATTTATTTAGAAAAAAGTCATATACTAAATGTCAACTCGAACTTAACTTTATTCCAAAGAAAAAAAAAGAAAAAAAATGTAACTCTTCACTCATCGTCGAACGGAACGTTAAAATAATTCTACAAACTTCAATATTTTCAATTAGGAAGAAATAAATATTGCAATGTTAATAATATCATTCTGTTCACATTTATGGTAGCATAAAAATAGTAAACTTTCTCTATTAAACAAAGTTCACATCAGTTATATTAACTAGAAGTTGTGAATAATGCAATTCCTTCACATATAGAAGTATGTGGATATATAACAGCCGTTTCTATCGAGTAATAGGGCGTTGACAATATTCACGAATGCATATTCGATACGTGACAAAACGTGACAAAGTTACCTGGTTATAATATTAATTTCATTCTATCTATGTATATTCAAATAGCACATGAAACACTTACACTTTAATATTATATCGTACAAGTAAACTAAATATGTGCTGTAAACTAGTTTATATCCTTTTGATATTACAGTAAAAATATCGAATGGACGAACAAAAATGTTGTTTGATACCGATATGTAAAATTATATAAAAAAATAAATGCTAAAGATAATGAAGAAATGAAAGTAGAATATCGTATAGTTCTATAGCTGATGAACCGTTTCAATTGTAGTTTCATATTTCATTGATATTAATACACTTGATATAATATCAACCCTTGTAGTTCCACCCCATTATAAATGCACATCAAATGAAAACTAAAGATACAACAATTATTATTTATTTTATACTACATTAATTTTCAGGAATTGATTGCTCAATGGGTTGATTTAACAGACGATAAAATTATTTCCATTAAAGACATATGAGAAGGAAACAATTTTAAGTTTATTCTCGTCCAAATAATTATTTTTTACGTCTACTGATAAAATTGCTTTTGTGATCTTCACGAGACTCGAATTGACGACATCAATAAATTTATAAAGTGGTGATTAAATCTGTCATGAATATATAATAATCGATACGTGAATTTCACACACATGGATACATTAAGCCTCTTATATCAAACAAATATATATTATCGACGTTCTATCGTGAATGGAAATATAATTAATTCGCATGACACAGCTGGAGCTTTCGTAGAGCACATTAAGAATTCCTATATATCAAGCTATGATGCCAGGTAGTTCTAAATGTACTACACTTAAGACATTACATCAAATTCTAAAATGCTCAATTGAAATTTTGAATTAGTTGCTCAGGAAATTTGTAAAATAATCATCAACTATTTAATAATGAACTTTTACTTAGCGGTGACATTGTATCAATATTGTATGATCTTTATATATATTTCGTCGGGGTGATGACTCAAAGGAGTTTGAAACTGCGCAAAAATTAATTGAACAGACTTGAAAAATAAGTGTCCCACCAGGATATAATATTGTGAAGAGTTGAGTATTCCCAACAGACGTCGCACTATAAACATTTAATATTCGAGTTAATGTAGAGTAACACAATTGAATTTTTAAACCTCTTTTGAAAAATGGCATTTTAAAATTATTGTATTACGGAAGTAATTAATTTAAATATAACAAAATGTAATTCAAATTTTTTAATTTTCTCACGATACTTATTCATAGTTAACAGAATTTTCCCAAAAATAATCATCGAAAATTAATTAACAACAATGAGTTATTTATAAAGTATTGAAAATTAATATTACCCAGCAAGTTTCACTCGTGCTGTCATTTTCACTATGAATTTATTGTACGTACGTAAATACATCATTTATCAAATATCACCAAGTATGTAATGGAAATATCCACTATTTATTCAATCAAACGATGGATTGAATGGAAATATTAATTGATTGAATACTAATCAGTTGCTATAACATTGAACGACCTTCCCTCTCAATTTGGTCACTGCGTTTGCATTTCGATTGGAGTTCAGCTAGCTGAGTCAAAATCAACACATAAATAAATGAACTCGTAATACAGTTGTAGAATTTATAGCCATACTCCGAATATATATCCTGAAAGTTAACTACTCCATTTCAAATATTTTCATATAAATCACTCTCCATATGTGTGACTGAATATAAGTATATATGTACTAGTAAAGAAGAATGAGAACTGGAATCACCTTCTTCAATCAACATAGGAGCAAACCAATTTGACGAGAATGGATATTTGAATTTTTCAATTCGATATATAGTTACAATCAAAAAAAAAAAAAAAGAAAGAACCATCGCGCACGACATTTAATTTGTCTGCTTGAAATTGAAAACATTTTTCAGCGATTTTGCTAGAAAGGCGCGAGCATCGACGTCACTCCGACGAGTATTAGTTTGAGAGCGATATCGACGTCAAAAACCAATCAAAGCTTGCGCGATTGATAACATTAATAACGTGGAGCCGGTTGGCTGTATTTTTTTTCTCGTTTTGTTTTTTAGTTCAAGGAGAAGTTGAAAATATTCACACATGTGAAATATAATATATACCCTCAATCGCAAATTGATAAATCCCATATACGGCGAGACAGTGTAATCAAATTTAGGAAGCCCTTAATAAAGGACGTACATATTCACTCCATATGGTTTAAAATACACAAACGCAGAATGGACTTCACAACAAATAATTAACTATTCGAATATGATATAACGAAATTGTATATACAAAGTAACTATCGATCAACACACAGCTCAACTAATTCATATCAACAGCAAAATTTCAAGAGCTCATGATATTTCACGTCGATATTTCATGTAGTTATAATTGAAAAGTTTTTTTCATACTATGAATAAAAAATCTTCTGCAGCAAGCGAATGAAAATATGAGTAGCTGCACATATTTCTGATCAAGGTATTGACCCGTTGAAAATAATACTCGATGAATGCGAAAAATGTTCGGAAAAAAATTACGGCGATGTATAAACCATCAAACTCTCCTCGCATACATCACTAACTGCTTCATACTCTTCTCATCACACGATAACAATTTTCGATAATGCATTAGCGTTAGTTCAATAAAATAAATCTGAGTCAAATCATATTCTATTGCGTTAAAATCTCATAATACTCCTTATAAATGTAGGAAGAAAGAATATTTATTTTCTTTTTCATGGTAATGTGTTGTGTGTTTTTGAAACAGTGAAAATTCGCTTGCGGTTAACGTAAACGAACAAATTAATTGAACAATCTCCTACGAAATAATTTACTGCATTGAAGTGTCGTTGCCCTTCAAGTTGTATAATATGAAACATGGAATGTAATTATACCATAAAATTGAAATGTTCATCTACAAATATTCTCATCAAGATTTCGATTTTCATTTCTATACAAAATATATATACAACAATTTTACAACAATCATATTTTCATAAGCACATCAGATAATATATTCTATACATCTTCAAAGTGTGTCGACGTTATGGCAACCACATGCAGAGTCTTGTGAGTAAATGAACACCAAGTAGATAAATCCCGTTAGCACCAGACTGACAACAGTATGGAAGCTATTCGCATTCTCTCACACATGTCCTCTTTCAGTGAAGTAACTATAGGAACTATAACGTCATCACAGGATACAAACTCACAAGAACATCTCAGTAGCTTTCTCTCTGCATTTGCTATTGAGTTCCTCCTTAGAGTGACGATATTATTAACTCAAGAACATCTGTGCGTATTTTCTCAAAACCCAGAACGAGAAATCAACAAAGCAAACGAACGACTCTCTCTCTCATAAAAAAAATAAATACACTGGATATATACAGAGCAATTTCGTTGTGTTCAATAGTTTGAAAATTTTCTCGACTGAGTGAAAACAATCACAGTAGCAATGCCATAGTTAAATAATTTTCTCGAAAATAGAATTCTCTCAAGAACAAATGTTTGTTTTGCTAACTGATGATACAATCAGACTCATTGAAATGTTACTTGATAATAAATAATCCTCAATCTACTTAACGGTTGTTTATAAATTCATAATATTAAATTTCAAATTCATCTCTCCCAAACCACTGAAATTTTCAGTGTCACAATAAATAAAAATACATCAAATTGACGAGCCTTGTCAATTTTTCACAATCAATTTGTGCGATTAATATTATTTCAATTCGATTATGATTTTTCATACTGGAACGATTTTATCAGATTTTTTTTACAATTATTTACCAAACGTGATAAAAATATATTTCGTGACAATGACACTCATATTGTATATGGATTTTGCTAACAAAGGGCGTGCGCGGTAACGTGGTAAACATTCGTGTCAAGCGCTTATATACCAACGATTAAAATGATTAATTACACAGAGTGCATTGGTCGATGCGTGGGAGTAGAATAAATATAACCCCACACCTGGGTGGAAGTATACACACACACATTTGCAATTCTCCCGGATATTCATGTACAATGGTGTAACCGTCGTTGCACAATTAACCTGATAATATTCATATGAATATGTATATTTATATAACCACATAGACAAGCAAGTGCAGTCGACGTTACGATAATTGTTCAGATACTGCCGGCTCGCATACGTATCAAAACGTGAACAGTCTCTTAACTTCATTCCTCATTCCCAATCCATCAACAACCATAACTATCTGATCTGTCAGAGGAATATCCAATCCATTTTGCGAATATACAGTATAGACTACAAAACACACACAAAAAAATTTTTTCATCACAAAATTGCTGTGGTTTTTACAGGGATTGCAAACAATTCTCGATCATTTTTTTCCCCCCATCAAATTTACTCAATTAAATCTGTGCAATTGTTGCAATCGTGTTCAAACTGTATTTACATAGATTTTGTTACGATGATCAAATCTCTTGACTCAATATTTGTCTCCATAATTTGTAAAGAGTTATTGTAACTTGTTATTTGATCATGTACTGATCAGATGTTGTGACTACTATGACATAAATGTTGTTCCAATAATAAAATTAATATTATATGACGACTCATTTTTTACGTGAAAATTGTTGGGCTGTATTGATAGAAATACACATTTTAACGCGCGATATTTGTAGTGTCTGACAAAAGCATGGTCGTACCACTGTCGCTGCGACTACATTGATGGTTATGGCTCATCACTAATTTTCAACACTTGACAAAAATTTTCTATTTACTTTCAAAATGTTTTTCACATATTTCATAATATGATACAATCAAAATTTGCGTGGTTGTGGTTTCAATGAAAAAATTTCGCAATATTTTCTTGTTTCGGTTGATTGACATGCAAAACTTGTGATATTCTAGCTGCACTTAGAGAATTGGACTACGACTAATGAGTTGTGATGGTGTATTTTTTTCAATTGATCCACTCTAAATGAATAGCAGTCATTGACTATTTATAAAATAATTCTAAAAACTATTTATTTAGTATAAGTGAATGAACAATTTGGACTATGGTTGGAATAATTTTTTATAAGATATTAAGAGATTTGTTTAATGCTGGATAAAATCTTTCAACGTAGGTTTGTATTTCAACTAAACGTTCATCGCAGCCATTAACATTCTTTCATGACCGTGTAAATTTGACTTGCGTTCAATATCCAGTCTCCAGACATCATCACAATCGAATTACTATTCTACAAGCACTGGAGTCCATTCTACAACTATCTATTCAGGACAGGATTTTTGAACGAAATGTGTATCCTTCTAACAAAAGACCACACAATCAAAGAATCACTGATTGCCTAGGTCAACTTGTAGAAGGTAATGCTACTCCTCATTATCAAAAAAAAAAAAACCTATCATCTGCGTACTCAGAACACGTGCGCGCCCGTTGGAACGTTTAAGTAAGACTCCAGCATCTACCATCTTATGTATGCCAAGTTCCGGAATTATATCCATAATGGTACATTGAGTGAACAAAAATAAGAAAAGCCCAGCGGTTGTTTTTCCAGAAAAGATGTTTATTACCATCACGAGTTCAATCGTAACTCATTTTTGCCCAGCAAAATTACCATTTAAATCGCCTCGAGCTATACTTGTGAAACGGTTCAGATAATTGATGGAGTTCAACCCCATTCCCGTAAACCATTACACAAGATTTTCCTTCGGAACAAAAAAACTTTCGGCCCTCGCGTGCGTATCGTATCCTCTGCTACAGAACAACGCGCTCGTAATGAGAAAAGTTTCTCGAAGAAGATATTGTGTGTATATGTTCAAATCACGCAGCAAGTTTGCGTGTATTTTGTTGGTGCGTCAGATACTTCGATATATACATCTATACTCGAAATAAAAACAACAGTTATATCATGATTAAGACAATACAAATTATGATTTTAGTAAATTACGAATGTCTCATTTGTAGCAAAATTAAATACCTTTTGCCAACATAAAATATTGCTTAAATACACCTTCAGTATTAATTAATGAATAAATTTAAGTAACCACTGATAATACAACAAATAATTTTATTCCATTGCAGTGCGACCACTGACAGTGATGATTATGGGAAAACAAAAAATTGTTTCTGCTGGAAAACGGTACGAAACAAAATGCCGCAGTAGCGGATCAAAACCGTCAGCTAATTTTACATGGTGGAAAGGATCGAAGCAACTTCGGAAAGGAATCAACGCGGTAAGTATAATATATTCATCGATACGTGAAAGAATTTCATTTTCATGAGGTAATTCAAATGGAAGAGGTGACACTTTAGTTACTTAGAATTCCTTGTAGTTTCTATCAGAATATTGATCGCTCTGGAATCAAAGTGAGCACGAAGTTGTGGACATTCAGTAGAAAAGTTCGTCTAGAAGTGAGTAATTTTTGATGTCTTCAAATGTACTTGGCACTTTTCGAGAGTAATTGTAAGAAAAACGGACGGATTCAACTAATAAATGGGGAAACATAGTGGGAGAGGCTAAAAATAATAGGAAAAAGTGCGATGAATGAGCGAAAGAAAGGAACAGACCATCGACGACAGCCGATAGTGCAGATGAATTTTATTGCAGCTACAAGAAAAGCGGATTAGTGTGGGGAAAAATCACTCTCGTCTATCACAAAGACAATGCCAATAAGGGTGACAATATATGGGAGTAATAAATATTCAATAAATCAGACAGCGTGACGCCATAACAGTATATGATAATCTAAAAATAGTTACCAAATGTGATGTGATTATAAACGATTTCGTTAAAATTACCATTCAAATATTAATTTATACTGACAATTATAGTCATAACTATTTTTCGACAAAGATTGTCATATAAAATCAGAATAATTGCATGAAAAAAAATAAGATAAATTGGAATTATGACACATCTTCAAACATTCATATATAATCATGACAATATATACTAATAAAAAGGAATCCACAAGTTTAATCCTCTTGAAGTCGTGATAAATAGAAACATGTCACACTGATGATCTACCACTCAACATTGTCCAGAATTCAAAATCATCTTACACCTTCCACTATACATCGAATTTTATAAACAATATCGTAATGTTCCCATGGGAAATGCATGGTAGTTTCAAGCGATTTTTTCCCCAGCAGTATTTAAACTGATGGATACTTGTCATACATAATAACAAACATTTTTACATTTATAGTCACGCTCAGGGCAGAAAAATCGCCGCGGGATAATAAATGAACTCTGAATAAAATTTTAATCGAGTGGTGACGCAAACACATATACATATATATATATATGTATATATTTATATAAATACTACACAAAGAGAGTTGAATAACGAATATATAGAAAAAGAGCGTCACAGCGAATGAATGGTTTTTAATCATCTTCGCGGAGTTCATACTCGGTAAAATGCTTTATTCTTCCTACTCCTCGTGGAGAGGCCGCACTCACACTCACACACACATTCTCATCTATACATGTATATGAATGTAGTAGGGTGAGCAGGGTTTCCCACTGGACCAAAGACCCAGGTCCTGTAAACGTGAAATGGGAAATTGCGAGTAAGCTCAAACAATAAACGAAAAAAAAAAAGGAGAGAGAGAAAGAGGAAAGGAAATAAAGGGAAAAACGAAAAACCGAGGTAGGGATAAAACGAAGTAGAGAAAGGAAGATAGCGGTGAAAGAAAGAAAAAAAAAGTGAATAACGGAATGAAAAAGCACGGTTGGTAAATGCGACGGGCGTGGTCGCGTGCCAACGGCACTCCAGGCCCGTTACTTTCAGCATCCGTTGTCTTGCGTTGTGTCGACCCCTGTCCTAGACGTTTGTTTGTCCCTTTCACAGAGCCTATACGCCATACAATACAAACAATATCTCAAAACAAACTGAGATAAGATGATTGCACTCTGAATCTAATGGTTTGCAGCCATCATTAAGATTTTCATGAATGGAGCATGTAGATTTTCAAGAAAATTCATGATCTTTTTTAGTCATATTTTGTTGAATATTTTTATTATTTTTTTTTCCATTGAATTATAATGAGGAAATGGAGGTTGTCAATGAATGATAATAATTTTAGTACGGACGATGAAGAAATTCTGAACGAAATAAATTATATTTGACTTTTTCTAAACTATGTCTACTTGAGTATTAAAACATCATGAAAGAAGGGAATGTTATTTATGTTTAAAGGACTCGTAAACGAATGAAATGTTGTTGAAGTTGACTCTTTAGACCCGGAATGTAAAAATATCTCCGAGTTATTTGAATAAATGTTATATCATAATGTGACGATTACAATACAAATAAAATCATGAAAACAACTGGGAGGTTATCGGTTGGTTTTATTTGCCAAGGGGCACCTAATCACAATGATTCGCATATAAAAGATAAGAACAATTTTGTATGCATAGAAAATTATATAATGAATCAGCTTGAATGATTTCTCATCTGGCTATTCATGTTTGGATTTGCATAAAGGGTGCATAAAGGATGATGACAATCATCAACAGGGGGAAACATTCTAAAAAAACACTCATTTATACATCTTCAGGAAAATCTTCTATCCGACACAAAATATTTAACAATTTAGTACGAAAAAACATTATTGAACTTTCTGTTTTTATGATATCCATCAATGTTCTTGAATTTCAAACTATCTAACTGATATTAATTCAGTTATTCATCAGTGCATCGTCAGGGATGAAACATAAGTGAACAATACACGTTCATCTTCAGTTTCAATGATGAAAATGTAAAATTCAAATGAAAATTACGTGAAAATTCTGCCGAGTATTATCTACATTAATAATTGATGATGACATTGTCTGTCAATCATAATTTGATCGGTAATATCTCTCGCAATTGTTCTCATTAACAAAAATTATGAATTACAAGCAAACAATGGGGATGTTGCCAACTCACCTCTGATATTCTTATACGCTCGCATTTGTATTCAGGGAAATATGATACATTATAACTCTGTCTATACAAGATAATAATCACATTTAACCAAACCGTCAGTCTTCATTCTAATTTATAGACAGCTTCAGTTCTTCTGTTTGAAATTTATAAATAAAAAATAATTTAATCTGCAGTAATTCCTAATAATTCTGAGGTTTATTTCATTTCATATTCACCAAGAGATTACACAAACAATCACAATTAATTGCTCGATAAATTTCATATCTCAATGATTTCGTATGAATGAAGTATAAATTTTGATGAGGAAATGTTAAAGTGAATGGGATTGATATTGAAAGTGATTGGTTAAACACAGTGTGATTAACATCAATGAATTCGCTTTTAAATTAATTGATTTATCATCTAACAATGTTTGATCATTATTTTTCAATTATTCAATATTTATTACTGAAAAACAGATTAATGATGGACATTTATTGACACGTATGAATGATGAAGTTGAATGAATAAACAATAAATTGGTAGCAGTATTTAGAGGAAACAAACCATCGAATTTTCGTTTAATTCTTTTTGTATTGATCTGAGAGAGATATCAATTTATTCAACTGAATTGATCAATTTCATTGATTGACCACTTACTTCAATGATCAGCGAACCAGTTAATTTAATTCCTGATACTTCCATTCATTAATTCATTCAATAGCTCTTTAACAATATGTTCAATGGCTTCTCCTCTCGAAAATTCAATATCGTTCATTTTTATGTCATGTACTCCAGCCAGAAATTGCGCTTCCAAGATGTTCCCTCCCATGGCGTAAGTGAAACAAGTATGAGATATTTTGATGACTATTCTCTTTGATTATTGTGTTGTTTACTCTAAGACTATCCAGTAAACATAAGCATAAAATATTTCAGATATAAATAGAATGATTGCAATATGCAACGATAGTATCAGCTTCTTTTAAAATCAATATGACATACGAGAATTTGTCTTACATCAATTCAATCTTCGTTCAAAACAGAATAGAATAAAATCAAATGCGATGTTATATATATGCATGAACCTATATCTGCGTGAACACGACAGATAATCGAAAAGTCACGGGTTGTAAGTTCAAATGGTACGGAAATCGAAATTAGTCGCTATGTCAAGATAGCAGTCCTTTTAAATTCCCAGCGGGACCTAAAGTCGGAAATGAGTTTTATCCCCCGACACCTCGACCAACTGTCGCGCTCAAGAATGTGACAAGACCATATCCTATTGGATTTTCACTAATGCATGAGCTTAAAGTTTCATACTCGTGCCGCAATAAATGCACTGTCATGTCAAAATTATATTTGAACTTTGTATGGTTGTTATAAATATTATTTACTCAAAATTATAATGTAAAAAAACTTCAAATTATTCCTTGGACACTTTAAAAAAATTTTAGTGGTTTTATCTAGCAGTACGTGTTATTTCCAACACTATAACTCGAGACAACTCAGCTTGGGTTCTTGATGTTGTATGTATTTATATATGTATGTATATATAGTGTAGTGTACTGCCACAATATAGTGTACTACTTGAAAACGTTTCGTTCAGCTCGCAACTCTTGACAAAAATTCATCAACTCTCTTCAAAATGTCGAGTACTAGTCATGTTGGTTAAAATACGAGCGAGAGATGAAAAAATAATGTGAAACTGTGTATTGCTTTGATTTCTTATATAACATCATGACATACCTTGCAACTGATTTATACTCTGTAGAGATGGGGTTCTCTTTAGAAGATCGTGAAGCGTGATGGTATAGCCAAGAAAATCATCAACTCAATAGCTCTACAAAGTTCATGAATCGACATGACAATTGTAATTCAATTTAATAATTTTGAACCGACTCCTACTTTTGTTTATTGGGAAGTGTGTGAATTCAAATAATGAAAGATTTGATTTTGATGAAAGATAATCCTAAACAAAATTAATTAGTTTTACCATTTACCAGCAATTGATTTTAATTGCGTTTCAGCTGAATGAAATTTCTTTGAAATGTAACAGAACTGTTTCGCCAAAATTTATATTCCATTGCAAAATTCATCTGGAAATATAATTGGTAATTGAAAACCAGTCGAATTGAATTCCCAATATTTGATATTGATATTCAATGTGGAACTAAATATCGAATGATAAAAAAGCGATCATTATAATTCGAATAAGTACAGAATTACGTTGAATCTATAGAAGCGGAACGTGAAACATTCAAATAGCCAATGCTATGATTACATTAAAAAAAAAGGTTGATGGAAATTGCCATAAGGGCAGTCCCTATTCTAACCATGACGCTCCAATCCACATTTACTTTTATTGTATCTCCAATTGCTAGCGGCGAGGGAATTTAAGTGCTAAATTATACAAATGCATAGAAAAGTGAATTTTATACATGGAGGGAAAACGTTACCAGGTCAAAGGAACAAGCCAAATATTTAATGTTGCGTACATATATTTTAGTAGGACACGCCTCAGAAGATTAAGGACAAGGGTCAGACGATACTGGCGCCGAATCCATCGTGTCGACTGCAATAATGAGCAGCCGAGTTCAGACCGAGCGATTCACCATTGGCAAACCTCAAGGGTGGATTTATCATTCATATTGATAATAATAATTCTTTCATTCTATGTTATTTATGATTCAATTCTTTTATTTAATTTTTCTTTTCCCACAAATATTGAGTATTGATGCGAGTCATGATATTGAATTTTAACGCAGAATGTGGAAATGTTTATCGGTGTAAATTCAACAGACATGAGACCATCTTTGCTTATGAATAATTAAGATAAAGGAATTAAAACAAATGCTCAAACTGATTCTAAAATTCTCTACATGAGCATTTTTTCATTTATCTTCTATCTACAATTGATAGATTTATTGCAAAATTATAAAAATTGCCAAATGTCTATCACATTCACACTCATACACTTTCCAGTAAACGTTGCCATATTTCCATTGAATATTCGTACGAATAAATCGATTTTTTTTTTATTAATTCTGCAATTAATCTGTTACATAATTAAACAGTGAAAAGGCATTCTTGCAGGTGTGACTTCCCCACAGGTTTTGATAATAAGTTCATCTAAAAGCGTTGGAGACCAATTGAATTGGGCAGACGCCAAATTGTCTCAATGAATAAAATTAATTGGAAATACTCAACAGTGACAAATTCTACTATTATCAAAGAACATCAAGATAATGAACCGAGAAATTTGATACTGCTGCAGAATTCTCATGAACGGATCGATCAGATAGAAATGTATTTGATTTTGATAGAAGTTCTGTTCCTTCAGACGGAAGAAACCTTAATCAATAAAATGAAGAATTTAATCTTCATCATACAACAAGTTAAATAATAGCGTTCGAAACCACCCACTCACATGTCAAGCGGCTGCTAAATTGTTCGTAGAAAGTAAATTCTTTCTTCCTTAGCAAAAAAAAAACAATAGTCATGTCTAATATCAGTATGAACAATCATAAATCATTTTGATTACACTCCTGGTTTTTATCTCACCATTTCAGTGTCCCGTTTGTTGTGGTTATTTATTCCATAAAATTTCCCCCACATATCCAATTCAAGTGACTCACAGACACCTACAAATGATTCCCCGAAAAGTTTGAAAAATCTCACCCTCGAGATTACTCCAGCTTCAATTCAAAACTAAAATGTTTTGAATTGATGCATCTCCAAGATATTACTATCTCCCATCGTTTGACTTCATAAAAATTCATAGCCACATATGTTCAGAGCTGAGCGACCCAACTTTATTGTGCCAACTTTTAATAGTATAAAAAATAAAAAGCATTAAAATTTTTGTATTGATGTCAACATTTAGTTGACCGCTTGCAAGACTAATTTTTCCATTGGAAAAAAAACTATGGACTCATGAACAACAATACTGAATGGCTTTCAATTCAATTTAACTTAGATCAAAATTTCTGTTCAACTGATGGCACAATTTAGAAAGAATTTCAAATACTGTGAGTGAAAACATCGAGAGGTTGAGAGAAAATCGGCTAAAGTTGAAAATGTTATTTCCACGAGAATGCGTTTGGATTCGTGAGAAGGAGCGTGTACATACACAGCTGTCTATTTCATAATCTGGATTAACCTAGCCAGTGGCCCTTCACCGCTGCCATTCGTTATTTTTATTTTTCCTCTTATTTTTCATTTTCTTTTAATTCTTCCTACTTGTTTTTATTTTCATATTTAATCCATACCGCTTGAACGTCGCAGTTAGTTTTTATTTTCACGTTTCAACGAGAGTCAAATCCGTTATTTCACTCAGGAAGAGGAAAAAAAAACATCATTTTGCTACTTCTCTTTGCGTCGGATTTTCAAAGGATTTATGTTGAGTCACTGCCATTTTTCATTGTACCATATATCCATTATCTAATGACGCATTTTGTGAAATTCAGACGAGTCCTGACGTGATAGCTGAACTGAAAATATTGTATGTAATTGTATCAAGCTGACCCCTCAACCGTTGCAAAGAATTTAAAGCTTATTTTCATCGGACGAATGAAATATGAGAAATTAATTGAGCGTGTGTGCTTCTCTTCATTCTTTCATCATCCTTAATGTAGCAGACACAATCGCACTGGTTATCTGTCTGATGACTAGACATTCACAACGGCTTGTTGAAGTAAAAATGTAATTTATTGACTGACATATGCAGACATGTATTGACACATTCAATTATAATTATCTTTCAAGAAACTCAATTCATCCTGCATGAGTCACGACTAATCTAGACAGATAGTCTGCCTTTATCAGTCAACATCTCTACTCGAGCTCATGTCCATGAAACTCATCGATTCGTTTTTCTACTTCCAGTCTGGATATTCTTTTGCGAAATCTCAAATTGATTATATCTGACTCAAAAAGACTTTATGTCAATAGAAGTATCGATGAGTTTGGCCAACAAATTTTATGGTGAAAATTACTAGACACAGTAAAGAATATTCTGATTTCATGTGAACTTCATGGCGAATAATTAATGCTCATATTCTCTTCGTAGAATTATATGACTTAATGTAAAAATGTCAATGAACTCAATGGACATCGAGCTGGAACGCTTTTTGACACTCGAAACTCCACAGAGTCGTAACATTGCAAGTTTACCATTCCAAATAAAATATGAGATCAGTGTGTCATACAGAACATATCCTCATGAAATACTCATTAAATTTTGTTAATGAGGATTTGCCCGTTCGTTCGAATTTTTTGTTTCTCAGCTACAAAAAATTTCCATTCTGGAATGAAAAAAGAAAATTAACTCTGTCGCAATTCGGTAACATAATCGATTCCAGTTTTCTATGAGCGAGAATGAAGCAGGGGCAACATCAAAGGATGTCATTCTAGCATCGTTAATGGAACAAAATTTAATGAACGAAATCTATGAAATATCCTAAAAAAACATTATAAATAAAATATCATTAGTAAAAATAAACGAAAGAGGTAATGGAAGGAGAGTGAAACAGCTCGCATCTATTAATATTCTTGAGATTGAAGTAATCTCAAAAGCATTGGTCGTTTTGGAACGAATATTCGTCGAAGAGTAAATTGAACTGGATGAAATTGAGGACATATCCATTGAGAGCAATGCGAACGCGCGAACCCACGAAATTATCATGGAAATGTCTGTCGCAACCGCTTTATCACTGAATTAATTCGCGTGGAATGGAAGAGAAACGAGAGAAAGAGCAGAAGGGAATTGTGATGATGGTAGTGGCAGAGTGCAGAAGAGTGGAATCCCGAGCGGTTATGGAATTTCAGTAGGACTTGAGTAATTTACATATCATCAATTTATTGTGTTACAATTAACTGCAGTATCACTTTAACAGAATAGCAATTGATGTGAATAAAGGGAGTGCATAGCTGCAAGCCCAACGACATTATTTCCATCCGAGAATGCATGTAATTAATCAACTGTTAATAGCTTGAAAAGAGAAAATTATTCAACGTATTGTAATTTACATTATGCTAACCATTCTTTTCTATATAATTTCTACCACTTGTCAACTTTTTTTACCACTTCAAAAATTTATCTCGAGTATTGTTACACGAAATCTTCCCACCATTCTTTTCATTTTCTTGATTCATTGCATTGATGCCGAATATATTTTATCACAATTATTTAAAAGGTGAAACAATGAATGAATGTTTAGGATAATGATGTGGAAATAACAGCAGGAAATTTTTTTTCGATCATCCCAAGAATTATACAAAAATGTAATTTTTCATATCATGAATTTTATTATTACAGTTTTCAATTACTTCACCATTAAGAATAATTCATCAACTACTCATTTATCAAGATCTTATTCTCTCGTATTGATCTATTGTGTTTCTTCATTGAAGATGAATCCACAATGTTGTCAAAATGATTACAGTCCGTTTCTAAACTTCCATTACCGAATTAATATTCTAATAACTAGTGTAACTTGCATATTAACAGTCACCTCAAAGTTGAAACTACTCGGCGTCGAACAGGATTTTTGAATTAACTAGGAGTTTGAATTATGTATCGATGCGGTTGATTGACCTCAACTCGACAGAAGCCTTATAAGTATTGCCGAACTGTTAATCTTTAAATATAAATGAAGTCGTAATATGGATCGGTCAAAGATTTATTGGAATAAACTATCGATCGATGTGCAATCGCAATGTGAGATCAGTGTATATTCCAATTGTTCAGTTAAGGTCTTTGGGCACACTCTTCTCGTTTAATACAATCAGATGATGGATACACAACAGCAGAGCCAATATACTCTCTTCTCACATACCCATCTTCACATTTGCAACCCTTAATGCAGGTCTAAAAGAAAAATTATCAAAATTTTTCATGAAGTAATGCCACATAATTCATTTCGTATAATTTGAGCTTTTTACCTCTTCCTTTAATACAGAGTCACCAGAAGTAGAACAAAATGAATCACAATACGGTTTGTACTGGAAAATTTGATTTGGTCCACATTCAATAGGCAGTGGAACAAGCGCAGATGCATAACCTTAATGGAGAAAATATGACAACACAACAGACTTTAATATACTTCAAAATCTTTTATGCGTAAAAATTATGAACCACAATAAGGATTCCTTGATGTGATATTAAAAAGAAATAAATAGTGTGAAACATTGGAGACAAAATACTCACTTGAAACAATAACTAGTGCGATGCCGACGAACAGACATAGTGAAGTTGAATACATTTTGAAATTCAATGATGACTTTCGATACCAAATAAGCCTTTATATACAAAGCAGTTGCCACATTAATCTTATCTGTTTTTGTGAGACAATATAACTTCACGTTATATAACGCTAATGCCAATCTATTCTTTCGCATACATCATCATAATTTCGTAATGAAACAAGTGTCATTCATGTTACAGTTGAGCACACAATGTGCGCTCACCTTATCAAATAATGAGGAACGAATTATTCGCCGATAATATTGATAACTATTGGGAGACATCGAAATATCCCCATGAAGTACGCGTGGATACCATTGATTCTTTGGGGTGCAATTGACTGCAGCATTACCACCATAATAAATCAATTAATATGAATAGAAGAATAAAAACAACATAATCACCTACCATAACCACATGATGTTATCTAACTATTTATGAATTACAAGAATGAAATTATGGAATAAACATTTTTTTCTGTTTACCTACAAAAACAAAAGAACTTTACCGATTAAATGAGTCTATGTGACGAAGAGAAAATTGGGAAAACCTCGACCACTGCCTTCGTAGCCGACTAATTCAATTTTTATGGTCAATCAGGATTTTTCTTCTCACCCAATCTCGAAACTTTATGACAATTGTAAAATTCATAGCATGAATATTAATATACACAGTCGAATTTATTGATACGAATTTTTTTCTTATTTATTCATTTATTACTTCTTATTTTTCTCAACATATCTATTATAATCAAATCATGTTAAGAG
Organism: Meteorus colon; assembly: GCA_030523085.1. Lineage (NCBI taxonomy): Eukaryota > Metazoa > Arthropoda > Insecta > Hymenoptera > Braconidae > Meteorus > Meteorus colon. Next base: position 752,833 of record JAPYZH010000003.1, read on the forward strand.
TTGGGAATTCCTCCAAGACAGACTATCATAATTTCATAACTCATTTATTGACTCTAAATATTCGCAATTGTTACCAATTCCTATAGTAAAAATGGATATGAAAATTGCTGAGTGTTTAAACCAATTTACTGTGAAGGAACACAAAAATGGGTGTAACTAACATCGTTTATATTCATGTATATGTCAGAATACATATCAGGCAGTGAATATTGCCATATTAGTCAAACAGATCTTCAATTCACGTCTGGGTAGGTATCTCAACATCTCTATACACAATATATGTGCAAGTCGATTGCTATATATTTTTTAACAAGACGATAAGGTTGTTCAAGAATGTCATATTCAAGAAATAATTGAACTATCGAGTGACAAATTCAACCTGACCTTCTTTTTCTCTGAATGTGGGTAATACTAAGAAAATTTCATTTTTACGATAGCATATTTGAAATATTGCAGTGATTCTCATTATGATGAGAAAAATTATAATGTTTCATAAAATTCAAAATATCATTAAGTCAATCATGTTTTGTTAATTTTTTGAGTAGCTCTGTAATTTCCGTTCTATAGTCAATCAAATCTGATTTCATTCTTAGTCGTTATTATTTACAATCTTCTGGTTTGATGCAACTCGTTGATGATCGACCCATTTTATCGACTTGTGTATACCTCACATAGCCTTTTGTACATACACAACCTCTGTCACATGTCTGCAATAAAGATTACTATACTCAGAAGTTTTCCTGGCAGATTCATATCCTTTTATATTTATTTCAACTTTTGAAATGAACATAATGAACAAAGCTCGTTACCAAAGCCAAAGGTGATATTTCTTTGTTGAATTCACAAGTTTGAACACAATATATTTGATATTGGAAGGTCCGATTAGTACCACAGGCCATAGGTATGGGAATATATAGCCCTGCGTTGGGATGACCTTGGAGAATTGAAAAAAAAAAGAATAAGATACGGTTGAAGTCGATGGAAAGAAGTGTCGGAGAATTTTGGTATCAAATTCACACAGACTGTCTGGGGATTTACGTCACGTGTTTGTAGTTATTGGGCATTGAGGAAATTTTCATGAAGATTAGAACTACAGTGTTTTTTTTTGTTCATAAGCGCAAAGAAAGGTTGAAAGCTCACAATTCAAATTTATATTTATTATCAACAGTGACTAACAAATAATACCATCTCAATGAACAATGATTCTGAACTGGGATCAGATGTAATTATTAATAGACAAAGAAGCGAATTGTTCGAATAAAAATTAGTAAAATACTATTCAATAACTTGGTTTGGAATAATGAAATTAAATAATTCAATTTTTAACAAAAAATTATGAGGTCAACTCTACGTTAAACAGCGAAAAAAGAAATATGGAACAAATGAACAGAATTCAAATTTATCTTCACGGTTGAAGAAACAATACAAAACTGATGACAAAAGATTTATATTTTACACACATTAGAATAATTCGTTTAATATTAAGTACTCACACAAAACAGAAACAGTCCCAATGCAGAGAAAAAAGAAGAATAAATTACTTGCGAGCATTTTGAATTGTGATATAACGTTGATCAATGTAGATCAAGTGATTTAGTTCATAGGGATCACAAGTTGAAAAGAGGATCTATGGATTAATAAAGTATACTTGTAATCCTTGAAAGAATACGTCTACATTCAACTCTATAAACTCAAAATGACTATAAAATTCGACACTGCGAATTTAATTCGGTCATACTGTTGGTTTTATACTGATAGAAGTCCTACTTTCACATCATATGATAATAATCTGATACAGTTTATATTCCCATGGGATTATGAATCACATTTGTCAACTCATTATAAGCCATTATACGGTAAATTTCCGCATATGAACAAGTATTTCTTTAAAGGCAGGTTTATTCATATAATTCCAAATAAAACTCTGTTTTATCATTCTTTTGTCTAATTATTTTGATGATGATGTCACTAATAGCAATCGTAAAATGAGATTTATGACATCTTTATCAAATTAGTATTTCGTGAACGTACTCATATTCATAGATGTCTCAAATAACGTTTTATATAGTCGCAATTAAACGCAGGCTGATAAAAGATTCGAGTGTTATACCATTTAATACTTCATTTCTTCCTCCGTTCAAAATTAAACATTTCAATGTATTTTTATGATAACGATCAAAAAACAATTTCAAATGTTATACACAATACTCATATATCTCAAAAAGTTATAACACAATCATGTCACCTAGTAAACTTTGCATTATTTTCCTGCGCTGCTAGAAACCCAATTTCTCATGCAATTTACAACTGGAAGGTTCTTTACATTTTTCCTCATTCAGTATCATCTAACAAAAGCAAATATTAATAAGGAGAATCACAAATAAAGACAGTTCGCTTGATTTTGTACCCAAACTCATGAAAATACTCCGAATTTAGTCGAACCGAATGATTCCATCATTAATCATCAACAAACATTCTTGAAACAGTTGTAAGCCACATTTATTTCTCACTAACGCTAACTCAGTCCAGTCATTTCATTAAATAAACTAAAGCGGGTGGCAATTAAGTCTGTTCTCCCCTATATTTGAATTCTTAAGGGTTAACATCACTTTTCCCCTCCAGCTTGAGATACAGCTGGAAATCAGATTTATAATTTTTATATATGCATTGGAAACATTAAATCGTAGGTGACAATTAAACTCGTATTATATTGTCTAATCAGTTTATTGTGTAATTCTCGGGTTCAATCAGTTACAGGATGGTGCAATGAGCGAGAGTTTACTTGAATGGTATCCCAGTTACGAGGATGATGGCAAGTACTTAATCTGCCGAGCAGAGAATCCACTATTATCCGAGGCGGCTATTGAAGACCGATGGAATCTCACAGTGCACTGTAAGTAATATTAACTTGAAAATTGTTATGGAATTGAAGTTGCCAATGTCCATTGCGGTGTTTCAAGATTTTTGTTGATGTCTAGAAATATAATTGTGAAAAAGTCGAAGAAATCTAATCCTACAGGTCATCAAACTTTACCAATCACCATAAGATATTTATAAAATGTCTTTGCATGAAATTATCAACATTAGATGAAGAATAATTAAATCATTTGTATTGCTAACAAACTAATCAAAATCTGGTTCTCCTTATCTTTCAATTAACATACTGAGCACAAGTAACCAAATATGAATGTGATTGAAATTCATCTAAATTTTAAATTAAGTCAATCTGATATAGCTTGAATCGATAAATTTTGATCGAATTGGTAATTTTGTCCCTGAGTTTTTGAGAAACTATTATTTTCCACATGTGTCGAATAATATTGCTCGTCACATCCAACTTTGAATCAATAAAACAAACCTCTGAATCCAAATCTAAAAACCAGGCACTTGTATGCATAAAAAAAAAAGTTCTAACCACTCTTAACAAGGTAGAAATGCTTCGATAATGGAAAATAAAATCGATTATTCTAATGAATTCCTTTGTCACGAATCCCACTCTCATTCTCTTCCACTCTCTACTCCTGTAACATTGATGAGGCGTTCATGTTTCCGATGGAATTTTATTTGACTATAGGTGAAACGATTTGTTTTACAATTCACAGAAAATAGAGAAGTTTTGAAAATTTTAATTTCGACGGTGACAATTAATTTAATTAATTCAATTATGACTTGAAATAAAATCACTTTGATTATTTGCAAAAAACACCATGCTTGACTCCAAATCCATTCCACTGATGTGTACTGCAGATACGAGTTTTCTACTCTGTACTTTCTTTATCATAAAGACTTTGTGAGGTGCACAAATTTTTGTTGTATGAATATAAAATTTGAAAAACGCGACACAATTGAAATTCAATTACCATAAAAATGATCAGTGGTTCCAACCGATTTACTGACAAAAATCCAGCAATATGCTGAACACAGAAAAATTACCAATGAGCAAAGAGTAATCGAAGTATAATCAACACACAACTTCTAAATATCGTTCAATCGTACATAAATTACCCATACATTTTCTTTTTTAGTCTATAAAAGCTTGAAGGAAAGAACTCATGTGCAAAGTTCATTTCTTGGAGTACCACCATTCTTATAAATATTCATTATAGAATATGCAGTAATTACTATTCAAGTGAACTATTAACTTTTAATTTAACATAACACTGTTTGAACTCAGTAGTTTATTCTTCAAATACCAGACTAAGCTTTCCGTTTATAGATGAAAAGTTTACATACTTGCACTAAAAATTAATTTCATTTCAAAATTGGAATAATAATTATCCAATCCTCATTTTTGGAAAATTAATCCAAGTGCTCACTATCAGAAATTCAATTCCATAAGGAATATTATTTCCATCAACTCTAGATGGAATACAGTAAATTATAATAAAAAATATATCTTCCATAACGTATGGAATAATATAGATGTAAATAATTTGTGCTATAATACAGCGATACATTGTCGTTACTGTTAGTGACAGGTTAATTAATTAATGTATTTCACTTGCATCGGATTGCATTAAACCACAGCACTTATCGACACAGAAACACATTCATATGTATATGAATATTATTTATAATGTGAACTGCAGTAACACAAGACTGCGCAAACTTCGAAAGTGTTGTGTACACATCTGTGTTCCTTTTTCACAAACAGAAATGTTGAATGAAATAATTGGCGAAACGCCCAACAAACTCAGACCAAGTTATCCACAAAAAAATAAAAAAAGTTCCACTCATGTAATGTAGATCCACTTTAGACAATGAAAGGTGCTAAGTGACTAGAAAGATGGACACTTCCTCGTTATCCAAATACTTTAATCGGTTGTCTCTTCAAAAGTCGGTTTTGATATCATCTAAATTTTCATTTGGATAATTAATATTATTATCGTAACTTTTTTCATCTCTTTTCACAATTGGCAGCAATTACTATTCAATATTCTCTCAATTCACAACGTGAATAATAAAAATAAGCGATGTAGCCTATAAACATCATAAGATCAACTACTAAATTCGTCTTATGCTTTGTAAACTCACATAAACGAGCTGAAATTATTATCCATTATAATAATTCTGTAGAATTTCGTATGAAAAACTTCCTACCTACGTCATAATTTTTCCATCGTGCTTTGCAGAAAGAAATTCTATTCAAACCCTTCCTAGTTCTAACCTACTTTACAAATTAGGATTTTTTGCTCGTATATTTAACCATTAGACTCTCATGTTCAACTCTCCGTTCTCGCCATACACTTTAATGTGATGTACTTTAATACATACCACAGAATCGACGTATAACATGGCGATAATCGAAAATAGTGGAGAGTTTAGCTACAGTGGATTATATTTTATACGTGTCAAATATTATTCAATAAATTTTGAAAGGTGTAATTATTTATGGTTGATTAAAATTGTTGCACACATAAAAATGAGATGTCCATGCTTACAAATGTACAACTCTTTTACTTGTACGATAATTACACTGGAAATTCAAGGAGTATGTTCAAACAAGACATTCTATTTGTCTCCAAATTCCATGCTCTGAATTCCTCTGATCTGTACACAGGCATCACTGCCAGGATTATTGTTCATCGTTCATCGGCATGTTGAGGGAATACTCGTAACGCATACCGTGATCAATGGCCGCATTCACGTTTATCGCCTCACAAGGTGAAACCTCACATCGGTTGGCGCACGCCTGGTTATAGACGAACATAATATGGACCGTTCAAGCGATATCACGTACTTCATTCAGTTGCAAGTTATGTAAATTGTGATAGTACTTCAGTTTCACCAACAGTTATTATCTATTTTTGAGGAAATTGGCTTATTATTGATGAAGAGCCACTTTTTTTCGTATTGATATTACTATTTTTATCTTAATTATTAAGCAAGAAAGAGGATTGTTAATACGCATGTGACGTTATTAACTTCATTTTATATGGAGCAAATTTAGTAAGCAATTTTTCATTTCATATTTGAATATCTTTCATTTTTTTCAAGAAATTACGTGAAAATGTAAAAAGGGAATTCTCAGAAAGATATCTATTTTTAATATCCTGGAGTTCTATATCTATTTGGTGTTTGACTGACAGATCAATCAGATATGTTAGCAGAATTAATTGAAGGAAATAAAATTTGATTGACGATGCTTTAATCCTAAAAAGATTTTCAATGTGCACTCACATGGAGAATTGACAATATCTAATCGATCGAAATGCAGAAATAATCTTTGAAAAAAATGCTTTACTCAATTTTTCATGAGACCTGGGATCATCATCCACAATATGTACAGATCAAAATGAAAAACTTATGATTATGTATGAAGAAAAGGATTACACTGCGAAAAGATTGATCGATCAATTTTTAAACTCAGCAGATAATTTATTCATAATCAATAACGACTTGATTTATTCAATTATTCCTGATGGTAATTGTAACAGTCACAGGGATATAAATATCAAAATATAAGGGCACATAAGAGAATATGATAAACTTAATTAAAACAAAATGTGACGATATCCTGATATATTATTTAACTCGAAACTACAGGAAAGAAATATAAATTTTCAATGTATCGATAAAATCTTAGTTCAAGCCATAAAAAATTTATATATGAAACGAATGAAACTTCTTACTCCATAAGGAATAGAAAAAGAAATGTCGAAATATTATTTTTGCTTATTGCCATAAAGAAAAGAAAGGATATGGAGTTATCCATCATTGAAAAGGCGATAATTTTTCATAAATAATCATCACCTTTTTTCACTTTCACATAGATCTCATGCTGACATATAAATTCATAAAATGAAGACAATTAGCGATTGGTTAACTTCGAATTAAAAAATAGGATAATAAATGCCATTGTTATCTACCGTTCTCTCCATGATGATACGGAACTAAGTGAATATAACAACACTAATCTAACTAAGCAAACTATATACTCATCCCAAGTAATTACAAAAGTACACTTTCAATGTAGAGGTACCGATAATTGAATCGGAAAAAGGCGGTGGATCGAATAAAAAGAGAAAGCGGAAAAGAGGATAAACGAGGAAAAAAATAAAAGAAGCTACCAACTCGCTCTGAAAAAGCGTGGCAACTCTGCCGGAAACACTTTTCAACCCTCCGTGAAATTATTTTTATTTCGTGGCGAACCCAGGCGAAAGCCCCTTCGTCCAGTAGGTTTCACGCCACAAATCACACAGCGCGATAAATGTTCTGCGTCGTTCTTACGAGGTTATTTATTGGTAGGTGAAAAAGCGTGTGCAGCTAAGAGCGAAAAGTAGGCACTCTGAGTACTCGCACGTACTTGTGTTACTTTCATTGGCTGAGTAGACAGACTGTATACTATACACACAGGTATATATCTGCCTTGGTGCCATTACATTGCATTTTATTGGACACATCAAGTTGAAACCGAGACAAATAGCTTCATGTATTCTGCAGAAAGTCAAACATTAACATCAGATACCCATAGACAATGTATTATTTCCATAAAATTTTAACATATTATTCTACAAATACTTTTAAAAGGATTAACAATCAACTTTTCATCCAATTTCTTATACTTACTGCAATGGACTAATGTAATATGGATTATTATTCTTTTTATTTTTCAATAAAAATCGGATTATTCAAAATATTTGGAGAAACATTTCAACACTGATACGTCAACTGCTCAATTACAAAATTATGAGTTCAATGAAAAAAACTATTTCAATTATCTTTCCACGCTTCTTATGAAATTTATTAATTATTGCGAATCTTTAGACCAAAGAGAAAATTGCACTAGTTAGAAAGACGAACATGGATATGTGAACGTATTCATAATTAGAGAAATAAATGGAGGGTGAATATATTATTTAACTACTGATAGAAGTGAAACCGAAGGGGAGTCAGAGTTCGAATTTCATCCAGTTTTCAGTGTAGAACTTCATCAGTTTCCAGATTTTTTCTTAGAACTGCCACAGTTTGGCCAAACATTTCCACTAATAATTCCAACATGCTTTGCATGTACGCATATTCTTTAAAGAAAATGACTTGATTATAATTTTGATATTATTACTCATTACTTTCTTTTGTTTATTCTCTGTATCCCAATGAAAGAATAATCCCATTTCAAAATTCCATTTATTTAATTTCGTATGAATTTCAATTGTAACATTAGCATTATTAATTTTGAAGTAAAAATGACGTGAAAATAACGATCATCAATTTATCATCCATCACAATCAATCATTCCATCACAAAAGCAATGAAAGAAAAAGATAAATGTATGAAAAAAAATTCATTTTTCAAGGTGTAAATTTGACAGTTAACAACTGGTCCGGAAATATCCATTGAAACGAGTGTATAAGTATAAAAAATAAAAGTGCCCGGCTACTTCACACGTTTATCGAAAGTGTCGGATGACAAGGCGATGATAAAGCCCAAGAAATTTGTCGTTGGTGTCGGTAACCACCACGTTTCACTTCACCCCCCCGCAATATATATTTTGCAAGACAGCAACCTGACGTTCCACCGACCTTTCATTCTCCCTTACTTCTCATCTTCTCGACATTTTCCTTACCCATTCATCACTTATACACGGTATACTCAGTTTACGTGGACGAAAACGTTTTCGTCATGGTGAATACAAGTACATACACATAACCATATACACAGAGAGGTGAAGTCTGCAAAATATGCCAAGCATTTCCCTCTCATCGCTCCCAACCACTTTCCCATCTCTTCTATATATATTCTCTTCCACACGCAAGCCGCGTACATTACACATGCACGTCGTGTGCACCCACCATCAGCCACCCTTTACTCGTCGTTGCAGCCCACAGTTACGCGCCACCATACTCTCACGTTCAATTTAGTGCTGCTGTGCATTGCACCTCACCAACGATATGAGCGTCATATACCGCTGGAAAAACTACACGAAAAAAAAAGACGCAGCAGAGAAAAATATAAAAATAAAATGAATACATATATTAAAAACAAAAGGAGTAAACTAACGATGTCAAGTTGTTGAGGTACACGAGCGTCTGGAAGCACCACCCCCTTTATGAGCATTTCTTCAACTTCCTTTTCCTTATTCGTGTATTTATATATTCTTTGATCTATATTTCTTTCTTTCCATCGCGCTCATTCGCTTGAATTTCTCTATTCCACGCATGAGTACCAACATAGTCCCGGCGCGTTTTTCCTCGCAATTTAAAATGTCGGGTTTATTAAATATTAAAAGCACGAGGGGGTACTCAAAAGAAACTCGCGAGACTTGCTACTGGTCTCCAACTTATACATATAATCATTTGGAATAGTTCGCTCGTATATAATATATTCATCGTGTGCCTTGGGCGCTTCTGGCGTGCGACGCCGGTTTCTCTATAACCAACCGCGCGAGATGTTGGACTCAAACTCACTCTGCTCATTTTCTCATATGGATGTATATATATATTTATTTCTTATTCTTATATCTAGTTTTAAATAAGTTGGGACTTATTGTATCTGCAGTGAGGACCTCTTGTTCCCTAGATGACAGTGACTGTGTTGGAAAATATGATAAGAGTGTACACAAATTTATCATAGTTGTAAAAGTTTTCTGTACCAATCATGTTCGCTGGTATTCGATGATAGTGATGTATATATTAAATTTTTTTTAAGAAAAGGAGTACATGAAGTGAGTAGATTTGTATTTATCTTGTTTAGTTTACTTATGTTTGATAGTTGTAGGTTGATTTTCTGGTTGTATATTCTTTTGTGCTTTGAATTCAGTTGATATTGCGATAATTCCAAGGATTGCTTTCAACTTTGTTCTAACTTTTTTGTTCCGATTCAATTGTCAAGTTGTTAGCTTGTTTCATAACTTTTCTTTATTATTTATTTGCATACTATTGATGCAATTCTTATAGAATTTGTTTTGTCATGCCGTTAAGAAAATTCATGTGAACATTGAAGGAAATGACTGAAATGGAAATAATGACGGAATGTTCAACGAAATATGAAAAAGTGTTTAACATGAAAAAAAAAAGGCATTCGAAGTAATTTCGTATTAGACATTTGAAATGTATAACACTTTCGTGGCATTTTTTCTGAGTTATCATTAATTTATTACTGGGAATAATTTATGATAGAAAGAAGATTGGGAAGGAGATGGAAACCCTGCAAAGAAGTTTGTGAATATTTATTGAAGAAATTAAATAGTCTTTCGTCAATGCATCTTATCTGGAAACGCAGCATTTCTTCATTTAGAGTCAGCATTTAATATGAAATATGGCTCCATTGAACCACTTTCCGAAACTTATAACGTCTGATCTTAATTATGTAAATACTTTGATTGATTCTCTTTACTTTTTAGTTTATGCTCTGAAAACTTCAATAAAATGAATTTGATGTTAATATCAATGACAATTACATGAAGTTCTCATTGATAATTTCTTTTTTTTCTATTTATTAAGAGAACATTCTGGTCGAAATAATTAATAAATTATAACTGCCTGAACTTTTTTCTTGGAAACAATAAATTATTGCGACGAACTTATTTTTATTAGAAAGAATTAAACATTTTTGAAATCGTGGAATATTACACAAACTTTCTGTAACTTTCTACATATAAAAACATTCATTTCCAATAAATAGAAAATTAATTTCATAGAATTTAGGGAATCCAAATATTTGAGGCGCAAAAAATTACGAGCGAATATTAACGGCATATTGACAGCAGCCATTTACGACACCAATATCGACGCTATTGTCGTCGCCGGCAACCCTTCATAGAAAATAAATATCGACAAATTATATGACGTCAACGGAGAAGCACGCAAAGTAACCCAATACGGGAACAATTAATTCAAAGCAATATAGATCGTGACATGTTGGGTGATTCTCTTATGTAGTGTTTCATGAAATTGAAATGCCTCTATTCGATTCTTGAAAATCGAGACTTCTGTTATGTCTCAGTCTCGACAATTCTCTAGTGGAATAGAGAAAAAACTTTTCCATTTACTGTGCAATCAATTGAGCTGTGGAAATATTGTTGGTACTTTACATCAATTATTGGATCTCAGATGTTAAATTTTCATGGAATGAATACCTTCCATCGCTCTGATATCATTAAATTTGTCTCTTCCATTTCAATGAAATGCCCTGTTTCTTGATATTACGAAAAATTCAATTTATTCTGTGGGCTATTACGGGGAAGGAATAAAAAATAAGAACTATTACTTTCATTTTTGATAGTTATCCGTACATTTTATTCAATAAAATGTGATCTGTCTATCGATCTATATTCTCTCTGGATCATTCGCTGGTTTTTAAAATTGATAATGAGTTTGTGAAGTGTATCAAACTCCGACTAGAATTATTCTATAAGAAGACATACGATCGCTGGTTTGATAGTTGATTCGTTCATTGATTAAACTAACTTTCACAAAGAAACTATATCAGGTTCCTAGAAAAAACATTGCACTGAATCATACATCAAGTGTTCATATATTACAACTGAATTGGAACGTAAATGTATTTAGTCGTGCAGAGCTTGGAAAAATGTCAAATGAGATTCGCGGCAGGTCGTAAAGTCGACAAGCTCCGATGAAACTTCCTGCAAAGTCGTTTAGAAGAGTTACGATTCTCTGTACCATCAGACTCTCTTGCGAGACATCGAGAAGCAGAACATATACCCTGAAGGAATAATGCAAAGATAGGAGAATAAACGTGAGAGAGAAACACGAGCAATCTATGTACACACAGGATGAAAAAAAAAAAATGACAAAAAGGAAATATAGAAAGGAAGAAGAAACAAAAAAAAATGAAGAACAAAATACTGGAGTTTGCAATTTTCCGGTCGAACAATTTGCGCTCATAGATCCCAATCACAACTATCCGCGTATATGAGCCGTAAAAACAATGCAACGGAGCTTGGTAAGCGTACAAAATTTGAACGCGACTGCACATGCAATTGACCAGTGACCCAAATTGCAAAGGAAAAAATATTCATAACGCAACAGTAAATAATTCTATTTGCAAAGAAGGAGTATATATTTGGAGCGACAATCGATAAATACACCGCATCTTTCATGCATGATATGTACGCACCACAATAAATTGGATTAATGGTTTTGTCTATGGCGTATGCATCTATATATATAAACGTAACGACTATGCATATATAGGTATAAATCCACACACGTGGATATTTCCTGTGTATATCTTACAAAATAAAATAGGAACGACGCGGTGAAATTTTACGGCAGCCATTGAAGATTTACGTTCCCTTCAATCTCATGAGATGCCTCCATGTCTCTTTGGTCATTTAATGTTCAGATGTTAGCTACGTGTTATCTTGACCATACAAAGTCCGAATACCATGAAAATAAATGACATTTGTGATGACATGTGTATGGTATATCTGTAGTGATGTGTTTCAATCGATTATGAGTCGTTTTTTACGGTTATGTCTTGCCATATAGATCGAACGTAGTATCGTAACATAGAAGTGCACCACTTTATAAGGATTTCATTGAAAATTCATAACTAAACTTTTAATCGTATTTGTTGAATAATATTCCCTTGCTATTATTTTTTCTGTAAAATTCATTTTTCTTCAATTTCGTGAGCCTTTATTCGATTAATCTTAACCTTGTTTGATTATTTGCTACATTATTTAATCTGCAGAAGTATATTCCATTTGTAAATTGAGCATTTGTGTTTTCAACATCAACATCAACATAGAAGGAATATCATCTTAAACACAAGAGATGTGCTCTTTACTTCATTGTTTATTCATCGTAATTTTATGTTCATGCTGAAAAATGATCTGAAATTATGGATATGAATCCCCCAACGTTATCAAGGATACAAAACCAATATTCCCATGACCATTCGAGGTTTCCTTTTTTTCTTTTGGTTCATTTTCCCAATTCTTGTTTTATTCCAAAGTTCTTTTTTTCATCAATTTTTTTCCACATCGGCTCATTCGTAATTACACAAATATGCAATCAGCATTCGGGTTGAAAACAACTGTGAGCTATATCTGAAAGAAAAAAAACTATGAATGTAATTAAAAATTTTCACTTTGCTCTTTTTTGTCATATTTAATTAAACTTCTACCATGGGCCGAGATAAAAGTTCATATATATTGTCATACACATTATTATCATTCAACATAATTTATAGAAAAATCTCAAACCCCGAAGGTATCTGCACATTTGAAAACATAATAACAATGATAATACATTATTAACGTTTCCGTGAATTCCAAACAAATATTCATCCCAATGGACATATTTTTTTTATTCTTTCAATTTCGTTCAACTCAACGATTTACCATTTGTCGAATATAACAGTGACAATTACGCAAATATTCATTCAAAAATATCAACAAACATTTTATCTTCCGACAATTGACAGATTCCTCCGACTGTTGAAGCGAATAAAATCCCATACACTACCGACATTGATTTGTCTTCTTTTCTATTTTTTTTTAGGTTCAAAAAAACGAGCAATGATGAATATGCACAAATGTCCAGTCCACATTATCAAGATTCTGTAATATGGGTACCATTGACTGATACATCGTGATCTGAATACATGTGAAATACAACAGTGCACACACGATTATACGACTGAATTTACCACAACTTTAAAGACCCATGGTAGACCAGGTTAATTGCATTAATTGGCTTGGCTCTGGGCGTCGATATTGTGTTGCGTGTGCCAAACCACTAAAACTATACAACACCGTGTCCGCGCATACATACATATATAAAGCCATCGGGAATCCAAAATGACTCGCATGAATATTTACGAACGGTTTTAGTTGCTACGCTACTTTTGATCCTACATCATCCCTTCAACCTCGAGCGAACCCACCAGTACCAATCAGTGATATATGTATACGTATATAGATACGATGTATAAATCCAACCTATCACTCAAAATGATAAAATCCTACGTTATAGCGATTTCAAATAAAAATATTTATCGAATAGATTCATATTGGTGATAGGAACATTTGGTTTGATGGAATTGATGCGAAACACAAATGGGCTAAAGTAACATAGAATCGAAAAAAATTCACAAATATACTGTGCGGTCTCTCCTTCTCATGACCGATGTTACGATTTTTTCTAATTCAACGACCAGACTTGAATCCTCAATCCAAAACAAAATCAGTTTGAAGAAACTGAAGCCTTTTTACGATTCTCGAATTTGTAGTGAACATATTTACCTGCACGGGATGATTATTCATTCTTATGTGACATACATTTCAATCATTGGCCCATGATATCACCAAATCAATTAAAAAAAGGGGAATAATAAAGAAGTTGTCTCGAGGTAATCGGATGAGGAACATAATGCATATTTATTTTTATTGATCGGATATTTATTCATTCTTTTCTAACGATTTGAATGATTATTTACACAGAATTTTTATCACGAAGGATTTATTTTCGTCGACACTGATAAAATTCATTGGCTGATACGAAACATTCATTGACGACAGATTGAATCACTGTACAGAATAGCCGACAATATTTTGACCACGATTTTCCTCTGATTATTCTCTGCAACGATCAATTTCAATTTTTGACACAAGCTCAATATCCTGATTCTTTTAAACCATTATTTTTTTATGTTTGCATACATTTATAATCCGTGTAATCAAATCTGAGCTACAAAAACTCACCATTTTTTCGATAATACCAGGAGTCCAATTAGTTCAAAAATATTTATCAGAACAATGCAAATATACGAACAAAACGCAAAACCAGATTCATCTTTGTTTCACCCAGCTGCGTTTCCAATTACTGACAACTTGTTCGCTATCAAACACAGTTCCATATGTCGAACGTGAAAAAAAAAGATCCTATTGACGATTATCATTCAAAAATGTACGTTAAATATATTTATATACATAAATTTTTCCCATCCACACATTTTTTTTCTCATATCTATTCATTAAATTCATGTAAAGTAAACAGCGATGTATGTCCAACTAGGTAAATGTGCTGCGGCCTGTTGCTAACGAATTCGAAGACATTGGAGACAAATATTATAATGACGCGATAATAAAGCTCTACAAAAGCTTTTTAGAAGGAGTATGTTGATCCAAATCCAGTCTGTTGTTGATATTTCCCATGTTCTCAACGGAGCAAAGATCAATTAAAACTTTCCTCTCCTTATTATGAAAACTTTTCCTCACATTTCACTCCTACTCATTATACAGAGTAGAACATGACATCACGTCTGACTCGGCGCTGTCACGACAAGTCGAAATGATTATCATATCTGAAATTCACATATTTATACAGTAATTATATAATATTTCCCATGTGATAAAAAATATCCAGATAATGTGATCATAATTACTATTATAACACTTCAGATTGAAGTGATCCATTTTATACAGAATAGCTTTTCAAGCACCCGGAACATTTTATATGTTGATCATCTACTGAAAAAATAAAATGTTTCAAAGTGTTTAAACTGTGACTACAATGACTACAATAGCAGAGATAGAGAATAGAACGTTCTGTGCACACTTGAATATACAGTGTATGTTACTATCATTCTTATACCATGTATTTAATCTTCTCACGCTGTCATGCGACACCAGTTTCTATACCACATTGTGATCGTTCATATTGATTTCTGGATTAAGGTGAACGTTTATGTGAATAAATGGTGTTAAATTCTATCTTATGATTGCCGTTACTGAATTTTCTATCAATTTGAATGAAGTTATCGTTCAAACAATGTAAATAATTCATTTTAAGATGTGCAGTCGAATAAATCTTTGAGAATTGGGATTATTCATACGAATCGAATTATGAAAGAAGAATATTTATTAATATTTGAGGTTTATGTTTATATTATAAGTTTTTATTTTTTTTCTGTGAAACTATTCATAGAATGAGTGATGCAAATTATTTAGAGAGTGAAGTCTACATATATAGATCCTGGTTTGCCAACATAGATGGTGAAAAAACGCCAAAATGAATGGAAAGAATGATGCATTACCCGACGACAATAGATTTTACACTGGAGAGCTATAAATCTGAGCACATCTGCAGTTGGTTTATCGACAGATAACCGAGAAACTCATGGAGAATGTTTGAACCACGACGTATCCGGGCTATATGTTGCAGCTATTTTACAATTTTATTTATTATTTCTCCCTATTTTTGTTTTTTTTTTATTCAATATCGAATGTGTAAAAGGATCATCTCGTGTTAACAAAGGTTTTATATTCCTGAGATTGGTAATAAATAGTGGAACAAATGCAATTTATGAAACACGAATGAAAAAGTTACACTCGTAAATAATGTAAATTTTTATATCATTCCAATTTTCAACCCTGGAATACGACAATCAAAATTTAATCTGCATTCCACGGTTGTGAAGGATTTCAAATGTTATTTTATTTTGTTGTTATGATGGGGAACGTGGCGAAGTTTTTGGAGAATTGATTTGATTTTTCATGTCTATTCATGAGGTTCATATTCCAAAGAATGAATTATTGACATTCAGACTCGCTGAAATAATAATTCAACAAAAATGTACTATCCGAATTATACGGAAGGTATTATCCTGCTCTGACATTGAGGAGATGATAAATGTAAAATAATTCACTCAAATAATTTGTGCATGGCAAATGAGTACAAGTCAGAATCCACCCGATTACTTCAACACCAACTGCACGTGCTGACAAGTTAATTTTCAATGCGGGCATTGCAAAGAATCATTTTTATTTAATCCTATTGATTTGTTTGATTTTTTCCTCAAGTGTGTAGACAAAGTAATGTAAACATTCAATGAAACTATCAACGAGAAAATAAACTTTTCAATTAGTGAGAAGAAAAAATCACATTATGACTGTATTGGTGTCTCAACATCTCAACTTCAACTATAATCGATATACAACTCTTATAATTGCAATTCACTCAGTCAAAGAGAGTCCGCAAGCTTCGGTTAAGTAGTCAAAGTCGTTTTTTTATGTTGGAATAACCTTATGATATCAACAGCCAAAGACATGATTATTTGCATTAAATCTAAAAGTAATGAATTTATTTCTATCAACTCATTTTCATTTTTTTCATTTATTCTTCCAAACTTGACATTGATTTTCCTATTAATTTTCCTCCCTTTTCGTCAGCAGTTCTGTACATCAATTTCACAACTACAAACAAACAAATTTCGTACATATTCCAAGTAATGAGTCGAGATTGTTGTTATGCCAACGATAACTTTAGTAAATGGCAAGCTATGATGAAATTCCAATTTTGTATGCGATGCAGAAAAACAATATACCACCAAGGCAAATGCAGTCTGCGCAACGCAGAATGAAAACTCGAGTATGTAATTAGTTGTTACCTACATCAGTATATGTTCGGGAAAAAATAATTAAATTTATAAAGAATAAAAAGAAAATAATAATCAAGTTAATGATATTGCTACTATAAACAAAATAATCCCGTTATTTGCAGTAATACTCTCATGATAGTCATAAAGTGCAATCATTCCTCTAGAAGATCCCTGGATATTGCTTAGTCTCTGAATATTACTTACGCCTTGAATTAAGGCAATAATACAGCACAAAACTTTGAACAATTTGTAGTTATAATAAAATGCTTCATGAAAATTTAATGATGACACAAACATGTTATGAACTTCCTCAGACTACATCAAAGTTATTCCTTAGTGGACCTACATTACACTGATCATTTCATTGTGACAAATGAAAAAAATTGTTCATTGATAAATGTAAAAATAAATCGACAGAAAAGAGAATGTTTACAAAATTCCTACTGTATATTCATTCACAAGAGCGGCCGTTGATATTACGACAAGTTTCTCATTCTTAATTACAAACAATATCAAAACTACGTCTGAAATTGGAATGTTATCAATTGAATTCTTTCATGTACTAGTTCTAATTCATAACAAATATCCAATTGAATTGTCAAATCCTCTCTAAATCTTCATTTACATCCATTCGAGGATGGAATTAACAATATTCCTTCCAATCATCAATCTCTACACAAAATGCGTTACGATGTCAGTAAGTGATTGTTCAATTGTATACTCTTTTATGCAAAGAATTGTTTTATTCACTTTTTCAGTTCTTTTGTTTCTTTTTTCTCATTTGAAACAGCACAATAAAATATAGAAAACGTGAAAAAAAAAATATCTCTACCATTTGGTTTGCATTTTCTATTATATCATGTGGGATTAAAAGCAAATTCGCAAAGTAGTACGAGAAACACACGCAAGCCTGAATGCTCCCAAGAGTTCTGTTCTCTATATATTTCACCAGGCTAGAAGAGAAAATTCAGTACGCGAGGCTTCATTTGCTTACGAATGGGACTAGGTTCTCTAATCTCATGGACGTTCGACCGACGCGCACGTATTGTTCATGAAACCTAACTGGATATTGTGAGAGTCACGTAAAAACGATGAATTCTATGGGTAGGCGAACGATGCGAGATAACGAGAAAAGGGATGCTGTCCATTGTCTACCGGCACCAAGTGACCACCATCCGGTGAACAGAGGTGAAAACAACGAATTTCAATTCAACACCCGTTGGTGCATGTTACTTAGGTATTCTGCAACACATTTCATCATTGAAACATGCCTGTATCATCTAACTTTATTTTTTTCTACAAGTCGAGAGTTTTGTAAGGTGAAAATGAAATGAATTAATTGTGAACATTGATCACATAACAAAATATTCCAAAGACTTTGGAATGAATGAAAACAGCAGAGCTGTAGAATTCATTGATGGGGAAAAAATGAAGAACAATCAAACAATTTTTAAACAAAACTATGGAAATAGCGTTCGGATATTCAATCACACAGTGCGTATATGCTTTAACACCCTCCGAATCGAATAAAGAGGAAAAAAATTGAAAGTGAGGATGAATTCTAGCGAAACACCAAAAGTCCTGCTATAAAATGAAAAAGTATGAATGGTGAAATGTTTACCGTGTGACGAGTGATCCTCTCATACAATCCTCGGCACACACATTAGGGCACTTCGTTTTTTTTATTTTTATATCACGTATCAAATCGTTTGGTGTTGAAATGTTCATTGATAATGTGAACATTGGAAAAACTTCTGGGTCGAGGGCTTGAATAGTTTCCATCCAATGAAAAGCCAATTATTTGTCAGGAATCAAAAAATCTACAACTTCTTTCATGAGAATCGTCAGTGCAAAAAAATCATACGGAAAAATAAATAAATCACGTTATTTTAAGCAGTGAGAAGTGTACAACGCTTCTTCTATTCTATACATACACTGTCAAACCTCTGTTATCATCAACGCCTCATACTAAACGAACATTTTGACTTTCCAAAACCTTTTTGAATTATCAAGCGTTGCATAACTCAACTCACCAAATGTTCCTGTTCAACTCTTCCATTACCATACAGAGAAAAAATTAGGTGACGTTTATCCTAAACCCTATCATTTAAAATCGAATTTCATTAATTCCACAGCATAACTATTTTATTTCTCCCTCGTATCAAAAACTATTTTGATATGAACTAATACGAAATTTCCAATCGACCTTTCCTGTTGTAAAATCTTCGAGCTGGTCATCACAGTACTTATTGGATATTCCTTTTATTCAAATTTGATGACAAGGCCTATACTGCTGATATGACAATGATCAATAGAATAGAAAGAAACGAATGCCAATAGGTTTCGTGATGCAAAAATTTAAATTGGCCACAAAGCTGGGTTTCAGAAAAAAAAGAAAAGAAAAAAATGAAAATATATATTGAACCAAACGTAAACCATATCTATCATCACGATACCCCCAATAAAAATATATATAAAGCGATAACAGAGAGTTTATGTCGCCACATGTTCATATACTTGAATATATATTTTTTCCCTTTCATCCATTCCAAAAGACATCGAGCTTATTCTCATTCCATTCCATTCCATTCAACGGTACGTGAGCTATCACGTCGCTATTGGATGCTCTCCCAATGGCCCGGCAAAGGGATTCCTATCGGTTCCCGGACTTCCGCACCCCTTCCGGCACATCTCAACAAATATCTTGGCGCATTATCCATATCAACCGGGTCATCGGACATTAAGACGGTCACGACAGTTGCGAAAGCTCCTCCATAATATTCTCATCTGTTTGGACGACGTTGCAGAATTCATATCAAATCTGTTTACCATATCCCAAATCAACCCCAATGACCATTGAGTAAACTGTATACCTTGCAATTCGCCTCGAGATTGCGCAGAACATTCTCATATGATGGATCGCCGCTTAGTTTCTATTTGTAGATGAGCACACTGTGCAAATTCAAGTGTATCACAAGGTGTTTTAGAGTTCATCCTCCACTCCCGCCTTTCACAAACATTATTGCACTATCAATTATATTTTCTCAGTGATCTCTCTGAACAATTTCTAAATAACACAACATCAAAATTTCCATAATATGAGACAATGTTTATTCCAAGTTTATTTGTCTCTAATATTTATCATTCAATACAAGTAAACTTCTTTATCAATGTAGAAATAATCCGGAATAGTTTGATTCTGCATACATTTGCTGTAAAAAAACTTAGATAATTTGCACGTTAAGTTTCAGTGAATACTAATTTCATATAGTTGGAATAAATGATGCACTCGCTTGCTAAAAAGTCTTTTTCGTTATAACAAAGTTATAACTCAATCATTTTTTTTTTTGTGAATCGATGAACGAATGAAATAGAAAGAGAAGTCGCTCTGCCAGAGTCAATATTTCTCATTACTGTATAAATGACATCAAGGCGCACCATTTATCGATCACTCTTCATTCATTAATATTATTCATATTTCCCTATTTTTCCATCTCTTCTATTCACGCAGTTTGTTCAATTTTTTTTTTACAAGGTGTAGATATGAATTAATAACAAACTGAATTATTAATATGAGTGAAAAAAAAAATCACAATAATCCTGGGATTTATTTTCCATGATAAATTAAATCATTGTCAGAGTATTCTGTTAAAAAATTATCTAACAATAACTCAATATGGTTTCTTTTATATAATTCACATTCGTTTTACGCGCTATCCTGTAAGAGAATCTTCCCTGTTATCATATCGAGTAATCGAAATTTATAGCAGTCAACAAAACAGAGACCAGACGGAGAAGAAAAAGTACGGCGAGAAAAAAAAACAAATCCTGGCACGAAACTCGTTTACTACGTGAGCGTTGGAAAAAAGTTCTGCTTTTTATGAAGGAAAATACAAGGAGAATGGTATAAAATAAATAAGTGGAGGAAAAAGTCCTCCAATTGCATTTTATTTCAAAGATCAATACTCAATTAATTCAAGCACTACTAATTGTATATAATTTATATATTTCTTTCAAGTTCCTTTATTAAATCCTTTTATAAAATGATTAAAAAAAAACCATAAAAAGAAAATCTAAAAGTAAGAAAGCATGAACGATAAATTGAATCGAAATCTCTCAGTCATTTGTTGTTGAAGAAAAACCATCCAAAGTGTGTACAAAGAACAAAATCACCACTGAAATCCACCAATCGATTTTTTTCACAACTCTGTTCTGACTTAGAAAAAAACAGAATGCTCAATGGATTGATCTTGAATGTAACTTCTATTGGGAAATTTTAATCCCAATTTTATTGAGAAATCTCTATAACGTAATACATTAAATTGTAAATAATCACTTTTGTGCAATGTATATTTCATTTTACGTGAAATTTGATGAATATTTTTCTAAATGTACATTCTTCAAGAATATGTAGAGAGATAAATGTTTTAGCACATTTTTATTTTGATATCCTTAACATAATACGTTCGTATGACATATTAACTCGTCCTTTCCTATCCCAGCTGTTTGTCTACTCCAACTAGTGCCCTTTCTATATATCTATACAAAATGTAGGCTTGTAATTTATGCAGGCGCATAGGGAGTTATATACGCTCGCATATATCATAAGGATGACGGTAGGGCAACCATTATTTCGATCCCTAAACTATCATAATTCTAACGACAAAAAATTCGTGCATAAAACTATATAAATCGGTGTGCTCCCAGGTTTGACAAAACAATTGGGAAGCTTAATTACAACCATAGAAGAACCACACCTATACATGAAAGATATAGCGAGCACGAAGTACAGTAAATAACAGCAACACTAACTGGAAATCAAAATATGACACATAACCAAATATACTAAAACACACAATGAGAATTAACGAGCGTGTGGTAAATTCTCTTTAGCACCAAACCGTTTCTATCATTTTGTACATACTTCCAGCATTTTATCATTTTGTTTTATTTTAATTTATGTTCAGATAAGTGAACACACAAAATTGTTTTTCTGAATGTGGTGCATTGTAGTTTGCAGTATCAGTGATTGCCTCACGTCGATTAGTAGGTCCAGGTATCGTTAACAATTCGTGGTATAAAGATATCGAAACACAGGAACCAATGTCTATTCATGTCCCGACATCTGAATTTATGGTGCGGTACTTCCAGCCACTGCTGCATCGCAACCCACTGATCGAAACCCATCGAATCGTTTGGTGAACACCATAATCAACGACTTGTGGTATCAAGATATCTAAAACTATGGCATAATACACCCAAACCCTATAACTGGTGAAGAAGAGTATCCAGACATCGAATATTCAATTGTACTATCTTGAAAGGCGAATTTTGTATAACAGTTGAATCAATTTCTATGAGTTGCGAGCTAAATGGATTCACTAGATTGATTATTGTGAAGAATTATGAGCAGATCGATCAAGCCATAATCGTATGTAGTATAAAGCTGCAGGAAAAAAAATAGTTGAATTATTTTTATCCACCAAAAAAATTTGCAACAACATATCTCCAACCATTATTTCAAACATGTTATTTTAAACTGCTTTATTTACAAAGACTCTGATATTCACATTTCAGATAAACCTGTCGTGACACTAAGGATGGGCTCATCATTAAATCCAGACGTGATCAAAGAAGGTGATGATGTTTATTTCGAGTGCAACGTCAAAGCAAACCCACCTGCGACGAAGCTCGTCTGGTATCATAAGGTAACTTGTGATAATTAACTTATTTTTCACACATAGATGTATACCTGGCCCAGTGGATTCACCCATTAATAGTATATCACCCTATTTATTTAGGATGGAAATCTTGTTACCCATGTGATTACCAACTGCAATTTAAATCCAATTATTCTTTTATGCAATGTCCACTGTGCTGATGTAGATCTCGGGCTCAAATAAAAATTCTCATATTGCTCGGTTAGTTCAACGGCTGGAAACAATGATGAAGTGAAACTCGCCTCGTAATATCCGAACTCAAAAAGAGAATTGGGTATTCAATATTAATCATGTATCACTCATGCAAATTGTATTACATGAATAATCAAGTGCATTTGCAGACTTTTCAATCCTGAATAAACATAGCAATATGCTATGCATGATAAATTCGATAAAGCATGTGAACGTTGTTTACTTGCTGTGTACCTACCAACATTGTATAACGACGTTGAATTCTCCAACATACCTGTTCATGTTCATATGGATATTGAGAAATATGATGGAATCACATTGAAAAGATGGAGTACATGACGATTTATTGAACGTTTAAACTACAGAGGTTGCAATATTGCATTTAGGACGAATAGGATTATTATCTAATCTTTTATAATTGATTCACAAGTAATATTGAACTATTCTGAGAACTCTGTTTATATCATCGATTTCAACCCAACGTCAGTGTTTAGACAAATAAACGATTGCAATAAAAACATAATAATGTGGCAGTATTTCGTAACAATACAATCAAATGCCGAACATTTTTTTTCATTTAGCATTTATCAATTTCGCACTTCCATTCACCAATTGAGTGAGGATTGAATTTAGTTCTATGCATGTGAACATATAAGTTTCATACAAATAATCTGTGTTGGACAGAGTCTGAAAAGAAAAATTGAGTTGAGATTTAAAAAAAAGTGATTTTTTACAGTGAATTCGATTGTCTAATTTGATTTTGAGTAATAGGAAGCTACAAGATGACGAGATTTAACCTCAACTCAATTTCCTCACACAGGGAAACGGTATTATGACATTAACATAACGCGAATTACAAGCATAAAATGAATATTTTGATTAGTTTAACCTAGTCATAACTCCTAGAATTCGACGTTGAATTTCCGAAAGTAATATGTTATGTATCACGTGTTGCTCGCAGAGTGAGTTATTTGAGCTACATCATTACTGAATAGAATTCCGTTAGAAAGACATCAGCAATATTGAGTTGGAAGAGAGGACGCTTCAGCTGCAGTACACATTTTCAAACCCAGCAATATTAAACTTCCCCCATGCGAAAAACTTTAATTGCAAGATGTTATAACTCATAATGATTGTTTCGAAATCAATATAGTTCACTTGCACCCGATACTTCGCCAACGACGTATCCAACTATCCGCACACTTATTCGCACACTCAAGGCTGAATCATAACTTCGTTTGTTTGAAACTTTCTCAAGAACGATTGAGCTTGGATTTTTGCGATTATTGTTTGCCAACAATAATTACATTTTTTCCAATTGTTTCTTCACAAAATCTTTGAAAAGTGTGAAATGGCAAATGAAACGAAAATAAATGAAAAAATAAAGTCGATATCATCGAGTATTTCGATCAGAACTATTAAATATACCAAAATATAAATTAATAATAAATTTATTCAAGTTTTTCTATTTTTTTTTTATACATCTTGACCACTTTGTTCGGACCCTCACAAAATGACAAATTTTCTAATTGAATGTTCAAATTGTTTTGATATAAATATAGTAGATTAATTTAGCAATTATTTTTTTGTCAATTTGAATGTTATGTTCTACTTTCTACTCTTACAGAGAAATCCAGTATGAATATTTGTATAAGCTTCATAAATTTCACTTCAGATCGAATGAAGCGATGTCCCTTCCAATTCGAAATCAATACTATAAAGCTGTTCTGAAACGGAAGCATTTCAAAAGATACCGAGAGAACAATTCGACAGAAGAATCCATTGCAATATGACAAGAACATAACCACGTCGACGACAGCACCCTTTTTCCACCCTTCCCAATTGCTTCACTCTGATATAAAACAATGACAAAACTTATCAGTCCTAAACAATTCCACTCGACAAAATCCCCACAATCGCCATCGAATCAAACTTATAGATAGAAAAATATTTTCCCAGTTGAAATGACACAAATTGTTGCATGAATAACTCTTCGTAGATTCAAAAACTCTTTTTTTTTTCTGCTTCTATAGCAGTGCAATATTGCCAGTGCAACATTGAAAGTACCGATTATCATCCATACTTTTTTTTTAACAACGGTCATAGGCAATCGAGAGTGCCCTCTATCCGTTCAACAGTGAGAAATATCGACTGATGGACTGTGAAACTAGCGCGTAAACAAAATGTCCACTAGCGTCAGAATTATTCAAAATTTACGAGCCAAGCATTGTCACTTCCCGTCCATCCAATGTCCCAGCGGTGCGTTTTTCGCATGTTTGAAAACCAAAACCGATAAATATTCGTATAGCCTTCACCTACTATATTCCAACAACATTCTGTACATTGAATATCGCCTCTGCCTGTTATGCTGCTCGCTACCCTTTCAAAAATCGTATATGTATATAGATGTTCGAGTCAGGAAGGTTTGTCAATCCGTAAAAATGTTCACATTTTTTTTCTTTTCAATGCGACAAATTTGCATCGTCACATCCAACCCGTGTTGGGTACGCGGTCGGTGAATCGCACGAAGTTATGTAAAACATTTGCAGTATCGGTCTGTACGCAACCATATATGTGTAGCAAATGTGAATGTATATCAATGGTATATTCAAAAACACTATTGGCGAGAAAATATATGTATAACATGCATCCAATACTTTGATGGTCTGACACGCATGACCAAACGTAGTATTCAATATGGTCAAGTACGCATGATATCGATAATTCATTGCAGCTTGAAAATGAAAAGCTCGTAGCTCAGCAAATAATACTTTGTATTTTATCAAACAGTTTATATATCTATTGAATGAACTCTCTCAAGTATAAATGGAATAGGTATTTTAACAAACTGATCGAATCAATGCTTCAATATAATCTCTAATTGTAGAATGAAAATGTTGAGATTAGGTAGTATTTGGAACGCAATTAATTCGAAGTTGATTCATCGTATTGCCAACTGAGAAGCAACTAATCAGAAATGGTTAATTGCAGATTGCTACGTCAGTCAAGGTAGATCAATTTCATGACGCTTTCCAAACTCTTGCGTAGAATTTAGTGAATGGAGTTTCCAATTGATGAACAATCGCGCTATCGAATTGAGCGAAATATTATCTTTTCTCATTGTTGCATGAACATTTAGTCAAAATATATTTGCCGAATTTTTGAACGAAAGTTACATTCGGTTTCATTGAAATTTCATCAATTTACGTAAGTCAAGTGATATTCAGTGTAATCTGTTTTTAAGACAAAAAAAAAATAATCGTGCATATTTTCCTAACTACAATTAATGTGATTAACTAAATTGACAAAATGAATATTCGAATCAATTCAAAGGATAAAGTTTTACTGCCAATGTAGGGAATGTTAGTTTTTTTTTTTGTTTTTTGTTATTAGTTTTAGTAATCTTAATTTAATTCCAATTTAAATTCGGTTGGCGCTTCTCACACTGCAACCGACAGTTCATAGTCGATTTTCATTTAACGAAATTCACCCGGGTAATAACCGTTGTGAAAATATAAAAGCTGCCACGAAACTACAACGTTATATGGCAACCCCTAAAGCAGTATGCTAACTGTGCCAAAAAATAATAGTGACATCCTCTATTGATTTTCACTATCACAATAGAGGATGATTAAAAAAATTAATTTCGCACCATACATTATCGAAACTACTGCAATAATTGAACGACAATTTTAATAACTGTATTGATTTTCAGTATGTCAGTTGATATAAATCTCATAGGTATTATTTCGCTCCGGACAAAAAAATTTTATGTTTCTTTGTGTCTCTTTCCTTATGATTCATCAGTGCGTGAGAAATCTTTGTCTTAACAAATTCCTGAAAACACTATTTCGATTTTCATACCAATTTGTGTCATATCTAACGGCATTTATGTGGACCATAAAAGAAAAACACAATGGATAAAATCCAGATCACTATAGCAACTGATGTAGAATGCGTGGATAAGACATAAAAAATTGGAAAAAAATTCAAGAGCAATTAGTGAAATGAGAAAACCTACTGAAATCATGAAAAAACCCTACAAATGTGAGCACCAATTGCGAATGGGAACGATTATATCTACTCTTCGTAGATTAAATTCCAACCATCGATTTATTTGTTGGCACGCCCATCATCTCTAATTACTCAGCACTGTTGAATTTGATAAACAGCCATCGAAGAAATGTACATTAAGTGGCTTAGGCAATTTGTATTCTAACAATTCCTTTCTATCTGTTCTTTTCACTCCTACTTTTTTTTTTCTTTTTTTATCATGCAGTTGAATCGCCAATTAACGATTCACTAGGTCAATTCTGGTCCCGCGAATTAAGAGGTACATAGAATTTCAATTGTAACTGTATTGACTTTTCCCCATGCATATAACCCATGGGAATTCACGAATAAATTAGATCGTATTTAATTTAAAGGGTAACGATTAGTCCATTCGCCTCTATAGTGAGTGAGGACAAGATAAAACTCGGTAGCATGTGATATGTAGACTGTATATAATGAAAATTCAAAATATTCAAATTCCACACCCACAATATCCATATTTGCGCGTGTGCATAAGCACTTCCAATGTTCGCTTTTCTACGTGTACATGCACCACTGATTTATACGAAACGTGTTTTGAATAATACAAATAGATATTATCATGCCAACGAAATATTTTACATTTAATATTGGCGCTACGTGCATTTTGTGAATTCAATTTTTTATCGATAAACTATTGTTATAAGCTTCGTATAGAAGTTGAGCAAAGGAAATATGCATATCGACAAATTCACAACAAATGACATCGAAAAATGCAAATACATTAAATCAATGATGTCATTGAAAATTAATTCTTTTACGAACGTGCTGTTATTTTTTTATGTTTCTTTGAACAATCCACTGATATACAGAATTTCAATGACATATGAAGAATTCAGTTGGAAAAAATTGGTAAAGCATATATGAATATAAAGACAACTGGAATATTCCCTTTGATGATCAGATTGCTGAAATATCGAAAAGAATTAAATTACTCATATAAGTTCTCCGTTCACTTGTATGAAATAATAGACCCAATATTTTCATTTACCGCACCATTATACACCAATCTATCAGAATGATTTTATAGTAAGTGATACTATTTTCTAAAAAAATTACAGTGCCCTCCCCGATAATTATAATATCAGTTGCAAAATTCATTATCGAATTTCTCATTTACCGCTGATGTACAGCTCATCTTACTATGCTGTATTATAATCCTGCAAATTTCCGGAAAACAGGAGTGAGAAGAAATTATATCTTCAACACTTCTGTTCCACCATCTAGCGAATATCACCATGAGGTCCACTTTGAAATTAAATCAACACTCAAATTAAAAAATTCCAATGACAAAATCAATACATACGTTGAAATTTTTAAAGAACTCTTAGACAATATCTGCTATTAAAATCTCCATATTGATACATTACCCTGAACAAAATCCAGACAGACAATAGATTGCATGTCGCCCACTATCATACAACTTCGAATTGTTGGAAGAAACTGGAGCATATCTTGTATATAAGAATTTTATATACAGAAGAAACTGAAATACCTTCGCTCTACATACATCACAATAGACCTAGATTTTATACTTATGATGTTTTGAAGTTGTTCAATACATTCTCACAGTCATTCAATAAAAAGTTCAATGTGTTCTACGTTACACATGAATAGAGAGAAATACGAGAGAAAAGGATATGTGGTCGTATACAGAGGAACATTCTCTTTGTTGCAACGCGCAAAGAGAAGCGGAAAGAGGTGCTGAACGCCCTTGTGTATTTCCACATGACCACCATTCTCATGGGTGATAGTACGACGGAAGTACAAGGGCATACAACCAGAAACGACAAGTTGATGGTAGAGAAGGTAAATACACGTAGGGGCCATGCTTATTCTTGAAATTAGGAACATGCAAGCGGTATAACCGCGCTACTAACTTTTCCCAACGGAAAGCTGGGCTGTCGCTAACTCTCCGTGAACCGTAGTAATAGCTCATACCGCCCCACTGTGATTCCATTGGACCACAACCATATGAATACAAGAGCCCACTACACCATGCATATACATACATAAACTTATCACCTCTATGTAATTGAATAATACCTCAGTAACTATGTTTTTTTTAAACGAAGCAAATGATCTTTACCTGTTTATAACGATCGATACACAAAGGAGAGGACAAGCACAAAGTATGATAAAGCTTGGACACATGAATGGAAAATACTAATTGGCTGGGTTGGAACCTGGATGTGCGCACGTAGCAGCATTTGAATTGCGCGCAGGAATTATCAATATAGGAAATTTTACCACTATTGTTTTCATATGCGTTTGCAGAATATTGAAAAATAATAATAGTCGAGTGGATGCAAAACTTTATACATTTGAAACATTCCACAGACAATATCAGTATTCTTATGAGACTCATTGTTATGTTTCTTCAATTTATTGTAAGTTGTAGAAAGTCGGAAACAGCCTGGAATTGTCTCTAGTTAGAATATAAATTATTTAACTTGATCAGTTGTGAAATATTCACGACTTTTCATATTAATTTTTGGTGACACATAAAATAGTTCAATGAATTCTCTTTTTTTTTAGGACAATGAAGAAGGAATTTCATGAAATTGAAGAAGGAAATTCATGATCTTTCATAGCAATCTTAAAGTGTCTTTTCAATGTTACAGAAATTTCTCATTTGTCAACTGAAAATGTCTGTACTTGTTGAACGATAATTGTTCTTGATTCGAAAAGAATTTTTCTTCAGAAAAAAAATTTGTAAAAGCAACTTCTCATGTTTTCGGCTTGTTAGATGTGACAGATGAATTGAGATTAATTTCAAATATTAATTTTTTCTCTTCTTTTCTTGCAGGACAAAAAACTGAATCACAATGTAACGGGTGGCATTGTGCTGTCAGATCAGTCACTCGTACTCCAAAGTATAACTCGCAATGCAGCCGGTGATTATATATGTCTATCAGTGAATAAAGAGGGCGAGTCTACGTCCAACCGCGTTCATCTAGAAGTTATGTGTGAGTTCAAAAACAGATGCTGTATTGTATCATTTAACCCAGGTGAAAATAATACTCTGAAAAT
This sequence comes from Meteorus colon, assembly GCA_030523085.1. NCBI lineage: Eukaryota > Metazoa > Arthropoda > Insecta > Hymenoptera > Braconidae > Meteorus > Meteorus colon. The sequence goes on from JAPYZH010000003.1 coordinate 783,219, forward strand.
GAGCGCAATTTCTTCATTTTGTACAATGAAATTCAGCACAATCCTTTGCAATTCTACATTTCTTCAGGAATGCAATCATTCTTCCTCGAGTTAAACTCAATCAAAGAAGTGAAATTATTATTTGATATAAAATTTTACAATCAAAGTAAAAATAAAATTTATTCTTCAATCAATGTCAAAATTAAAATTTCATTGGAATTGAAAGTGATCTCAAGTCTAAAGTATTCCCCCTGGGAAATTGTGATTTTTCCATTGCCGATGTACAATGGCAACGTACTGACACGAATTTATCTTGTGCTTGCCACTGACCTAATAATATGAAAATATTGATGATAAGATGTTGAAGAAAAAAAACGAGGTAGAATTTGATTTGTCGTTCTGAGCACGAAATAAAAGAAAATTCAACTAAATTATAAATCTTGAAACGATATCACGATTTAATACTTAAAATCATGATGTCCACACTTCTCAATTCTGAATATAACTTTCTGCTTCTTCTCTCCAGTTGCGCCAATATGCAAGCACGTTGTCAATTTTGATAATACATCAAAGTCGTTGCGAGCAGCAACGTCATTGCCATTCAACGTGGCGGAGCAACTGCATGGTGCTCTCAAACACGAAACGATCAGTTTGGCGTGCGAGGTTGAAGCAAGCCCAACCTCAGTCACCTTTCGTTGGACATTCAACAGCAGCAGTGACCTCAGCGAAATTTCACCAAGCAAGTTTACCAATGAGGGCACCATCAGCAGACTTAACTACACACCTGCAACTGACATAGAGTATGGGACTATTGGCTGCTGGGCGAACAATGTCATCGGACAATCAAAGCAACCATGTGTCTATCAGGTTATAGCTGCAGGTATATTCTCAATTCACAAGCACTTTAGGTGATGGAAGTAGAATTTCAATCATCTGTATGCTTGTTTAGTATTCAATACACGAATTGCTGAATCAATTCACCAATACCAATACCGACTCAACTGAAATGCATATTGGGCTGTATATGATTCAATTGCATATATTCCTTATATAAGTGAATACAGTTAGTAAAGTTAAGATGTTCTTCATACAATTGAGTATTTCATGAACTATTGCATCATAAATAAAATCCACATGAACATCAGAATTGGATCCGAATACGGAGAGAACAAAAGTTAGAATAGAAATGTATGAATGTCCATGCGATTTTTAGCCAGGAAAAAAGTTAGTACATTCGAATGATTTCTGATTGGTTGATACGGTTGGAAACGAAAGTAAAAGAGAATAAAAGAAAAACACAATTCTTCATTAGTACGTGAGAACTTTTGCTAGCTTTATTTGTTTTGTATTTGTAGTCCATGCAATCCAACTTGGATGAGGTGCGGAGTTTATTGATATAGTGGGTATTTATGCAGATTCTTACGCAGTTTAATGCAATGCGGATCCGTGAAACGGCGTCGATTCTATAGCAGAACGAATGAATAATTGCAACAAATGAATTGATTGTGTAAATTAATATCACAATAAACTTGTCAATCGCACAGCAAATAATTAGAATGAAAATGCAGGCATTCACGATATCTCACGTGATTAATTCAGTAGTTTCACTATCCAATAATTTCTGGTGCAAGTAAAATTATAACAACAATTCACGAAGAAATCTCGTTGTCACTAACCCCGCGTCGCGTCAACGACCTCTACACTGATAGGACTTCAACATCAAATAACCGTAACTGAGTAGACCATTACACGAATGTTTGTAATATTTGCGAAATGGCACATGAGCGGGTTCAACAATTCTAAAAAGAAAAAAGTAAAAACACATCACGATTGCTTTCACAAGAGTTTGTAAAGCCTCAAAAGATAAACACCATATTACAATACAAAGCAACGCAGTTACACAATGAAACTTGAGTGCCATGTGTTATTTGTAAAATTAATTTAAGCTGTAATTGAATATGTCCATTATACAGAAGCGGGAAACGCGTCCGTATTATATCCGGCAGAGAAATGACAACGCCAGAGAAATGAAAAGCCGAGTACGCGTATGTGGACAATACTTATCAGTTACGTATATGGTAGAGAAACAAACGCGAGTCTAGTGGTATTAATTTTGACATAAAACCATTTGGCTAACAGCAATGCAAAATGTGTTCAATACTTTCACAGATGACCATGGGACACTCTCGTGTGATACCATCCGCTGTAATTGAAGCCATAATTCATGTGTAGAGTCGTGCCAACGCCATATCTTAATATCGTAATACGTAATTAGTGACACGCGTCCCTGTGTGTGTTTTTTTTTTCATCGTTATCTAACAAAATTGCCTTTATTACCATTTTATATCAAAACATTTAAATTATTCTATCAAATTGGTATTGCAACAGCGGACACCAAATATTTCGTGTTGTTCTACTATAAATTTATTTTGTTGTATGATGAAGATGTTTCGGTGGGGATGTATTACTATTATAAAATTTTAAAAAATGAAAAATATTCCAATAAAATACTTATCATTTTCCAATGAAAATGACGATCATAATTGGACGTGTGGTCGTTGACGCGATGAGGTTATGACATAACTCAGTGAATTTTGATGGAAACTCCAATAACATAATATTGGACAAGTCATATATAATATTCAGAGTTCATATTATTTTATGTATGGGCTATTTTAGTTGACGTTTGTACGAGGAATTATATCAATCACATTTCTGTAAGAATCACCTGTGATATTACGATAACAAATTGATTTAAGCAACCTTCCAGCATGCCCCTGCTTTATATAATCAATAATGTGTATACAAGTTTGGTTATAATATCACATTGAACACTCGTAGCATCTTCTTTGGACGCAGGCAAGCCGTATCCACTTCAAAATTGTACAGCGCACAATAATAGCGATACAAGAATACGGATAGCATGTATTCAAGGCTTTGATGGTGGATTGCCACAAAAATTCGTTGCTGTTATTGATGATCAACGTTGGGAATCAACAAGTCCTTATTGGGAATTGGAGATTCGCAAACCAACAACAGTTTCACTGTATGCGATAAACATGAAAGGATCTAGCGAACCGGTGATAATGCACGACATTGCTCTGAAAGGAGTGGCGAAATTCACGGGTGAGTAAAACTAAATGAATTAAAAAAAAAAAAAACTTCAAATTTATCGGAAAATTCCATGATTTTAATATACACGGAAGTCCGTTGTACAGCATACACAGAATGCTCAGTTATTTCTGGATCAATTATTTTTACCAGTTGACAGATTTGTACTCGCAACAAGTTTAGTCAAAAAATGCTTTGAACATTTTTGCCAATATTGTTATAAAACACCCCAATAAAGATATATTTGACGATGACATGGTAGAACTGCCGGGCATGTGGGTCAAACATTTATGGCATGCGTCTGTGATCATACTTTTTTATAAAAAATGTGGACACATGACATTGTATACATGTTCCGCATTTCATTTGAATTATTATGGGATTGTTCAATATCAAGAACATGGTTTCATACCGAGTAACCATGAACCACACAAATTCATTACATTCAGTCATTTCGGTGACCTGGTATGAATTGAAGTTCCAGCAGGATCTATTGTTCTGGTATCTCGTGCAATACCATATACAAACATATCCAGTGAACATCATCAAAGCAAAATCATAACTCTAAATGTTCAACGTTCTAACTCTTCAACAAATTGAAACTTCAAGAACTAACATCATCTATTTATTTCTCTTCAAACTTACGAACAATACATTTGTATATCTCCAAAATAGAGTTTAGTCGTTGGAAAAATATATATTTTTCCCCACAATAGAAAATTTAGCAGTTCAAAGACTATACCATTTGCTTTATGTATACTAAACCACTGTGGATAGTCTCATCTATTTATACTGCTGAACGTTACTCAATTTGACCATCACAAATTCACGAGAAGCGACGCGCGTAATAGCACATCGAGATAAATGTGCAACTCACCACTCGGTGTCGAACGTTAATAGTATTATTGCTATATGTATGCACGAGAATCTAGAATACCAGAGACCATGTCATCACCACCAACCACTCGATAAAATAGGGTAAAGTCCATGTGGTTGGTCAAAGCGTATAACCTTACGAATTAACGTACAGAATATATTTAGTGGATATGTCGTATATGCTACCCCATACAGTGAAACTTGAATAGAAATAGTAACGCGTCACGTTCCTCTCAATGATAATGGTAGAGGGAAGCAGAATTATTATCAAAATGCAAATGAGTATACAGCAGTGTGACGATGGTGAGTTGAGGAAATTTAACCAGGTCATCTTTGCTTGCGGCGGGACAGCAATAGCGTTGCTACGTGACGAGAAGAGTTGACTCCATCTAGGTTGGATGGAATGTAGTAGTTTTGAGGCTGAAACATGGACCGGCCGGCCCACCGCAGACCCGGAAGCGAACCACGCCAAATTTATGAGCTATTATTATGCATTCTGTTTTTGCTCCTGTCTCGCACACGGAACTAGTCAGTACAAAGTGCCTCACGCTATGGTTGCGTTCAGTATATGTAGATTTGACCACATAACCGGAAATGCTTCTTTCACTGTGATGAAATTAACGATATGCAACCGAAAGAAAAGAAGAAACCATTATGAATACAAACTGATTTATTTTGACATTTGTTTTTGTTTAGGTGAATCTGTATCGTCAATTGATATGTCACCAATATTGATTGGTCTTGGCGGCACGGCAACAGGATTGGGACTTATTGTTACTGGTGTCCTAATGGCGCTGTGGAGAAGACATGCAGCCACTCCTGCCAAACCAAAACAAACACAGCCACCAACGATTTCAACATTTGATGAAAAGACTGAAGAAGAGGATGGCAATCCAGATGTCATTCCAACTACGAATTTGACGAATTATTTATCAGGTAAATTCATCAATGTTTTAACAAATTTTGAAATTTATAATGCACTAGCAAGCAGGATATTGACTTGATCTCTATATAATTATGAAAATTATGTTAGTTGGAAAATTGGGCATCAAAAGTTTGATTAATAGAATAAGCAAAAGAATGAAAATTCAGATGGATGTGATGATATAATCTAGCAATGATCCAGGTGCAGATTATTATTGGTGGGTTATTATACAACTCGAGTGTGTTAATCAAATAACTTTCCAACCCGAACCAATATTTCTTCTATTAATATAAAATAAGAAGTAGAAGGGTGAAAATTACTAAGCTTTTACCTCAAATACCGAAAACTGGTTGTATCCTAAAAATCCCTCATTTCTCGAACTTATATAATTATTTCGATTCAATAAGGATTAAATTCTCAGTAAATAACCAAAACTTATATGGAAAAATACTGCAAGAACTCAACTCGTTTCGCGAAAGCTCGTAAAGAACTTGGTATAACCCAATACGTACGATACAACTTGGGATTGTTCTTCCCTTTTTCTTCTTCTAGATAAAAAGCTTTCGGTTTACGGATCGCTCCCGCGCAGGCCTTGCCACCTGGAGGGTCGAGAGATGCCTCACGAAGTTCTGGAAGATCCAGATTATCCCAGAGCTTCACCCCACGTAAGTATATCCATACACATGCATTCTATAATCGATACCATTTTACAGAAATTCGAAGAAAAAGGCATAAAATACGAATGGCCATAGCTTTGTTTATCATTCTCAATTCTTTATGTTCTAGAATTTCTACAGTTTACAGAGGCCGAATCGTTATTCTGAAACAATTGTAAGAACGCCCACCATTCAAGAAAGTTGCATTTGAGCTCAATGTTTCGAAATACGTGACAGTTGTTACTGTCACGTGAATCCCAGCGTTACACAAGATATGCTGACGAAATATGGGAGCACATCAATAGAAAATTTCGCACCCTCTCACCCATTCCTTCCATCATTCATCTTCCTCATTCAATTCCCTGGACCATCAAAAAGGCTGCATTTTACCGTAAGAATTATTAATATAATCAATTGACAATGAAATAACTTCGAGGTCTAAGAAAAAAAGAAAAAAAAAAAAGAGTCATTCGTGTCAAACATTCGTAGACGTTTTTTCATGGCTGCAACAGTATTAAACATAACATGAATATATGTTTGTATATATTGTATATAAATATAAAAAGATTGAGAAGAAAACAGAGAAAAAATAATAAAAAAATAAAGACACTGAAATTTATGATTATGGTGTTGAGAAATAAACCCTGCCACCATTAATCCTTCGAACATTCTCCATCAGACATCGCGTTTTGTGTTGGAAAATGAAATTTTTGATATCACGACAGATATGGTGTCATGTACACCTGTTTACTCCTACTGAATTCAATACGTGTAACAAAATGAAGTGAAACTGCAAGATGAAAGTGTGTTCGCAATACTGTAAAGTTCATAAGTAGAGCTGTCGATTAATATTATTTTAATTTAAAGTTTTGGTAAAATTCTATTTCCAATAACTAAGAATTGTTTGACTATCATCAGTTTTAAATTTCTCATACCATTCATTCCAATGAGAAAATGTATATTTCTATCATACAATATCATCTAAATTTTCCAAAAATATCAAAATTTATATTCCCACATGAATTATTTAATTCAATTCCACCTTATTTTCCATATAACCACTACAAAACGAATTAGGCCATGGGATATATTTTCCTCACACCACTTTACATCACCTGCATATAGAATTTCTGAGATATTTATCCATATTCCTAAATAATGCATAATACCTGTCAAGAAAAAAAAAATCAAAATACAAAAAATAAAATAAGAATGGAAAATAAATTAAGCTTGCGAAGGAAGGTTAAGCTTTGACGTTAAGAAATAATATCGCAGCGAATATATATTCCAGGATTTCATGTTGCATACTAACATGATTCTCTCACATCTCTCCTAACATATACCATTGTGTATTCGTATACGCGTAACTCGTTGTAGCACTCTCGCATCCTCTCGCTAGGATTTACGTTTCCAACCAAAAGCCATATTTCGCAACGTTCGAGGCGTGCTTTACGTCGAAACGAAGTTAACGTTTCTCCCTCGTTACAGAGTTTCAACTCTACTAGAAACGAACAATATATATCTATACACTCTTCTTATACACATAAACATAGACGCACATATACACATACATACTAAAATGCACATGTAAAAAAGGGAATTGACGCGCTGTATTAGAACTACATGACATATGCAACGAGTACTCTTCCATTTATATCGTTCACATTTTCCTCTGTGACGTTCGAAGCAAACGTGCAGATGACACTATCAATATCCGCTCACAATCAAGACACTTCCTGGCTATTTCTCACACGTGATGTGCACAATTTCCAACATCCTTTGTGTATACCTGTGTATTCTGTATCCTATCCAGTGATAAAAAAAATTAAGAAAAAAAATCCTCACCACAGCTTTGAATTCCCAACTCACTGGACGACTAAAACCGCCGGCATTTCCCTACTCTATTTCCTTGATTTTTATTTGTTGCTTTGTCTCTTGCTATCACGTTTCCCTATTTTTTTTTTACCGTTTTTTCATCGTCTGTGACGGCTTCATTCCACCTGTACAATGAACGCAAGTGAATCCAGCGTCACGATGAATTTTCGTCGGGACAATCCGATTTAGAGAGAACAATCTCTGGGTACTGTACAGAAGAGAAAAATAAAGAGGAATAGAGTGGGAATGAATGTGTCCGCCATTAGACAATAGAGTTCTCAAATTATTTAGTTGTATGGTATTATTGCATTGGATGAGCCCTGATTTTGTTACGATTACGAGAGATAATATACGATAAATTCGTATTTGTATATGCGATGCACCTCATAAAGATGTGTAAACGAATATGCAGTTGGAAAATTTGGTTATAAATTTTTCCATCTACTTCCATCTTTGTCTACTTGCAACTTTCTCTTCCTCCATCTTTCGCACTTGCAGACAGATCAATGTTGAATCTAAGCTTTAAGCTGAGAGGATACTGAGAAATTTTACCAAGATAAATCTTAAGACCATTCTGAGACGTCGTCAGTGCGATAATCTTTGTTCTCAAGTACCTGAATTTTCCTGAATGAATCTCACTGTGGGTGGCACACTAGTCTTTCCATTAAACCAAGAGAACTCTTGCAGCTGACTTATGTATTTACGCGATATTGTGAGGCAAAGTTCAACTGAGAAATTATTCATAAGACAGACCAAATTTACTGGCAAAATTACTGTCATCCGTAATTGATAGGATGGAAAAAAGTTTTATATTTTATAAGCATATTTCGGTTTGCGTTTTAAGAGCAGGGTTAAAATTGTCATGAGGGTGAGGGTTTGAAAACATAAAACAGAATGAACCCATTTATTATTGTTAGGGCGAGAAACCAGAGGTAAACACCTGAAACACTTGACGTTTTCCCAATTCTATTTCCCTAAAATCATTGATGATAGAAAAACAATTCCAAATGAAAAAGTTTTGATATTCCAACAAAAATGATAAACAAATTCACACAGAGATTGTGATATCGATAATGAGAATTTCATACAGAAATAATGTCTCGACCTATTTTAAAATAGGAGAATCAAAGTTTTATTATTCACTGCAGACCCAAGTGTGTTATTAAATGTTTGGTCTCCCACCTGAAGCAAAGTAGCCGGTCTGAATACGTTCACAATTGCATTGTATTCACAATATAATACAACACGTTTGTGGATGTGTTAAAAGTGTCTACAACGCTTCAGATAAGAAAATGCATGTTTGGTAACACACTTAAGTTTGCAATCATATTCTGTTGGATACATTCATGGTCTGAAATGAATTAGCATATCTCCAACAGTTTTTATAGCATTTCAACACTATATCCAAAAAAAAAATTCTCAGAAATATATCCTCTAAAAATATACAGATTGTGATTTTTTTTGAATCCTACTATAGTATGACGTAACGAGTAATTGTAATTATCGGATTGTCACAGCTAAATTCGACTCTTTTCCAATGACAATAGTCACCATTTTGCAAGAGACAGTATGACAAATCGAATCGCTTCGCTATCATCTTGAAGTCATGCGGGTGCCATTCCAAATCTCTTGGACCACTTAAAAATCAAGAGTTTAGGCTACGGGTCATATTAATTCAACTGAGAAGGGTAGAGCGCTTTGGCACAAATATCAGATTCTCATATCTGTGTGAATGAATTTTGTTGTCTTATAAATTTTTTACACACATTTCTTTTTTAAGAACACTCAGCTTGAGAAAAAAAAAGGAAAAGAAAGGAAAGTGGCATGAACAAGAGGAAAGAGATCAGAAGTAAAATAAAAGAATATGAAAAGAAACAGAAATTCATAATGAACGAAAATGAATTCCTTCTGCTGTAAAATTCAGTTAGTGTAATTTCTTGTAAAGTAGCCAAATACTCAAACCGCTTGTTCGAAAAAAATCAGTAATTGTACCTTCGTTTTGCACTCATGTGACGTGTCCCATAAAGACAATTTTGATAGCATAGGAAAGTTTCATTTAGTATTACTTGACATTTTGGTGATCCAAAGTAATTTCCATATTGGCAAAGTTCCTAATTGATTCATCAGCATATTATCCAGAGGGATGGGTCATCATCTATGATTATTATTCGTCAATTAAAGAGCGCAATGAAATCAATTTTAGCAAAACCCGGCCCAAGGTTCCTATATTATCATAATTAACCTCCAAACGTATTATTAATTTTTTAATTGTTTAACCATGAACTTCACATTTACTTGCGACTCTGCTCAACTTCCAACTTCATCGAAGTAGTTTATAAATATTTTATGGAGTCACTCATTCAAATAATTTATAATAAACACTGAAAACTTATAAAGAAAATCTTCTAAAGTCCGCTTGAAGAATTTAATTTCAGTAAACTCATTGAAGCATTGATTACATCGATTCAACATCAATGTAAACTTTAGAATGAAACTTCCCAGGTACATATTTGTTCTTACAGGTTCGAAACCAATTCCAATATGCTTTTACCTATCAACTGGTATTTGAATACCAATGAGATGGAAAATTTCTTCATGGAGTAGAGATGTTTTCCAACTTTTGGTATATTTGAGAAAATGGAAAATAATTTGTCCCCAATTTAATTCTTAATTTCTTTCAAGGAGTGTAATTTATATGCAGCAGACATTAATGCTCGATAACCAAACGTATCAAATACAACAAACGCCCCGCCATTCATCTTTTGAATTTCTGTTCACCATATTGAACGCACTGATTTGGATTTTAGAATATCGAGTGCGAATTCCAAATCACTGACCTCAAACTCAATTTAAGAAGATGAACGAATCGCAAACTCGAATAGTCACACCACAACGTTGTATCGAGTTCATTCAATCTCGCAGTAGAAGCGCCTGGGGTATCACATTGATTTTTGTTCCTCGACTACAAGGCTCGTTATATTTCCTTCACGCACATTGTATGATAAATATGATACCTCGGTTGCAAAAAGTACCTGAATAATTTCTGTTTGTAAAAATGGAACAATTCGTAACATCGTGAAGTCGCAAGAAAAAAAGGTTTTATTGTAATGCGTTAAAAAAACAATATCCAAATTTATCTAGGAATGAAATAATTCCGTGTGCAAAGTAAAATACTCCTAATTCTATTAAAATCACAAACAATGAAAAATGTAAATATATAGCCATGAATATAACTTATACAAGAAACCATCTGGGAATTTTGTTATTTCTTTACACTCAGGTGCACCTCACGCTCTATAGCAATCTCCACATTCGCAATTGCTGTTTCAACCCCAGGAAAAATATACACCGTACACACATACCTTGTATAAAACTGCATAATCGATGTGCTTTCTCGTTCGTTCCGCGCAGAGCGCAACAACAACGCGACTATGGAATTGGTGGCGAGGGTGGAAGATGAACGGAGATTATACGCGAAACGAGAAAATATACACTATCGACTCACTGACGCAGCTGAGAACCTCTCTGTCGTTTATTTTCCTCGACTTTTGTCTCGTTCGCGCACTTTACACTGCACTATAACTATATACTAGGAGTGAAGGAGAAGAAGTGGAAGCATCGCCATCACGGATAATGACCGCAATTTACTCGAGAGCGACTCGATTTTGCTTCGTGAACGTCTCAACGAGATACAACGAAATACTCCTATTTTAGTTTGCCTTCGAGAAATTACAATACTGAATAGCAGTTATCTACCTTCAAAATGTGAAGTGAAATAAACTGTCAAAAATTCATGAATAATTCTCACAATTATTTTTGTGATTAGAAATACTTTTTCGATTACTATTAAATTTATTAAATTAGTTCAATAATTAAACTGAAAAAATACTTTCAAGTTGATAAAAGTTATGTTCTTAAAAACACGTCGAACAAAACAACTCACTCGCCATCTCTAAGTGTGATTGTTCAATTTACTGATAATCTGTCTCACATATTTAGAGAAATGAAGGTCAGATTCTAAAGCCATATTCTTTTTCATCACTTATTTCATTCACGAAATGTTAATAACAATAATGATGCAAATTTCTGTCACGAAAATCGTGAGGAGAATCTGGATATTTTTCGTCTAAAAACTGAACACAGTGAGGAGGAAAGAAAAAACTCCATCAGACCATAGCCAATACGTTACGATTCATGGATAGAATTTGTTCTTTTATCTCAGACAAACCAGGTGGGCGGATCTAGGTACATCATCTATCTACCGAGCACAGCAACCTTAAACGTTTCATTACATGTGACAATTTGAATTGCTTCACATCTAATCCTGAACATATGTCCACTGGTACATTCTCTAATAATTAAACAAAAGAGGAATTCAATCTCATCGCCTGTTCATCTTGCAGTACTTCGAACATTGTAAAACACAATTGTGAATTATATGTATAAAACATAATTGCACTAATTGAAAATCCATATCATCAAACGATGCTAAATATTTTCACCATGTCATCAAATATAAATGAAAAAGCTATAGAATAAAAAATGAATAAACTAAAAATTTAAACTTGCAATTTGAATATTTCATTACACAACAAATAAAATAATTGTTGTGAATAATAGAACACCATAAGCATGACGTTGCATTATCTTTACACAATGCTTCGTATTCCAATATATTCCTATAAGTTGTGATAAATCGTCCAAAAGTATTTCAATACTTATCAAACTATCTAGCTAAACTGTCATCCGGATGTCGCAGCAGGAGAATATGACGAAACTCAGCAGGGATTCTATTTTTTTTTGTATATCGCAGAAAGCAATATGAAGCAATATTCCTCCTCATATGACGATTCTTTTTATGGGAGTACAAATGGAACTTTTCTCATATATGTTAAAATAATCAATTTTATGCACAATCCATTATCCAAATAGCATTTGGACGCTCTTCTGTCGTTGGTTTCCTCAATCAATCATGCTAAAATAATCATTTTTAATCTCGATTAAACTTTATCAAACTAAATCTATTTATGGATAATAATAAATTTCTCTAACATGTATTTCATTGGCATGTACACTAATGGACAACACCATTTATTGGTGGACATGGAACTACACTGCCACTGACACTGTTTACATTCCTTTATACGAGCACTTCTCTCCTCAATCCCTTTGCAAACTATTCTCCCATAGCTAATACCAGAGTAGTTGCTATTGCCGATAGATTTCCAATCCAACTAAATTCGACAAGCGGATGGAGCCCGTGTACCTGATACCTTCCGATATTACCCTCCACATCAACTAACACGATACAATTTATTGACTTTCTGACATTAGTTAATATAGCCGAACAGCGTTTTCAGTCATTAAATCCAGACGAAATACTCATCAGATCAATAATCAGTGGATATTCAGTGATATAAATGGAATATATAGAAACAAAATCACTGGAACTTCGTTTCTCATACACATAGCACACGTTAGAATTACTGGCGTTTTCGTTGATGCTAAATTACTGAGCTTATTCGAGATTAAAAGCTTCTTGCACATTTTCCTTGCCAGATGTGATTCAAATTCAATTACTTTTTTATACAATGCCCTTTTTTTTGCCGTGAGGATGCAGTTCACGTACCCAAACAATAATCCCGCGTCAGTATTATACCACCACAGCTGTCCGTTGGATTAGGATAGTAGGACTTTCCACAAAATGACAAAATCACGACAATGTGAAGAATTTTAATGTTAATTATTGCTTAATGATTCGAATTATTTTCTATGAATGTTCAAAAGAGACTCCTTAATTCAATGAAATTTCCGAAGTACAATCTTCAAGAAATTTCGAATGCTGTGGAAATTTTATTGATCAATTCATGCACTTCACATCTTATACTTCTAGTTATTGAAGTGATATCTCATTTGATTTCAAATCGAAAATATTACGAAATCCAATACCTATCACATTACACAAGATGTCTCGAACAGTAAAATGGGAAAATCCATTGAATGTCATCTAATATCAAGCTGTTTATGATTGTGAACATTCATGGAAATGGGGGAACATCAGATGAGGAAACAAGACGTGATAAACCACTGTCATAAATCTTTTCCCCTATGAACTAACTACTATACAATGATATATATTTTTTCATCACGATCAAAAAAATCTATACCAGATCATGAAAAAGAAACTAAACTGATTGAATCTTGATAATTAGCAGTCGAAGTACAGGAAAAAAAAAATTCCCAAATATTGTCATTTCAAGCGATATACCGAAAATATTGAATATCGAATAACAGATTTAAATTGAAATTCTAAAATCTATCGAAATACCTGACAAATCGTTGCATGACCTCGCATTCCAAAATCTCACTGGTTTATATGGTCGATGAGACGAGGAATGTAATGCGGTGGTGAGAGTGAGAGCAAGAATGGAAAAGGGTGAGTGAACAAAATCTATTTCATATATATATATATATATATGATTCTGGCTTAGAATGAAACTACAGTCCACCTTCAGTGATACAGTCGTTGATCTCATCGTGAGAACGAAAGAGCTCACCAACATTGATGGGATCCTACTTCGTCCATTTAGAAGTTGCAGAGTTTAGTTTAGAGTAAATGGCACAAGCGGATCAATCCCGCTTATACAGTGTGTCCGATTTCCAACATTCATTCGATTACTGACGGATATTCAAGTTTGAGAAAAAACAATCGAGATGAAAATTAGGAACTTTGGCACAGAGCATATTTTACATGACGCCTAATTGTAATGTGATCATACCTCATTGCCTCTTCTCCCATAATTTATGGTGAAATATTTTATGTTTGTAAACATAGCGCTCGTCATACTGACATCTCTATTCAAAAAATTCGATATTTCATTTCTAACTTTATATTCGCTAATACAAAACCGATATTATACCAATTTTATTTTTAATGCTGCATTCTACTAGATATTTGTATGGATTTTGAATTTCACATGGATTGATATAGATCGTGTTCGCGAATTTTCATCATATTTCATCTCTAATCACGTACTCGATTGGAAACTTGAGGCTCAAGCTCATGATAATGCTGCTATCACCACACTTTAGAACACTGTGCTTGAATGTTAATGAACGTCAATGTTCAGCGGGATAAGTCGTTTGCGTTAGTGTGAGCGCATCAATGTTAGCTGCTGTGCAAGAGCTGTCACTCCCCATGTTCCAAGTCAAAGGACATTAGCCGGACATGCAACAAACCTTCCGCACATTCGTTGCCTACTGCACTAAGCAATAATCACCCCAATCTTCGCTAAGATAATGGAGATTTGATCACGAAGCCGGCTCAATTTACAGGACACTGAATACGTCAGCAAAATTTTCTAATTTCCTCAGTATTGGTCAGCTCGATGAAAACAGCTGGTACAATGCTATAGACAAAGTCATAACTTCACAGTAAATGCGAATATCATCAAGAATTGGTTATTAGAATTTGTGCTGAGTGGAGTAGAGGCTGTTTAGGTTCGTAGCCGAATTGTGCAATCCTTCCAATGCTATTCTAGTAGACAATTGTGCTAGCTTTCTGAGCCACCAGTCTGATCATGCAAATAGCTACTGAATTACTATCCACACAAAATTCTGCCCAATGATTCAAAATATTGCAAAAGATCATCAAATTGCATCGGGCAATGTGGAGAATCCAATCACAGAGACCTATCCCCTTCGTCCAGAACGACTGTGTCCACAATACAAATAATGACATTCTCCCATCCCCACAAGCTCATATTATTTCTGCGCCAGGAAGTCCATGTCCTATATACTATTCAATGACCCTGAACCATATCAACCGAAGGGTGATGTCATTATGAAGCATTCATTTAATCAATTGACCTTTGGTTTATTTTGTTATTTTCTCTTCTCACTATAAATGATTCTCGCTGAGGCTACTTTTTCAATGTGCGTGACAGCTGAAATGAAACTAGAACAGCGGTCGTCGTGTGAATGTTCAATACGAAAGGAAAATAAATAGTACTCTCATGAGGAAATGAGAATCGCATAGGTTTGTCGAACAATGTTGAATCGATTCATAATAACATGAAGATATCGCAGAGATGAAGAGTATTTGAGGCTTGTACTTTTCCAAAAGATCACTTTCATTGATATATGGAGAAACTTCGAATAAAGCAATTTATTGCAAATATGACAAATTCACTGTAGAGATGAAACAAAATTCATCCCGATAGCAAATCAATCCAGCAAAACTACTATATCTATAATCAATAAATACAGTTGTTAAATTTTATAGCAGTCAATAAAAATAGTTTCACGAAACGTAGATCGATGCAGTATTCAGATTGTCAAACTATGTCTCACTACAGTATTGCAGATCCCAAATTTAATTCTATACCATTTAAAAACCAATGCTAGTCAAGAAGTTTCCCCTGAAGCCAACAATAGTTTATCGTATAACCGTTGATACGGATGTGCTACTGAAACCAAGTTAGAAAAACGCGTTACCGGCTGCTATCATGCTCGGAGAATACTCTCTGATGATAAATTCTGCGAGAAGCCTATAATAATAAACACATGTGACTTTTTTCTGAAATTTTCTCACTGAGTTTGTGAAAAAATGCTCTCGTTTGCCTTGTTCGAGAATTTTGAAGATCAAACCAGATTATTCACAATACTCAGACTTTGATATATCATCTATCAATCATGAACGATTGGAAAATTTTTAATCACTATTTCGTTATCAAAAAGACAGAAATTTCCCTATAAGACAGCTCAATCCAATAGAAACAAACATTAAATCGTCATACCTTATTTACATATAATATTCATGAATAATGATTCGGAATCACATGATGTTCAAGAGCGCGTGTGATCAGCACCTCTGTTTCAACATGAACCGTGGTGTATCAGCGTGTTTTGAAACACGGATATAAAGAAAAAGAAATGGCAGATATGCATGTTATTTTGCTCCTTTCATCTCCGATATTTGTATAGTACGCTGGGAAAATGATGGTATAAAATCGATAACATCTGGCATTGCAACACGATTTTCCCATGAATTTAGTACCACTTGGGATGAGCAAATTGTGGCAGTTCGACACGAGATTTTATATCAATATTTCTTCAAGAATAAGAATGAGAACTAGATGAGTACTTTTTCTTCAAAATGGGCACTTCTTTCTTATTCTCATTGTAATTTCAACTTCTCCAGTTATTTCTATCTCTATTTTTCAATATCGTCTAAATGATGGCCATCTTGAAGTAAGATGCACTTTACTATCGTGTGTGATTGAGAAACACCTTGTTGTCATCGAGAATAAACGTAGCATGAAACACTGATCCAAATAGACGTTATACGCCATGTCAATGAGTGATGTAAAAGAGGAGTATTTTTCGTGTCCTCGAAATTGAAGTGCATCTAACTTTGAGACCATTTGCACTGGTCCCAGAAATGATCCAGACATCAGATTGTGATGATAAAAGAAGTAAATTTGACATTTCTGGCGTCACAAAAAAAAAAAAAAAATTCATTTATGTTCTATTTGTATTGCCTAAATATATATTGAAATGAAAATAGTAGAGTTCATGCACTTTTCCGATTTCCTATTTAACTATATGTTACAAATCTCTACCAAGCTCAACAATATCGATATTCAAACGGGGGCGCCAGCCACGACGCGCCCTACTCTTTAACAACATTTCATCATGTCTTCAAAACACTGAGCTAAACATCACATGTTAACAGAATATAAATCATATTCTGTATTCAATAATCATCAAAACATTAATTAGTGTGTTTACACGAGTAATGCTTGATATATAATCTGATAGAAAGTTTATCTATTGAAAGATAATTGATTACACATAAATCGCATACACAATATGTTACAAAATTGAAAAACTTTCGTTGGAGCATTAGAATATATTTATAATAATTTCTTATTAATAGTTTTTCCGATGTATACAAATTGATAAACAAAAGAATAACTATCATAAAAACTGGATTATATGACGCAGAGTCAAATTGATTCAGCCACTTTCAGATTATCATAGGCGCCAATCAAATGAGAAAAATATCTCTTCAAGATGAAAATATGTAACAATAAAGTCCCACAGCTACACTGAAAATTCAATATCATCAACATCTCTGGATAAGCGAACGTAATATGAATCTATCTATGGGTGTTTGGGGAATGTTGTAAGTTGAGACAATGCAGAACGAAATCGATTCTGTCTACCCTTCAAGGGTGTATATTCTCATGGAGTAATTTTATGTCACGATAGTCCCAGTCAAAAGTTAGTCAATATGTAGAGAAGAATGTACGCCTACAGAAAATTATTCCCTTCTGCAAAGAATGAACACTTCTGAATTTGGATATCTCAACTATGTGCCCACACATGAAGACTATTCAGATTTGAAGACATGTTTTTTCCTGTACACTAAGATAACAATATGATAAATCACCGAAGAGTCAGTCAATGATATTCATAAAGTTATTTTTCAATTTTTAGATAAAGTGATTTGCAAAACTTTCATTTTTAGTGTCATCAAGAACTTCGCACAATAATTCAAAAATTCGAACATGCCGATTCTAACAAATGTCATCAACTTGTGAATAATGTTTCATTCCATACCATTGAACGACTTCACCATGAATTGGAGAAGACACAGCAATTCACATTTCACTCTAACTATTCACAGCTTATTATTTCTATTACGACATAGTTATCATTCATAGTTAACTCACTAGTAAAAATGGGATGACAATTTAAGATTCTCTTCAGCGCTCGCATTTCCATGTTTCATTACGACAAATTACTGTCAAGTTTATTATCATGTAGAAAGATGCAACATGACAACCATATTAATTGAAGAGTGAAATAATTCATGCAGAATACAAACGATTTTTACTGGAATTCGACCAGCATTTCTCACTCAATCATGTTCTAGTAAATATTGATCATGAGTTTCGGTTTGCAACGCGAGAGGAATAAACATCTACGTCTCAAAGAAATTGCCTGGTATAATTTTTCTTTTGGTTCGTAATACCAATTCCTGTTGGAACATCTTCCGCAAGATAAACACAATAATTTTCGATACATATTAAAATAATCAACGTATAATATGTAATAAATTTTTTTATATAAACATTCATTAATACGCATTTGTGTTGTGTTATAAAATGGATTCGTTTGTTTTTTGCTCTGTGTGCGAAGATAATAAAAATAACAAGTAATTTAATGTTCCCTCGATCACAAATATATATGACTGAAAGTATATTGTGGTTAATCGGGAATATTTTTATGTGCGCATGCGCATTAATTCGAACACGTGTATAAGGAAAGAGCTTTTTTCATCTGGGCTTTCTGAACATCGAGCTTGCAGTCTATCGTGTTTTATTCCAGCGACAGCTTCCTCTTAATGCAATTTTATATTATTCGCAACTCACAAATTTATTTTTCTTAATTCCAATCAGTAACATAAATCTATACAAATTCCAAAACAATAAACACAAACTGAAAAGTGAATAAACGATGGATGTATAAAATCAGCACTGAATTCATCAACGTTCATATTAACATTCCGATACTTAGTGAATTAATACAAAAGAATAATAATTTTAAGTAATTGAAATAAAGTTTGTTCGGACAATTGGACATGGGCGAATCTCATGAAGCAACTGGTGCAGCTGGTGAGACAACACAAAATGCTAATAAAACTGATGATCCACAATCGAAAGAAAACATTTTTGATAATCGGCAAGGCCATAAAAAAATAATACGCGTAGTCACAGTGATGGCGTATTTATTTTCCGTCAGTTTTGTAGCAATTGCTCTTAGTGGATACTACGTTTTTATTTGGCGACCACCAACCCGCGGATCGTCATCGAGAGCACGGACAATGTCTCAAGCGCAAGCTCAATATTTCGCCGAAAATCCACCAGCTGAATCTCCAATAATAAATAATAATAATAGAAATATTATTCATACACAAAATGAAATGAACGTTTTTAAAAATGAAATTTCTCAACGTGGTGGAATGAATATATTGTCAAATGAATCGCTTCAATCGAATGAAAGAATAATAAATAGCACAAGTGCATTGGTGGATCCGATAAGTACACAAATGCATCAGAATAAGACTGACAAGGTCACAACTGACACGCGGTCAGATATTTACGGTATTCTTAATGGCCGCACTGATCTCTCCGTTGAAACAAAAAACCTTGAAACATCAACATTGTTTATGAGAATGTCCAATGAAAACAGATCAGTGACAGCTACTGGTTTTCCATTTTCAATAAATCGGATTATTGAAAATAAACGAATCAGTTCATTTAATCATTCGAATTCTGGTGGAGATCAACACATCGATAAAGACCAAGTTCCTTACGAGGACGGAACTTCATCCAGTGATCAACAGGAATTGAATGATTTTAATCAGACAGTGACCACAGCACCAACAGTGGATCCCGTTGGAATGTCACCTACTGAAGCGGTTCAATCTTCTACTCGAGGTGAGGAATCATGTGGAAAATCCAACTAATTTTCCTAATTATCCTTATATTGTATTTGAGAAAATATCCTTAGAATTAATCAGAATTGTATTTACTTTTCTTCTGTTTTTTCACGATATATTTTATGAAAATTCCAACGAGAAAAATCAATATTAGAACTTCATGGGGTTGAGACTATTGACATGGTCACTATTGTCCTGACGATTTAATCAAAAGTCAATGTCAATTATTGGAGCGAATGATTCTGTTAAGTGATACAAGGGTTTGAAATTATCAGGAAACACATTTCAACGTTAACTTGTTTCACTTAGAACCATCATACAAATAATTGTTAATGATTTATAAAAGAAAGCAACGTTGTTTCGATGCATTCAAGTTGATCTTTATCACGCACCCCCGTTCATACAGCTTGGAAAAAATGAATTTCAGCATTTCGTTTTTACATCAAACATAATTCCCATTAGTCAATTCTTCAATTGTTCAGTTCCAAACATTGCTGAACGATTATTAGACTAATGAATAAATATTCCTATTATTATTAATTCAAATGAAAGTGGGAAAGAAAGAGGAAAATGTGAATAATTTTCTTTCATTAAACCAAAGTTCTTTCATACGAAATTGAATCGCTGATGACGACTCAATAAAAAGCGCACGAAAAATTCCAACCACTCAATTGAATTGTTTTTTTATTTTCGCGCCAATTTGAAGAGAGTGATATTGAGAAATTGCGTACAAAGCTGAATGCGCGTTCATATCGTTCTACAATTTGTGTCTCTTATGAAAATTGTGGCTACATTGATATTCAGAATGTCTGTTCATAACATTGCAGGTTCATTTATTCGATCGGTTGCACTGAAAAGAAATTGAAATTTTTCTATCATATTGGCTTTAGTGGGCACAAATGAATTCAATAACAATCCATCTATAATTGGAATATGAAATTATATGAACGCATTGATGTGTTAAAGCAGAAAAAAAATCACAAGCGGCTCTTAACCATTAAAGCCTTACAAAAAGAATATTGAATAAAAGAAGTAAACTAAAATGGAGTCCAAGTGATTATCTATTTCACTTAGATGAGATCAGCATCGAGGTCAGTGAAAAAGACGTGTGAGGCTTCATTTTCAAGGACATAATTGACACGAAGAATATTTCATATTTATTTCTTTTACTGGAATCGAGAATTCGAAATGTTATCATTTCCTTTCAAAAACAATTGTTCAATTCTCCCTCAATTTTATGCCAGAATAAAAAAGTAAAGATTATGTCAATAGTTTATTGAAAATCAATTTTCTATATTCAAATGTCCAAATTCATTAGAGTGAATTCTATATCTTGAAGGTCAAATAACAGCTTGATACTTCCAAAAGTATTTAATGAGACAATATAGAAGAAAAATACTCTCCAAGTAGTCATCAAAAATACTCTCCAATCGTATGCATAAGTTTTAGTATCTTTTCATCTGTCAGAAGGAAATTTTTTGCGTCCGTAAATATTAAGACTGTTTACTGAAGATAGTGATTGAAGAGCAACTATATCAATGTGGTTGTAGAATTCTTGAAATAAAGGCGTGTCAAACATTAATGTTATTGAAATGTGCGAGGGAGAAAAAAAATGTGTCAAACACGTTCTAGACATGACTAACAAATAAATTGAATTAATATGACGGCTAATTCAATATCTTGTATTCTCTCCCTTGTAAATCTATTGAACATGTGTCATGTATATATACAGTTATGGTATTATGCAACAAGAATGGAAATAAAAGAGAATTATTTGTGCTATTGTATATATTCGTGTGACGTAATAGAATTTATTTTATTATGAAAGTACAAAATCCAGTTTCACAACCTCGAACACAGGTTTCAACTATTCTCACTGCCTTTCTTTACTCTTAAACAATTCACTCTTTTTCTTATCAATGTATAGTTATTCATTGGAAGAATGAAATTGATATTCAATGTCAAACGATTCTAGAAAAAAAGATTATTGTTGACTCCAAGATGTCAACTTTTATAAAATCAAAATTGATCATCTAGAATATTTTAAATACCTCAATAAGTTTTGTGATTAGCTACAATCATTTGAGTGCCGAAAAAAATGTCACTTAACGCAACAGAAACTATGAAATATCAATCGTCATATTGAATCTTTGATCTATTCTATATGAACTGCAACTAACATGAGCTATATTTGTTCATTCCTAATTTGAACTTGATCCCTATCAATATATTTTAGAGTATTGTTCCATCTTATGAATTTTCCTAGTCAAAATATTCTTCCTGTATTTATCTCTAACGTCTTTATTTTGAATTTGAGAAGAGAGAAAACACTCAATAAACTATAAACAAAATTGTTCAATGAAATAAATAACTCATTCATATCATTCTGCAGTTTATCAATGTGCATAGCAATTCAAAGTAGCCATCGAAATGACCTTGAAATGAAGACAAGTACACCATAAAGCTCACTCCCCCCTCTGCATGAAATATAAATTTATCAACTCCAATTGCGGTTACGCTACATTTTCATTTCCAACCAATTCATTCACTTATAATTTCCAATAGAATTGTAAAAGTGTAGTAATCACATGTGAATGGAGACATTTATTACTACACATTTATGAAAATGAATTGGTATAATAAAATTTGAAATATATATGTTTATACAATACATATATGGGCTTTTTCGTTGGATATAACATCCACATGGTGAAGTATGACTGGAATATACATGTAGATATGAAGAATGAACGCGCAGAATCGTTCGCGCCCTATCATTGGTGTTCCATTGTATAATGTACCTATGTATATATGAATAAAAATGCCGTGAATACGCAAACTCTGAAAATAGCCAAGATTGGTACATATAATATAGGGAGAATGAATTGTGGGTGTAGCCTGTAGCCCCACGCAAGCCACAATATCTTCAATATCGAGAATTCCCAACAAAATCAAACGTTTCATTTCGTAAATGTGAATATATTTACTACGGTAAAATGTCGATATTCAACGTAAAACAATCGTATGAGTGATTCTATTTAACGAGCATCAATAAGAACGATAAAACTTGAGATATATTGGAATTAATTTTTAAAATATACAACGTAAAATAAAGGTAGATGATAAAATGGATAATAATTATATTTTATATGATGTGATTTTAATGTTTGTGTATTTGCTCAATGGCCAGGTTGAATTGGAGTTGAATAAACTTTGTGAATGAGAAATCAACGAAAAATTTATAAAGCTGGCCGTGCCAGTGGTGGTGAATTAAATATGCAGTTACCCCGAAAAATGAGCGCACAAAATGTAATGGCCAGTATCAGTCGTACATTGGGCACACGTAATGATGCACATGGTAAAGCATCAAATGAAGTGAAATTGGCTGGAGAAGAGAGCAAAGACAAGCTTTATGAGCCAAAACATCGTCAG
The DNA here is from genome assembly GCA_030523085.1 of Meteorus colon. Lineage (NCBI taxonomy): Eukaryota > Metazoa > Arthropoda > Insecta > Hymenoptera > Braconidae > Meteorus > Meteorus colon. The sequence continues at coordinate 806,584 of JAPYZH010000003.1, forward strand.
AAAACGTTTCGTGTCATGATTGTTATCGCATATGTTATATGTGTCAGTCTTGCTGCAATTATATTATCACTCTATTATGCATTTATCTGGGATCCTAAGGATCATAGACGACTTACAATTAGCCAATCTAGAATTAATGTTACAACGAAAGTAGAATGTTTAGATCGTACGATATTAACACCAACAGCTGAAAATTCAGAATCAAATGGTAAATTATAATTTTTATAACAGCTTATATTGTTGAATATTCATTTAGTTGGAGAATGTATTTTGAATGGAGAAGCTCTTACTGAGTGTAGTTCTTGAGAAATCCGAATTGAGTGGATATGTGAATCACAAAAGTTTTGTCATTTTGTATATCACTAACAGAATGAGGGAGATGTTGAAATGTAACGATTTCACGTCAAATTCTATAAGCTATAAAATTGGGAATTTCTACGAGAAGTATTAGATAGTTCAATATGTTTGTTTTCAACAGATTAATGAATCATTAAGAATAATACTCGATGTTCTTTCCTTTTTCCAGGATACCATGACGAGAAAGTTACAGAAATATCATCACAAAATAATGCGGAATTATCAGAGAAATTGAAGGCTATTTATCCACCATTGCCAATTCAACTCAAGGAGAGACAAACGCTCCCAGATCAAATCAAAAAGGAATCATCTTCGATCTTATCAACAATTGCTCCACCAAATATCAGCGTGGAACAACTAGAATCTAATAATTCTGAGGAAAAGAAACTGAATAAATACCATTTACCAAAGAGATAGAAGTAAGCATAGATGTTTGCAGCATCAGGGTTTGATTTATAACTGTAAAAAATTCTGATAATTGTCGACTCAAAATTATATTTATGTAAATTATTCGATTATTTATATTTACAGTCAATTAAATAATTCATGATTGGTTCAAATTAAATAATCCTTTGTATTTGAAAATTTGATTGCGTTTGAAGTAATAAAACATGATTATTGCAAATGTACATCAGCGATAAAATGAAACATATATGTATATATACATATATTTATATATAACTACTCCCCAGTCATCAGCATGTGCATATTTTTGTCAGACAAAATCATTTTATTAGCACGATCCGTACCGACAATTGCTGCTAAATGCATTGCATCATACTTTGAATACAATGTCGTTACAGTCATATTACTCTCAGAACCTGCACGCGGATTCTGATTGGATTCGTGCATTAAATTACACATTTCACTGTAGAAATGTGGAAACGATGGTGGTGCATAAAATATTAAATGTCTTATACCCTTTACGCGAATTCGTCTGAAAAAGTGAAATCGCTCCGAATAAATAAGGAAATGTGCGTCACTGTGAAAGAACATGTCTCTTGCACGAGCAATTTTTGCGTCCTTTGAATATTCACATATTTGTACAAAGCTCAACTCCTCTCTCTTGAAGTAATTACGCAATTTAACGTAATCAAAGTATGATGGCACAAAAATCAGTGTATGATTCATTATACTGTCTCTATATTGCGGTAATATCTTTGATATAAAGTATTCGAATCTCGCTTCAATCGCTTCTCCATGACTATTGGCGTTGAATTTTTGAAATAATTGTGGCAATTGAACTAAAACTTGACACACAGATCCTGATGGTGTTTCACTTAAAACCCGGACTTTACCAGCATAATTGTGACATCGTTTATTGAAGACGCCATGAATTTCTGGTAAAAGAATACTTGAGAATATCAATGTTTGACGATAATATTTCGACCATCCATTAACGCACCAGCTTCTCACACGTGCAAAATCTGTATCATGCGAATTTTTTGGTTGTAGATGTAAGTGATCGAGTACATGCATCAAATGATCCCAATTCTGCATGAAGAATATCTCCATTTGATCCATAATTAGTAGTTCAATTGATGCCAAAAAATCATAATCACGATCATCTTCACCTTCAGCACCAACTAGCATTCTCAATCCCAATACCGATGTTATAATAATATCAGATGAATAAAATTCGGTATACAATTTCAATGTCTTTTTTGTTATCGACAAACCGATCTTGAACGTATCATCAGTATTACCCTTGAATGTTGATTCATAATCTTCTGGCTTTGGATTTTTCTTTGGCATAATTATCATGTTACCACCAAAATCCTCATAGAATCGTTTTTTATTTATCACTGAGCCGCCCTTATCTTCTCCAATTAATATAGCAATGAGTATATCAACAATTTTCAAACACGAGTGACGGAATGGAACGACTATAACAATTTTTGGTCTCACCAAACCCTGGTCACGATATTCATCCGGAACATCACCCATGGACACTTTTTTCAATTTCGATATTTTTGCATTGTGATGCAATATTTTTGTTCGTGTTTTCATCAGATGATTAACTGCATGAAGACAATAAGTGAAAGTAATTTCATTCTCATTCGAAAAAGTTCGCTTGCAATATAGTAAATCCTGATAGTTATTCATGATTGAAAATAATTCTTTTTGCAGTGGAGTCATCGGGCTGGGATTTTCTGAGTCCAAATTATCTTTTATATTTTCATAATTGGAATGGCTAATATTGTCTTGAATTTGTGACTTGATATATAATTTATCCCAATCTATTTTATCAATGAGTGTGGGAATCTTTCCCGGTTTAGCAAATTGATTTTCTCTATCAATAGATACTTTCATTTTTTTATTCAACTGAACTGTCTGATCTGATGTGCTATCTACTTTCGGAATTTGCACAATCATTCTTCCAAGACTTGGCCAAGTTATATTGTGAGTTTCAGTTGATGGCTTCTCGCTTGACACAACCGAATACATTTCTGGCGATAATTCATTATTTAAATGAATTGAAAATGGATCATTTAAAATACCTGCATCCTCACGGGCTGTTTCATCATCCTCTTCGTCATTTTCATTAATTGAAACTCGAATTGTATAATCATCATCATTTTGATCATCACAACCAATTTCACTATTTCTCTCCGCATTTATCGAAGGTGCCACTTCGGTTGGAGAATTTAGTGCTTCATTGATTTCTTCCTCATCATTTTCACTCGGATCATCAGAATCAGATTCTGATTCAATGGCAATTTTCCCATGTGTATCATTCTGCGATATTGTGGAGAGAAGAATTTTCATAGGATTCTCTACCACTTCCTCATCGTCATCTGACAATTCTTGTTGGTATCTCCTCTTACGTGTCTCCTCTTCTTCAATTCTTCTTCGTCGATTCTCAATTTCAGCATTTTTTACATCACGATCTTTCACATAAGTAGCATCACGCAAATTGAATTTTCCTTTTTTCTGTTTTGGATGTTTCTTTGCTTGATGTCTGTCTACTTTTCTCCTTCCACCGCGAACAGGTTTTCTTCCACGTACCATTTCATCAAATGCACATATTTATCATATGTATTCCTCAAACTATCTGTGGAAATAAAATGAATATAATAACATTTTCTTGTTTTTGCATTCCAACTATTTTAGCATCTACTCTTCGAATAACACCTATTTCATTTCTCTCACTTCATCATGAACGTGAATACCTTTTTTCTCAATCCTAAACACAATATCGTTCAATCTCACTTCGTTATTCCAATTGATAAAGAAATGATCAATATTTGCCAAATAATTTTATGACTTACCTCACTCGTTTATGTTTTCAAAAACAATCTTCTTCTAATACTTCTTATTAATTATTGTAACAATATTTACATCAAAACTGGATAACCTCTTCGATGGAAAGATAGGTAATGTTCGCTATTGTCATGTGCCCCACGTGTTATTCGTGTTAGCTACTGTGGCGTCACCAAGCGCCAATTCTATCATGACATTTTACTGGTCAATAACTCGGTAAGTAATTTTAATTTCCCAAGTAAATGACCATGGCAAATCAAAACTTCTTAAAAATGAGTTTCGATAGTAAGTAGTAAATGACAGTGCGATTTAATTATATCTGACATAGAATGTGCTTCTAAATGAAAGACTGTCTATCAGAATGTCTCCAATCATCCCAAACAACACCAAATCAGAATTGATTCATAAAAATCTGACGCAAATAGTATTATCCCGCAATGGAATGGCTAAATCAGCCCACTCTCTAGTTGGGAAATATAGTAATAATGGCCATTGAATCAATTACTGATGATTCGTACGCAGGATACGAATAAACGGAGAAAACGATAAATTAAGAATGAAGCCGATTTGTGCAGTTGTGAAAGAATATTATTCTATTACTATTTTCTCAGTCCATCATTTCAATCACAAAGTCCTGATATAACGAAAATTTTGTTGTGCTAAATAATCAGGGTGTCTATACCACAAATCAAACCATGGTTTGACGCCACGTATATGTAAAAAATTGTTCATCCTCGGACATTTATGGCGCAATTTTCAATTCGAAAACGAAGTACACCTATTTTTTATGAAGGTGTAACTCCTTCAGTTCATGAATTGATTCAAAGAGACTAACTTCGAACAAATCAATGAATTTCTAGACTTCATCAGTTTTGCTGCCGGGAATGTTACGAAACTTCGGTTTATATTCTCTATCATCGTTTGGACAAAAGATACCAATGGAAATAACGAACAGCAATATAGAGAAAAAATAGCCATTGTCAGGATATTGCAAATTGATGAGTAATTGACGAATGGGAACGAACATTAACGAATGATAATTGAGCACAATAATGTCATGGTACTAATACATGACTCATCATGAGATTATCATGTGAATATAAGTAGATAGACATAAATATAACAGACGGTGGTGTTAAACTCTGAAGACATCTGCGATATTTAGCGGATGAAGAGAACAATTCTCGTGGTACTGGATGAATTGACCATCTCTCCTTCATAATTAATTCAAGAATGATCTACGATTATGTCGTAACACATCGATAAAACTTCATCATTACGATCAAAATCTCGTCCAAATTGAATTTCAACTGCTGAACGAGCGGTTTATAAAACAAAAAATACAGATAGAGACAATAAAAATCTCCATATTAATTATGAATACCTTTGAATCCCAAATTAAAGACAAAACATCCATCAGCCGCCAATCAAAACGGATCAATTCATCAAAACGAAACAATTGTAACTCACATTGTAACCGCATCATTCTACAAAACAATAAAAACAAATGAAAATATGATGAAAGCACAACATATACATATTATCAATCATGCAATAACAAATATGACATAATAGTTATACGGGTGCATGACGAAGCTCAAAACGACCAACATTACCGGAAGCAGGATGACACAAATGAGATTAATCAACCCCTTACCACCGGTTGTTTACAATCTCGGCCACAACTGAACTCTATACATACACTGCATCGTAACCATACAAACATACGACTCGAATAATATACATGCATAGCAATACATAGACGTGCACGTACAAACATACATCTATACCTCAATATGTTTACATTGGATGTAACAAAATAAAATAGATGTTCCACGTTCACTGAAGACTTATGTTTCCCGATAACAAACAATGAAGCGTGAATTCGATCATAATTTGTTGTGGCATGAATAATAAATAGAAATAGATGAAAATAATAATTTTTTTACATGTTTAAAGAGGATCGGAGAGGGGATGAAGAGAGTTGTCAGAGACAGAATTGCGCGCGCATCAACAACATTAAACGAGAATGTGGTTGGTGTGTATAGTTGCGTTGTGTGAAACTTTGATGGCATAGGCTCATACCAGCTCATACAACAGGCCGTTATACGTAGTGAGTTAGACTCATAGTGTGTGTGTATGTGTGTGGTCGTACGCAGAGCTGTGGCTGAAGTAGGGGCGCTCATATCATAAGCTGTGTTGAATTAAATGCGAATATTTTGTGATCAGTAATGAATACTTCGCTCCTGCTTGTTTAAAGTACAACGAATATTTTGTATGAGTTTTTTTGTTTATTATTATATGATTGACAATAAAAATATTGGAACGATGTGCGAGGAGGTTGTATGATAGAGGAGAAAAAAAAAAGAACTCGCAGGGATTTTATAATAATTCTTTCGCCGCCCATGAGCTCATCCATTGAATCTTTGGTGGTAAGATGGCTGTGCAGTTGGATGGCGGCGGGAAGGAGGAAATAAAAACACAATTTGAATCCCGGGAAGGGATGTATAAATTAATGACATTGGCGGATTATTCGAGGCCAAATCGTGTAGGTGACACTGATACACGAGGCAGTGCAGCAGTTAGAGTATCATTTGTTACTTTACCGGATCCAACTGACCCCACTGGAGCACAGGGTCTCGGTGACCGAATGTGCTACAATTCTGGCAAGGAATTGTATGTTTATGTTTATCGTGGTGTCAAGAAGGTTAGTTTTTTGTCTGTATTTATTGCAATATTTCATTATTTTTATATAGTTTTGTTAATTCATGGTGAAAAGTTTATTTTTTTTCATATTCGGCTGTAGTTCAAGCCATACATAACCTATAAGTTTTGCGACTCCATCTTTACTCCAATTTTACCACACCTATTTCCCCGACATATCTGCCCTGCTTTTTTCTTATGTTGTTTTTTTACCATGCCCAATTTCGCTATTTTTACTTTGGAAATTCTATGTTTGATAGTGAAATTTTATCATTGAGTTTTAGATGGAAATGCCTTTTTTCAGCTTTTTTTTTTTGGTCATCGATTCTCTTACTGATTCGTGAATGTATTCAAATGCTCTTGTATAGTTTTTGACGAATTGTTTTTGGTTTCTTTTGCTATTGTTCATGAGATCATTGAGACGATTTTATTGTTTTCATGGAACTCTTGATAGATTTGTTTTTTTTTTCCAAATTGTGATGCTTCATTCATGACGAGTACAGAAGTTTTGAATGTATTTACTTTCTGTCTTAAACTTTGGAAATGAATGTCTATTGAAGAGATTAGATTTTCTAATGATGTTGTATGGTTAGTACATTTCCACATTTAATACAGGAATTCACAATTGATTGGCAATTATTTTTTCGAATACTCCAATTCACCGAAATGTTCGTGCAACTAGTTCTTGAAACCATATGTATTTTAACACTATGATGCTCATTAGCTGGCAGAACGATCACTTATTAGAATTTTTCTGATACATATTTGGAATACTTCCAATTCTGAAACATCTATCATTTTCATTTTTTTCTTCATGATACTTTTCACTGCCTGATTCTGTATTACACTTGTAGTACATTACGTATTTCCGTCACAATCACTTATCATGTACTTCTAGGAAGTGATTGAGTCATTAGCAAACTGTTGACGTTTCTATATATTTTCAACGCAATGATTGTATGAAATAAATTTTCCATGTTGCACGTATAACTCTCTTCATTTAATCAATCTATAGTTGTTTGATGAAATATTTCATGAATTCGTTGTGTATGTAGCAGCCAGTGGATTTGAACAAGCCTCTGGAAAAAAAATTATACAAAGGAACAAGCCCAACGTGCCACAATTTCAATCCAGCATTGGCGACAGAAGATACCGCACCATTGCTGGTAGGATTCTCAACAGGACAAGTTCAACTCATTGAACCCTTGAAGAAGGAACTGTATAAATTATATAACGAAGAGGTAAAAATTATCTATAAATATGAATATATATTATTCTACACAAGCTTGTGAGTCCCCTCATCGATAAGTAATAACAAATTCATTATGAGCAATTACGGATAGACAAAAACTCGCCGGGACTCAATAGGGTGACACACGCACACACACAAAGTTAAATATTTTGCCATTGGAACGATCTCTGTGAACATTCTATATTCGGTTCAATTTTCTCTAGGGCACAAATCCTTAACTGTCTCCATAAATACGAATAGACTTATTAATTTGTAAACGTTTGAAAATGTCTCTTTCAATTTCAGAGGCTGATAGATAAAACTAAAGTGACTTGTATCAAGTGGGTGCCGAATTCGACCAACTTTTTTCTCGTGTCGCACAGTTCTGGCCAACTATACCTCTACAACTGGGAATTACCCTGTGGAACGACTGTTCCACATTATCAACCATTCAAATCAGGCGATGGTTATGCAATACACACCTGTAAAACAAAATCAACGAGGAATCCATTGTACCGATGGGTAATTGGTGTTGAAGGATGTAGTATAAATGAGTTCGCATTTAGCCCATGTGGAACTAATCTCGCAGTTGTATCGCAAGACGGGTTTCTTCGTGTATTCCATTATGATACAATGGAACTCGTTGGGGCAGCAAGAAGTTATTTTGGTGGATTTTTATGTGTATGTTGGTCGCCAGACGGACTATACGTTGTTGTCGGCGGTGAAGATGATTTAGTGACAATTTGGAGTTTCAATGAAAAACGTGTGGTAGCAAGGGGGCAGGGTCATCATAGTTGGGTGAATGTCGTTGCATTTGATCCATTTTTAACGTGCTATGGTGATAATGATGGTGATTTTAGTGGATCAGAAGATGAGGGAATGCAACGGAATAATACAAAACACAACAATTTTCACGATAGAAAGAAAAGATTGTCAACATCTCAGGGCATTAATTCAAATCGAAATTCATGTAGTTCAGAGTTACCTGTGCCCGCTGGTTTTTGTTATCGGCTTGGTAGTGTTTCAGAGGATACACAATTGTGTTTATGGGACATAACTGAAGATGTACTACGACAGCCTGTTTGCGCTAAACAGAGGGCATCAGCCACTGGCTCAACTACCTTCTCATCTTCAGGTACATTCAGCAGTGGTAATGGGGCAACATCAAATCACCATACAATCAATGCTAAATATAATAATATGAATAACATAAGTTTAAAAGATTGCACTGGTGTTCATAATAATGACACAAGTAATATCATTAGTAACAGTAAAAATATGAGCAACAGTACAACCACCAACACGAATACAAATACAACAGTATCAACGGTTAATTCATTAACACAACGTTTTGTTGGGCTCGGTTTCGGCGATCGTGGAAAGGGTGATAATCATAAGAGAAACTTTAGTCTGACACTGCGGACCAGTAATACAAATGCAAATAATACATCAGTGGTAAATAGTGGCGATAAAGCGAGTAGTAACTCAAATGCAAGCAATTTAAATAGTGTCGGTGGAAATTTAGGTGGACCTAAAAAAGTCAGTTCTGTGATGGACGATCCAATGAGATTGATCGGTACTGCTTGGTGTCCTAGATTTGATGAGTGTCCAGTATTGGAGCCACTTGTGTGTGAAAAATTGGCACATGAACGATTGACTGATTTAGTATTTAGAGAGGATTGCTTGGTTACTGCGTGTCAGGACGGATATGTTAATACATGGGCGAGACCTGGTCATGTGGTAGGTCCCCTTACCATAAACAGCACATTGCACCGACCACATCATCATAATAATCTTCACTCGAATATTAACTCCATGCGACTTAACGATCTCTGATCCACTAATACCTTACTTTTAAGTGTAAGAACTCCGCGTACCAAATGATTTATTAATTCTTCACTATATATATTTTTATCTTTTCCGCATTCTCAATTCGATTATTTCATTTCTGCATCATTATATTATTATATTGAATATATTTCAGACGCATTTTTATCATCATTTAATTAAAAATAGAAATCCAAGTTAAATCAGATATAAATATTGAGCCATAGAAGATCTGTAGCGCTTTGGATGGTGTTTCATAACTGTTTTCTTCAAGTGATTACGAATTGAAAGGAAATTATGTATGTGGAGTGACATTTATTGAGCGTTTTCGGAATAAAGTATTAGATAGATTCTTGTATATTTATCCAAAGCGCGTTTGGAGCAAAAAAGGAGTGTTGAACACTTGAGAAACAAAACTGCGGACGAAGTCATTGTGGCTTATATTATTATTTTTGTTCTTCTGTTATAATTTTGTGTGTATGTGAGAGTATCTGTATGCGTAATTGTGTGCCATCTCAACGGGGTTCAAAAGCGTTAAAGATCTTCTACGTGATGAATTTGCAAATATCATTCTGATTTCTCGAGTCACGTATATGGAGTAAATATATGAATGAATAAATGAATAAATAACTAAAAATCGCGTGAGCGATTAGGTAAATGGATATATTTATTGTCTCGTGTATGCTATTATGTATTTTTGGCCCCGTGAGATCTTGTAACAGGGCAGGCCCCTCAATTCCTACCCTCCACTTTATTTTCCTTTCTAGATTTTAGCTTGGTTTAGCCAATTGTAGAAAAATAGGAAACACAAGTTAAAAGAAAAACAATTATGATCTATAAAACTATTTTAATCGTCCCAAAGGTAAAAGCGACGATAATATGACGTTTATTGTCCTGTTGCATTACGAACGATAAAATGTCTTGTTATCGCATAATGAAAAGACAAAAACTGACGGGAAAAAATTTAATAATTGAATGGAAAAACACATGCTGCTTGCTTCTTGCTTTGTTTATTTTTGCCGGATGCGTGTCACCGTCAACTGAAAAATTCACATATTTTTTTCTAGTTCAAACTTATGTTCATATTTACATATTACACAAATAAAATAAATATTTGCTGCCAAATTGTTGAATTGGTCTTTATTGATATATTTTTAGGATTTCGTAGACATTTTTTCATAATATAAATGACGTTCAGATAGTTATTATGATGTGAATTGACGATAAATTCGAAGTATGCTTAAATGATATGTGTGTTATCTCGTTATATTCTAATCTTAATATTGATTTGATTTAAATGCTTCAGCCTGACATACAAATACATAAGTATATGGAATATTCCGCTAAAGAATTGCATTTGGCCGTAGTCGTTAGATTTTTCTCATGTTTTTTATCTTGCTTCTGAGTAAAAAGTAGACGAGATTCAATAATAAGCATTTCTCTACGACTACTATTTTTTCATTGTCAGCAATCTTTATCTTTTTTTCTCGTTCTGGATGCAATACTATCATGGAATTGCGGAGCAAAGTCAAACAAATTAATTAATTCCGAATACAAATTCACAGCAGAATATCTCAAATACGAATATATATGAACTTCTTTGTTATTTTCAATGTAGAATTTAAAAACTCTCTCCCATTATTTCTTTATTCGGGGGGAAAAGCCACTGTAACTTTCACAAAAAAAGGTCCTATTTTTTTCTACATTCATGTAACGATTATTCTCCTAAGAGTCTGCGCCAGTTTTCAGTTTGGAATGGTAAAATTGTAGAAATTATAGTACCTCGTCAGTCACGGTCGATATGAGTAACTTTAGTGACATACCTGTAACATACTGAAATCCTAACTATGTTATTTTCTCAATCATTTTTTCTGAAAACCGTCAGTGATGTCTAGATAACTATTCATCTGATAATATTTAGGACGATTATTCAACACTAAACGAGCTACAGTTGTACCTAGCCGTTTTCGAACACTTTTATTTGTTGAATTTCCTGCGCGAGATTTGGATTATTTTGATAGTTTATAATTTCTTACTGGAAAAATTGAAATTCAACAGAACTTCCATGAATATTATCTGTCCCGAATAGGAGGGAAAATTCTTGTGTTTTTCAGATTGACAATAAGAACTTGCATTGATACCTTCATTGGAAGAATTTCAATATTTTTCAAAGGAAATCAGTTGAATAAAAATCTCCATGGATGAGATCGTTAAATCTCCCGTGTTTCTTCTCTTTCATTCACTTTTACTACGTTCAGCAATAGGAAATTAAAAAGAAATTGATCTCCAAAGCATTTACAATGGCTTTTCCCCTCAATATTGAGTACATGAATGGATCCTTATGAAGCTTTTGGCTGTTGCACCATAATATGGAGTGCCACTCCGATCGTTTTTTGCATGGTACGTATGATTTATATTTATATTTCTCCTCTCCTAATACACAATAACATCAATCAACGATATTTTCTCATATTTATTCAAAGAGTATACAAATCGCCACTGAATGATTGGAATTTTGTTTTAATTCTACAGCCAGAAACAATCAAGAAATTCAGTAAAGGATTATCAGTACGTATTGTGAGTCCTGACAAAAGTGGTGGAACTATTGTATAGCCATAGCCTGAATCAACAACATACGGAGAAGTAATGAAGAAATGCGATGAAATTTCATCAACAGAGGTATCGTCTTCACTGTCAATTTCATATTGGCGTTTATATTATGAATGGCCCAGCGAGCATTATTCGAGCACAGTTTGAATAATGAATAAATTTATCTATATATAAATATATATATGTATGTATCTTGCAATACATATGCAATTACGTGTCCACAATTTATAACAATGAAACTATCTTGATGGATAGTTTACTAAATATTTATCTCAAAAGAAATGTTTGCTGTTCTCATGATGCATTGATTAGTCAAATTATTGCGCGTTTTTGTACAATTTCTAATGTTATAATGCCTCTTGTTAAGTTATTGTCTAATTAATGATAATGGCAGAGATAATAAACATGACCGTTGAGTAAGTTATTTATTGATAACTAAAATATTATGTTGATTTGTGAATGCAATGGAATATGCAAATGATTCTGTACTACATTCCATGAAATTTTTGCTTTCATATCGTATTGACGATGTGTAAATTCAGTAGGTGATGAATGATGAACTGTAAAATTATGTACCCGGTATTCAGAATTGAGAGATTTTATTCGTCATTTCATGGTAATTCTCAAAATCCATGCAGGACAACAATGTACGATTTTAATCACCTTTTGCCGTATATTGAAGAGGTGGAGGACAAAATTCTCTGATATCCTCTTGAAAATATACCAATAGGAAACATCTCAATTTTGTATTTGGGCTTCTGATAATTAACTATCTACTTATTTCTTGTTATGCAAATCTGATTAAGTGAATGAAAAAAGAGATATTGAATGTTTGTGTCTTTGAACTGATAATTGTAAGCGCATGCGATCTTTTGATCTACTCCGGTGGTGTATCATTCCAATTATAAATTATACTCTCCCAGTATATATGGATGTCTCTATTAAATTCAACTATCTGTCAGCGAAATTTCAAAAAATATTCAAATTACCATCGTCAGATTGTCTTAGTATGATCGTGAGGGAAATAAGGAATTAATTGGATGAATTTTCTTGATAAACAAAAAACAATTTGAATTTTGGTTGCTATAAATATATACATGTAAAGCTACATTATCATTTATGAGCTTGGCTATTGAATGTGCCGCGAATGTTTAAGAGAAATATTATTGAAAAAATATGTATGAGTATACCTGCGGGTGTACAATGGTTATGAAAAAACATACCTAGAGTTATGTTACACCTGAGAGATGTAGTACTATATTTCCTATTTCTAACAAATTGATTAATAATTTATCATTGTTTTGAGGATAATTTTCAAATGCGAACATTTTTTTACATTAACAATGAGTGTTTGTCCATGCAGCATCGATGAATTAGTATTACCTCTATTACATTCATAAGGAATGATTTGGAACACGTAAAGTTCTCAGGTGTATAAATATATGTGTATGATAAAATTTTAATTAATGGAACATAAAAAAAAAAGGAAACAAACGGTAAGATTATTAGGCAGTTATTGATAATAGACGAACAGTATTTCAAATCAAATGATAAGATATTCCACAAGGCCATACAAGTAATATTTATTTATAAACTAATAATATTAGATCGATTGATCACAAAGATTATATACAGAAAGACATGTGACTAGATTAGAATTGATGATCCCATCATTTTTTAAAAGAAAACGAAAGAAATAAAATGATAGTGCTGATAATATACAACAAAAAATCATTAATCATTCATTGTGGGCATTGATTGAGGGTGCAACTTTATATGCAATTAAATCGATGATGAAACCAAAATTTGTTTTCGCGTCTCGTTTTCAATTTTTGTTTAATTGGGGACAACTGCAAATGGATTTCAAGCCATTTTTATTTATCAGATTGCAATTTCATGTGCTGAAATTCTGGAACTTCTGAAGGTTTCAATGAATCCACTGACAAAGCAAATATTTACAGATTACTGCTGGAGAATAAGTCGTTTCAATAAATTTATTATGCGATTTGAATTTCGCTACGAAACACTGGATAAAAGAAAAAATATAGGGTATCATAATTCCATTGTTTCTATTTTGTATTCTGTCAAATTTTGCTCAGTAATATGCCAATCACGGATAAATTTTCGTTTCCCACATAAATATCTTTGAGTTTCTTCTTTCATTTTGTTATAATTGAATTAAAATTCCCGCGTTTGTCAATGTGTTGTTACCGACTAAGCAAAAGAATAAAATTGTGAACGTATGTGATAATTATACTCGAACACGTGGATGAAGTGTAATATTTGTAAACATGAGACTATGACGATTGAATTGAATTCTGACTGATTCGTTACCAAAAAAAAAAGACATTGAATAAAAATCAATTTCATGATATGCAAATCAGAGAATTTATGAACCCAATATCTTATCAAAGTGAATATGGAGAAAGATAATTCAGATTCAAAACGAAAGGTAAATATGATTGATATATCGAATATAATATTTGTACATTGAAGTGGAATTAATTGATTTATGAACAGTTATGAAATATGTATGAAATATTCTAGTCATTACCTGAAAGCAGTGATGAACCACCAGACAAGAAGATGCGTCACGATGGAAGCATTGAAGAAATATTAGCTCCGTCCGAAGAGCGAAATAAAGATTTGAGTGCTCACAGCATTCAACAGGTTGTGGGCAGTCGTAGCTCATCAAAAATTGACATTCCGCAAGAAGACAACGATAATCCTACCACATCTAATAATTTAACAAATAATACGAGGTGATTCACAGAAAAATTTCTCAGAATTAGGAAAAGGTCTAAGTTTGATACTCCGATTGTCGTTTTCACTGTCGCAACTATTCACAGCTGTATATAATTTGACTTCATTACCCATAATTGAATGGGAACCAACTAAGTTCCATGGCACTCAGCTCTGGTCCACAGGAGGTCTTAAAATATATTCACTTATTTTTTGAATTTCCTATTAAGGTTGAATTAGATCTAATTCGGCATAACCATAGGATGTTAATTGGTCAATTCTGATCTTGACTTCAGAGTTGCGTGAGGATATGCATTCGAATTTCCTTATTGGTGTTTTAATCATTGTTTCTGGTTTTGCATACATTCAGCAATGACGAAAATAAATCAGAAGCCAACGGTGTTCCAGAGAATAGTGGTGATCCCGATGGTGAATCTGCTGCACCACAGTCTACTCATTCATCTGTCGAAGAAATCACAGGGATCAGATTGTCAAGAGCTATATCCACTGACAAATCGCTAAACGAAGAACCATTAAATAAAGATGATAAGGTTGATGGGAAGAAAATAAAGTGGAAATGTGACAAACATTTTAGTGATCATAGCACCCAACCAACTGCTCCAGAAGCTACCACTACTCCAATTGCGAATTCTGCTGACCCGCAAACGTCCACAAGCTCAATCACGCCATTGAGGAATAGATGTGCATATGGTTCTAAATGTTATAGGTATACCTTCTTTGTTTCAATTGTTGAAAATCAAGAAAATCAATAGCTAATTGTTATTATTTTTTGAACTCTGTGAATAGGAAGAGTTCTGGCCACAAAGCGAAATATAGTCATCCTAGCGATTCCGATTACGATATAAAGGATAACAGACCCGAATGTCGTTATGGAATTAAGTGTTATCGAAAGGATCCAAAGCATAAGCAAGATTTCAAACACACGGTAGTACGCCGTAAACGTGCTCAAACACCGGTTCGTGTAACAACACCAGAAGCATATGAATCTGGTACAGATTATTCTTCAGTCGAAGAGTCTGTTGATGAATCAGAATACGATCCATCCGGTTTGGATTGTAGTAGTGATGAGTTTGATGACGATGATTATGATGACTATAGCGATTGATGATCAAGTGAAATTCATTATTCTTGAATAACTTTTAATATGAATGTTATCCAGATGCACAATTTATAATTATAGCATGTAATAAATATTCAGTGTACTTATAGGAATGTCTACGAATTAGTAAAAAATTATGGGAGGCTAGTATAACTTGATCCAAATGTTTTTTTTCCACAGAAATAGTATCACGAAAATGAACTATCTCTGAACGCACTTCCCCAGTTCTTACTAATCAATAATAAACATATCATCTCCTATAATGCTATTCAGTAAGCCTGATACCCTTCATCGTCTTCGGTCGGATAATCTTCCGCTGCCCCAATAGCAACTTCCGCCAACATATGTTTTGGTATCTCCGACCCGCGAACTTTTACTGTATAGCATACGTTCTCCATTTTAATCAAGCTCTGCTTCAATACATAAAGCTTCCTTCGTACTTCTTTGCCACAAATACCACCACAACCAATAAATCCAATGTACATATCTTTAACCAGACTACATGTTTGATAACAGCTTGTGATATCACCAGAAGCTAAATTATTGATGCATCTCCGCATTAATTCACCAGTAAGATCAGCAACGCCAAGTATATATTCAGTAGGTGTTACAAGTGTTGTGATTTCTTCATTCGGTGCCTCGCCATTGTTTTCATCTGACGAATTACTTGGATCATCATTTGCTGCGACTTTATACGTTAGAGCTTTTTCAATGTCTGACCAATTTGGCAAACTGTTGGTACTAAGATAATTGTAAAATGTTATTGCCTCAATATATTCCTGAAGACCAGCACTGTATGCACGCAAATACTGATATGAATCTTGTTGCTTCAATTCTTGAGCAATATTTTTGAACAATGTTTTAGCTAAATTATCCAAACGTGTTTTGGCATCAGAAAGAATAGTATCCTTGTTACTCTCTTTATTCAGAGTGTGCAATAAATATATGATCCGTTTACTCTCAATCGTTATATCACGACTACATTTGAATATCCTTTCATGACGATCATATTTATTATCAAGCTCAGCAGCATATCCACGAAATTGCTTGATTACTAGGTTATTCTCATCAATATTCTCAAGTACCTCTTTACCTTTATCCCCAATATTTACTTTATTTTTATTGTTGTGATGATAATTCCGATTCCGACGATTTCCACTCGAAGTATCTGCAATGATTTTTATCATTTATGGTTGGATATCCACATATGGATTCGTGGGAAAATGCTGTTATACTAAAAACAAATGTATATACAAATCGCATTCATACTCACTCTTATTTTGAGACATCTTAAGATTTCATTAGTACTCAGTCTCAATAATAATTTATAGGTTCTTGGTAGTGCTTACGACCAAGTCTCCTACTGTTTACAATACATCAATGTAACCACAATGTATCTATATGGGTTATTTCAACACAACACAACAAACATAACCTGACGGAGGTTGAATGTGTTGCACACGGACGCTAAATATCTAGCCTCTGTGAAAAAACCGCTCAAATTTAGTCGCCATTTTAAAAAATTCCATTGCATAAATGGCGCGGTCGTAGGTTCGTTCGCGGTTGAATAAAATCGAGTACTGAAAAATGTTAATTTATGTAGATTTAATTAATACGAATCTTCATCTTATTACGGAAGAATTGTTCAGATTCGATTAAAATATATAGTATTATGTGGAGTGGTAAATAGTGGACAATATTTTCGCGCCAATTCCTCGCTTCTCTTTTTTATTTTTCGAGTTATCGTTTCCAAGGACGCGCAGTGTTTCACGTTCGAATTCACCGCGCAAAGAGGCAGTTTATGTTGACTCTCAGAAGTGAAGGACAGCTACAATCTGATGTATTTTAACCAGATTAAATATTCTCCAATGCTCGGGCCATGGTTAGTCTTGCGCGCAATTTGAAATATACAAGTGTAAGTGATGATTCAATAAAACTACTTTTCTCTTCTCTCGAAGTGTCTATGTCGCATGAAATAGACGCATATAGCTCGTTTTCAACACGTCGAATGCAATAGTGCATCAACGGGTACATACATACATTTTATTTGCAATAGATATACAACAGTCATATCAATCATCGTGCACATAACCTCACTTTCAGGTATTTTTATACCGTATACTGTCATCAAAGTGAAAGGATATTGGACGTTGGTATTTTCCATTGATTTGTTGGTGACTAAATCATATTTTTATTCATTCTCTTGTGCGTTTATGAATAACTTGATTATTTCATTTTATTCCTAAAAAATACAGTATGAAGTTATTGAACAGGATAGTTTGAAACTTGTCTTTTACAATGTTACTGCTGACTAATTTCATCACTATGATCGGGATCATTGAATTGCAACAGATTTCATGTTCAAAAATTTTGATTTGAAAATAAGACAAAAAAAAGAAAAAGTTTTACTGGAATATGCTAATTGCATATCATGGATTGGTGAAACTTCTTCTTGATGTATAGGTTTGATGGGTGGGAAATTCGGTGGATAATTTTGATGTCTTCAACAATGGGGATATAATATCTTCTCAGTTGATATTTATAGACGTGCTTACGATATACGACATTTATTTCAATATGATATCAATTTTATATGATTGAGGAATAACTGAGTATGAATGCCCGTTCCCATTCAATTTTTCTTTCTTCGCTTCTTAAAAGTTGATAGTAGTTATGAAATTTTTCTAATCTATTCCCCACTCAATAGTTGTTGTCGATAACTGAACTTTTTCATAATGGATGAATAGATGTGTTTATCGTTATCGCTACGTGCACGACTCGAAAACTTTCACAGTTAAGCAACCATCAACATAATTATGCATCTAAAATGAATTTTCAAGTTTTCCTCTTAATGAATAATTGTGGCTAATGACTCATTCCTTATCATAAATTCTTTCCAATGCTTTGCAAGGCTTTGCAATGCAAAATGCAACTTGTCATGAGCAAATCGGATAATCTTTATTGATGAATAGACATGTAACAAAATTACAAACTGAAAAGAATGTTATGACAAGTGTTAAAATTATCAGGTCGCAGATAGCTGCACATGATTCATTGCCGATCGGTTCATTGTGCTGCGTAATTTATTCGTTCATAATTTTCAAAGAAATCAGCCTCGAATTTGGGTTTTAATTTTCTTATATTGAACTCTTCCGACACCATTTTATGAACATCGCGAGAACAAAAATGTTGTGTATATTATCGTTCATTGTCATAATCGCTGGCGATAATATTAAATGTATGACTCAAGGGTGCAGTCTTTTTTGATACCTCGATGAATATGGATGACGAAGAGTATTTACAGCCCGTTTTGTCCTCTCAGGACGAAAATCATTTTCAAAAATTAGACACAATCATTATTGCATCAGTACCATTATTATTTGGGGTAAGTAACATTATAATGAATTAAAAACTAGTATGTTTCTCTTTAATTTTGAATTTTGTACATAACTACCATTGATTGATTGATTGATTGATTACAGGCTATATTAGAAATTATTGGCATCGTTTTCGTATCATTGTGGCCCAGTGAAGAGAGTAAATGCAATACTTATTTCATATATCTTTACTTCCACTGCGCTTATTGGATAATGGTGATGCTTGCTGATTATGTAATTAAAGCGAAACATCACAATTTACGTATTTGTGGATATTTGGATTTCTATCAATCCACCTACCAGCATATTCGTACGCCCTTATTTGTCACATCATTATGGAATACTTTCTATCTATTGCTCGCTGTTATAATGCATCACCATCATCAGACCAATTATGAAGAGTATTGCCATGCATCCGAGTGGTTTACGCCAGTGAACTATATTCTCTTGCTTACAACATTGGAAATGATGATTATCATTCCTGTTTATGTTAATTATATAAGTGAGTATGGATCGAAGTGTAGATGTAAAATGAAGAGATGATATGCACAATTTCATATTGATTTAGAGGATGAGTAGAAATTACATAGACAATGTTTCCCTATCGGTTCTGACAGATGCGAAATTTATGAAAAAAGTTGAAATATGTGACGCGTAGAACATTCTTCACGGAACCCGTGATTGTGAAAGATTGTCGGGATAAATAATCATCTTTCTCATGAGCATTAAAGTAATGATTTGCATTCCTTTTTTGTGTTGGAAGTAAATGTGTCAGTGCATATGATCTGTTCTAAAGATTCAATGTAACTTCATTCGAATCTATCATATATTCATGAATTGCTTCGATGGACTTTTTTATTTTTTGCATTCACAGAACGCGTTCGCCGATTTAATCGTTTACAACCACTCCCCGATGTAACACAAGAAGAATGGTTATCATCATTCACTCAGGATTCTTATGCTGGTAGTAATGAAGTTGGTTATCACCAGCGTGGATCAAATTTATCGGAATTATTAGAAAAACAAGCGGATTTGATAAGGTATTTACGAGATCACAATGTGAAATTGAGCCATCGAATGATGTTGCTTGCATCGCAACGTCGACCGACTGAACCTTGAAATAAAACAACAGAAATTATTATTAAAAGCTCAAGACGACGCCTGTAAATAACAGCCATATAAAATATATTGGATTTCATTCTCTTTGTAATGTTGTCAATGCATATGACCGACAGAGCTATTTCTTGCCTGTTCTTATTCTTTTTCTTCTTTTCAACAACTTCAGAGAATCACCTCCTCATTTTCAATTTGTGTCATTTTTTCTATTGGAGAAAAAACAAATTGAATCGTGCTTAGATACATGAAAAAAAAATGCGTTTGAATTTAGATGATAATTTGAAAGAAAATTAAAGCTAAGAAATTGATGTTGTATTACCGCAAACTAATCATTATTCATAACTAATTTATAAAAAAAAATATTTTTTATTACGCATTCTAACTATTAGCATAAAAAACGATAGACTTCATGGAATTTTCGTGGTGAAATATTGTAAAGATTTCAGAATTTTCAATTAAACTCAATCAAATATATGTACATATATTTTTTTCAATCATACATTACAGCAATTGGGTACATAACAATTAATTGTGAATTACATGAATGCACGTATGCATCAGATTGTGTAAACATAATATAGGATCAAGCCGAGTAAGACTAGTTAAACAACGCAATCAATATATTTATGGCGCTAAATTTCCAAATAGAATTGCGTTCGCGTATTCGATTTTATTAACCTATCAATCGCAACTTTATACAAATGCATCATTACAAAAATGGATTACTCTATTATATCCCTAAAAAACCATCACCAAAATTACATTTGTAGCATTATTATTAATATATTTTTTTCATTATTATCGTCATTGTCATACTACAAGTGAATATTTGATAATAAAAAAAGAAACTTCAATCTCACATTATACTCTTCCACAGTCTTCCATTATTTTTTGCCTGCTTCATTGTTGGCAATGATTATTGCCACGATAGATGGAACATCACCTTATGTCACATGGAATCTTAAATGACCATGTGACTAGTCATCATTTTATTCAAGTCTGTACAATTTTTATTTTTTGGTACGATAAGCCTAAGATGTATAATCTACAATTCGATTATGTAATAAGTTATTCACGACTATTATTTTTCCACTTATTTGAACGTTATATGAAGTAGTACAATTTTTAGATTAAATATATTGGTGTGTGAGCATATTATTTCTATCAAACCAATACAATTGTGTGATTGCGTATAATTACGATAATCCAAGCTCCTTGAATGAACAATGATTAATTTCTTTTTTTTTTTTCATACGAAACAGAAATTATTTTCCATTGGGAAAATAATTCATGACGGCCGAAATATTGACAATTTTTTTGTTATTCTTTCATTTCTGTGTGTATGTGAGATCAATCCAATCTTTCATATACATTATGGAAACATCATGTTGATGATTGTGTTAGGCATAAAATTTATTCCAATTGATTGAAACCGTTATCTGAAAAAAACCCAGCAATATCTTCGAGACTCGTCAATTCATATATTGCCTTCGTTATATGCGTACGGCTTTTTCAATAAAATATATAGCAATTGATATATATATATATATATAGTATTGAATGTACCGTTTCCTCATTCATCTTTTTATTAATTTTTCTTTTCATGTATTATAGTTTGCACTCCTCTTCTTCATTCCGAAATTTATTGTTTTCACTATGCCAAATTGCACTCTCGCTTCCATCCTTTACAAGATATTTTGTACAAAAGCTCTAGGCCTATAACACTGCGCATCATGAAATTGACTATTTGGTTGAAATAAATAAAATGCATCAAGTCAATATCCATAACGCGAAATGTCCTTCATTATTATTGTCACGATTGAGCTGAAGATTATATGATTCAATGGGAACAAAATACTCCATTTTTCTGTTTCTTTCATAACTGGTAAAAGATCATCAGTGAGTGAATTGAGATGGATGATGATGATTATGACCAACAAATAGGATTAGCCAACATCAAATTTTGTATTTTTATTTCAAGGAGAAATACCTGGGTTGAATTTTCATGAAATTTGATTCTCATTCTACGTTTTCAAAGCGTGTGAATTTGAATTTTCGACTGAAATTGTGAGGATAGATAAATATTGTATCTTAAACACAAAATATCAATTAATTAGAGAACAATTTAATTAATACAGCTCTGTTTCGATTTTTGTTTGTACGTCCTGGTCAGTGGTATATGATTAGACTATTTCATATTTTCGAAATTTTATCTATTCATCAAGATGTTGTACCTTCAATATGTCATTTCATTGTGACACTACACATCATATTGACGAAATCCATTGTACCGACTCACCTCCATGCTCTTATTGATGCGATGACTCTATGTACTATCAAATAAGAATTCTTCTTAAAAATTTTCCCCTGAGAATTCTAAACTTGCAAATTGTAGAATAAGAAAAAAATAATTCGTCATGCTATTCTCTGGTATTTCCCCCTTAATATTGAATTTCGTAAAATTCATGTAACGATTACATATTCTATTTCAAGGGGTCCATTTTAACGTACATCAATTTAATTATTATTGGCTTACGACAAAGCATATTTTCTTGAGTGACATGATAATCCAATCACGTACATATGTGTTTGTGTTTGTATGTCTGTGTATATTTTTTATCCCTTTCATTTTCACAAGACTTTCGAGCAACATTAAAATCACGCATGTGTCGGATCAATAACACTACTGGATGACGATGAAAGTTGTTCTTCAGCTTCCATAATTTTCAATTTTCGTACAACTTGTGCATGCTCTTCAAGAAGTCTTGCAAATTCATCTCGTCGTGTTTCTGCTTCAACTTGAATCTGCTTAATTCTTTCACGTGGTCCACCAGGACTGTCTAATGGCGTTTGTGATGTTGAATTGTGAATGCTACTATTCTCAGTTGATAGACCCTCAGTATCAGAACTTTCATTCAATATTTCTGATGAATCGACATCATCAACGATGAGACTGAAACATTATAACAACAAGCAAAAAAATTAATCAAAGAAACAAAAAAAAAATACGTCAAACGCACAATATTTCTCCTCATCTCAATAAAAATTTAATATACAAATTCAACATCATCATGTCATTCAAAACATACATGACTAGGAATAATGAAAAAATTAAATAAAGATAAAGAATTAATCGCACAACGAACGTTGTTGGCGTTATATAAGATGATTGAAGATGAAGTATCCACAACTTTATTGAGATATTGGTAAAAATACAAATGACCTATTGAAATTGAAAGAAAAAAGATCTAATAATCGAACAAAAATCCGATAACATTGTCAATGTATGCATGAATATCGCAGACATTTATAGTGAGTTGTTTGAAAAAATTCGAATCCTGATTCCCCAGAGCGTCGTCATGGTCGTTGTCTCATTGTATCTCACTCGCTCGTTTTTTAATAGCCAACAATTGTTACTTGCGTCAATGCTACGTCATACGCGCTGCAACCAGGGAACAATGCACGTCTTCCGCTCTATCTCTTCGCTTTCACTCTCTCTGTACGTATATACATAATGCGATATATTATTCTGACTTTGAAGATAATAGTGCATTTATAAATGAATAAATAATTGGAATTCATCGATTAAATTAGCTGTTTAATGGAAAGAAAGTATAAAAATGAATAGTTGAATTGATTGAATACTGTTTGATCTTTCATTAATATTTAAATTGATGAATTTTATGAAGGTCGTAATTCGTATATCGATCAAGTACAACTAACGCTCAATAACTTTTCTTGATGCCGTCCCATGTGGAGGCATATGAAGGACGTATCGGAAATGGACTCGCGCTAAAGTTTCTAGAAATAAACTTGCGTTTCTCAAATATATCCACAACTGTGCACAGTTTTCATATGTAGATGCTACATTACCGTATGTTAT
Organism: Meteorus colon; assembly: GCA_030523085.1. Taxonomy (NCBI): domain Eukaryota; kingdom Metazoa; phylum Arthropoda; class Insecta; order Hymenoptera; family Braconidae; genus Meteorus; species Meteorus colon. The sequence continues at coordinate 830,814 of JAPYZH010000003.1, forward strand.
AACTGACCGCATAGCCATATTTCCATCAACATATCATTCAAATTGTATTTATGATTTTCACGCTCAAGTAAACATTCAGCCAACAAAATTCAAGTCATTATTTATCCTTTCGAGAACTATCCACTTGAAGTAGATATTCCAAATTGTAATATTTATAGACTTACCGACATATTAGCGAGTTTACATAAGGCTTTATATTTGTTCTAAGAGAAAATCCTAATTTCATAAAATCATTTTAAGGTCATTTTTAGAGTAGTTAATTGGTTAAGATTTTTGTGATGATGATGTTCATCTATAATTAATTATCGATTTTTTTTATGGTTTCATTATTTTAACACTCTAGAAAGTTTGATTTTATTTTCTTCTCTTTTGCATAAGTTGAATGAGAATAATAATGAGAACTAAAGAACTTCCTCTTTTCCAATCTTAATTTCAATTTTTCTTCCTCATTTTTCATCGATTTCCAAGTATCAAAAATGCTCGTTCTTATGAGAATCGTACAGGAAATTGATTGAATGATGTCAGTCGTTTAAATACGAGAGTGAATCAGTGTGAAATAGGTCTTGCACACACTATGAACAACTAAGTATTCTCTGACTGATAATTCACGATAATTATTAAGACTGTTCTTTGTAATGTTTTTTCAAGCGATAAAAAAAATATATACAAATGATGAAACTTCTGTAATGGTCGTGCATACAATTGTTCAGAAATAATGTTTGGGATCACCTTGAACATGGCCTTCTACAATAGAATAATCATTTAATATAAGAGAGTGGATACATCTGAAACGTTCTAAAAAAATAGAAGGAAGAAATGTATTGGAGTAGTGAACAAAACTTTACTGATTTTACTAATATTAATTCGTAAGGAATTGATGGACTCGTTTTGACGATTTCGTTTTATTTAAAAACCAATAGAAACACAGAAAAAAAAAGTGCTACATAGAAAATTTATATTTCACAACCACAAATGTGTAGATATTTCTTTTTCGATTTTTTATTTCACGATAATTTCTTTTCAATAAAAACATAAAACGCCTTGTTCACAAAGTAGAAGAACGTGAGAATTATGCCGGTTCGTTATTGAGAAAACTTTGGCTGCTTTTACTTCGTAAACTTTTTTCCGAATTGGTACTCACGATATCTTGGGAACTTATACATCAGCGAAATTCAAACAGACTTCATTCAATTCGTATACATATATCTACTGTATAGCCCCTACTCAAACTTTAACAGTCATGAGAACCCATTTTCTCCTATCGGATCAATAATTCAGAAAATGATTAAAAAAAAGACTGGAATTATAGACAAATTTGTTCAGAAAAAATCTATTCGATTCTAAAAATATTTTCCCTATTGTTTTAACCATCATAGAAAAGGCGATTTGATTGTTGTCATTGATTTTCCGAAGCAGAAATTCAATTTAGTTTCATATACAAAGTGAATCATAAAAATATACAAATGTAAACCATAAAAATGACATTTTTATCATACCAATATTTGCAATATTACAATACCATGAGCATCACAATTTTCTTTATCTCATTTAACAAATCGAAACTCTTCTGACTCAATAATTTTCTACAATGTCCATCAAAAAAAGAGATAATCACAGAGAAATAGTAAAAGACAAATCTCCAACACCCTCTGAGTATAATTTTCTACAAAACTATCCATCAAACAATAATATCAAAACCAAAATACAAATTATAATAGAAATGTTATCAATATCATAAAAATCTCACCTGAACACGCCGTGTATTTCTTGTCCAGAAGCCATCGTTACTGCAATATCAGGCAGTGAACCTGCAGCATCAATTAAAGTCACATAGATTAATTTGTGTTTATATTATCTTAATCAAAAATATTGAATGACGTGTGACGAATGTGCAACAGTGAATTGAAAAAAAAAAAAGAGTAGAATAAGTGATAACCCAGTCACACCAGCAGTGCATGTGTTTTATAAGACGAACAATATGATAAGTATTAGTATATACATATAAAAAGTGATGTTTGTGACGCGTTTCTCATCATAGTTGAGTAACTGCACGTGTATATGCAAGTATACTTCTGGTGTGTGTATATATGTGCGATTGACTATTTTAAAACCCTGGGGTAATCAATGTCCACGAAGGCAGACACAGTGGAACATAAATTTATTACGATTTTCACAATGACGAATCGATCGCTAATTCTATATGCGACCTTTACTCATAATACATTTATATATAGATGGATATGGATATAGAACTTTAAATTTCATTCGTTTTTATTTTATTAAAAGCATAACTTTAATTAAATTGTCTATACTCAATTAATATTTGAGTGAGATTCTACATAAAAATAACGAGCTCGATGTTGATTTGTTTTGTATAAATTCTTTTTTTAGTCCTTGTATATGTTTAGTTGTTTTCCCTTTTTTTTTTTTTTTTTTTGTTATTAAACTCCCATTTAGACAGTGACAATAAATATGTTGGAGTCATTCCAAATTTAAGAGTAGATACTGGGAAACCATTTCAAATGTGTTCTGCTCTTTTTCAGAATTCATGAATAAGTGATAAAAGGAAGAGTTCGTATCAATTGAAATGTGATTTTGATTGATGTAGAGATTTATGTTTGTGTTAAATAACTGCAGCTATATAATGGTAGAATAGAAATGGTATTTGGATTTATATTGTGAATGTCTCTGTCTCAAATGAGGTGAATGATTTTGAGTGTGTTTGAATAGAAAAATTGAAAAATGTTCACTTGACATTTGATTTTTCGTGACTTCTCATATTTTTCGTTGTCGATATGAATTTACTTTTCTAACTCTTCGATAAATAAATTTACTTCCGAATTCTTCAATAATTAAAAATTAATGAGAAAAGAATTGAATATTTTTGAGTATTTGAAGTGATGTCTTTCCACGATGTTGTTCAGAATTTGATGGTGAATAATTGAAACATTCGTGTACGTTCATTTAGATATTAAATTTAGGCCACTTCTGGTCCATTTTATAATGGCAATCACACGAAACTCTTCAAGGATTTTTATACCTTGTTCGACGGGTGCTCACAACGTCAACGTCTTCATTATCTTTCTTAATCATCTTTTTTTTATCAATTTGTGTTTGAGTGAAAAACGTCATTGTACTCTTTACTGAGTTATTATAGAAGAATTTCTAAAAAATTTCATCCAGAAACCGCCGACAAGGAAAGTGAATATCACAATAGTCTCATACGACTTTTACTAAAAACTAAACAAAGTTATTTATGATCCAAGAAAAATTTATTAATTTTGTTTTCAAATCCATAGAAGACTTTGTGAACTTTATTGATGTGATGAGATATACAGGTCGAATCTACTACTTGCCGAAAAGATGTTATTTTTGTTATTATTATTTTCTTTTTTCCTTTCTATGTTGCTAATACATCCGGTGCTGACATTATTCAATGGCGTCACGAATTATTCTATATATGTAAGCTTACTATAGATGTGTTATGTGTGTATAGACCCTTTGAGGTTGCTCTCTACACTATTATATGCAAATTGCCTCTCACGGTGATCGATCGGCCCACTCGCCCGGTGTGCACATTGTAGATAATATCGACGGACAATTTCACAATTCCACAATGAAATAATTCAAGTACCATGTGGCACATACCTGATGTACACGTGTGCTCAACCGGCCGTTTTCGCGCGTCTCTCTGCATTCTGAATTCTTGATCTTCAATTATTCGCCACAAAGTATTTTACTGAATTTTATTTAATTGTTCCACTCGGATTTTCTTTCTTTTTTCTGTTAATAGTTATTGTCAAACTATTTTTCACTGGTAATTTCGTGGTGTTTATTTTTTTCGCTTTTATTCGAAGTGAAGTGAAAAAGCACTGGGTCGTCAACCTGTTAGAAAAGAGAAAAGTAATAAGAAAATAAAATGAAAAGGAAAAATATATATTGGCATTTTTATTGTCGTCGGTTGCTGACTTACGTCAATCTCTCCCACGTATCTTTGAGGAATTGCGAGAGACGGACGTTATAAAGCGAGGAAGGAAAGCAAAGTTGGAAAATACACGCCTATGACTGATAATCTATTACACGCCATTTAATCTTGTATTTTTATATATGTTGAGTTTATTATTGGATTCTTTGTGAATGTCTTCTGGAGTGTGCTGTAAGATGAATATCAACATGTATAAAAACATGTTGGATTTTTATTTTCTTCTCTTGTTCTTTATAGCCTGAATTTTTTTTTGGAAAATATGTCGCGTGACTAAAACCACCGGAAGTGTTTTTTTATTTGAACAAAATAATTGTTCTTTTTTTTTTCTTTCATTGGATCACTTTTGTTTCCCTTTTTTTGAAATAGGAATAATGTGACAGGGTAATTTTAATAAGAATAATTTCAATTCACTGGTGACGGAAGTTCTAGGTCTGATTGTTTGGGGAGTGTCAGGATACAAAAATAAATAGAGGAAATGCATCTTGACAGATTGTTTGTCTACTTTTTTCATTTATTTCTCATTCGTAGCTCTTTCAATAGACATAAATGATTTAAATGTTTTAACTATGAGACAAGAATTCAGAGATTTGGAAGTATACGAAATTATTCTGCCATTGTGGAATATTTGTAAACAAGTACGAAGTTCAATGTTGGAATATATTTTCAAATTTTTTCACGAGATATTTTTGAAACTATTTATTTTTGTTTTATAGAATAGATGAATGATTTCTCTTGAAATTTTACAACATTTTTGGTAAAATCATTACATGATTTCATCAATCAAATAATTTAAGAGATGAGGTAGCTATTGAGATAAAAACTTCTGAATTTCATTGAGAAATTCCGACATTTTGAAGTAGCATAAAGAAAATCTTGACATCATCATAAATATGTAGAAGAATTTATCATTACTCAAATTCTATTAATAATTCAGAGAGATGTATCAATGAAATAGAAAAAAACTGAATGGACAAATGCAACTTCTCTGTCTGCTTTCATTCAAAAATTATTGGAGTGGAATTTATGCTTCATAACTAAGGGAAAATAACACAAAAAATTCAAATACATTATTTTACATCTGAATTCTCTCAACAATACTTTCTGTAAAGGAATTTTTTCAGGAATTTCGTGTTGTCTTTGCATAGATTCTCTTTCACTTTATCATTTTGATATGCATCGAGTCACATTGAATTCACTTTATACTTCAAATTACTATTACAATGACTGTTTTCTGTATTATCAGAAGACAGGAGAGATATATTCTCATAATTTTCATAATCAAACATATATATTCTCTGTGATTATAAACCCCTGTGAAATCCCATTTTCTTTACATTGAAAAGTAAATGAGATTCAACCTTAGAGCACTAGAAAATTCTAAAAGCAGAAAATGACTCCAATGGTATCAGTTGCAGTTGGGCGTCACTTACACATTTATACTCATACACACATGCTGACTTCTTTTTTCTTTTATATTCAATCATAAAAAAATATGGATGAAAGTTCATGCAAAATTACTCACTCATTTTAATTGAAAAGGAGTTATATAGAATGTGATATACAAGAGAGAATACATCAGAGAATAAAGTGAATAGAAAAAAAAAGGAGAGGAATAAAATAACAAAAGAGCAAAAAGCTGGTTGGAGAGAGAATAACGTAATTATCTGATATCAAACAAACCTTGGATAGAAATGTATACAAATAGTTCTATATATTTATTTACTCATTCATCCTTTTATTTTTATACGTAATAAATTTCCATTACTGCAAAGTAAATATTTCTCATCATATAACTCTATATAAAAACTGAGTTCTTCTATAAAAAATTATACAGACTATGAAAAAAAAAAGGTTAATCATAAACTTGAAAAGTAAAATAATTATAATTAATTCTATAAATATAAATTTCTCTGAATTCAAAATACTTTCATGTAAAATGTAACAATATTTATTCTAATGGAAGCACTCGGATAAAATATAAGAAAAAATAATATTCCTTTGGCAAGCTTGTGCTTGAACTTGGAACTTGGTAAGATACAATTATGATTACAATAATGAATCCAATTTGAATGGTCTCAAAATATTATGCACACGCATACCCGAAGTATATTATTTTTCTCTAAATAACATTTTTTTATAACAACTAACTATGCCCTAATTCAAAACCAAATTATCCAAAACGTAAATTATAATTCAGTACTGAGCGATTCAATGAAAATAATTTTCACACGAACCTATATAAAATTGTATGGCATTTTTTTTTTGCTATCGTTCAAAGTTATCTAACAGTTTTGTTCATTCAATAATAATTATTAAATTAATTACTAGAACTCTCTTACTGCTAAGCGTATTTCACCCATTCAGTATGAACCATCCCTATTACTATGGTTCCCATGAGTAATAACATTTCCTTTACAATGACGACTTCCAATGTCTAAAAATTGAATCTTCAGTAAACAGTGTAATACTTTGGGACAGTGACCCCCTGCTGTACCGCCCACAGTAAAGTTCACGTCATACAAAAAGATCATTGAACTGTTTTCCACAATTGCACTCATATTTGAAATCAGTATTTTATGAAAATTAAAATTTTTAATTCCTATCAAGAAGTTAATAAATAATAACATGTCATTTAATAATAAATTAAATTATAACTATGTTAATTATAGGGTTGGAAATTATTTTGGTAATACGAATGTAAAGTGAAGAGAATATTTGCTTCAAGTCACAATTACAAAATTGAGAAATATCACAGCACAATAAAATTAAAATAGAATAAGTAGAAAAAATATTGCCCTACCGAGAGTATATTAACGTGAATGCTCTCACGTCATATTCTTTGTCTATAATGTACATATATACATATACAAAACTACATACATATGTACCAACGAGACCGCTGAGCGTGACGATTAAATGCATATATAACTCTCAGATTACTTTGGGCGCAGCGACATTAAAGGCAAAAGCCACAAATACCCAAAAGAGTTTCACACTTATGTATTACGTTAAAACATTATTTATGCAACGACTTTAATACGAAAGTATCACCGATTACAAATGATGTTTTTGCAATAACTCATTTACATATGATTTTATTCATATTCAACTCTATGGAATAAATAACTTTTGAGAAATATTTACTCTACTGTTTATGAGAAAATTATGACAAATATTTTATTTATATAAAAGACAAATTGAAGATTGATAAATTATTTGTGAAGAATACATTTCCAGTGATATAAAAAATATTCTTACCTATTTTCAATATGAATTAAATCCACCGGAAGAATAGAGACAAGAAACTACTTATTTGCATGTAGTATTAAAAATATCTGAATATTTCCGCACAATGATATGATTAAATATGAAAAAAATATTTGTTTAGTCCAATTGATAAATATTTGGATAATTTTTTCAAATTGATACAACAAATAATTTTGGTTTGCGAGCTTTCAAGCGAGTGTGCCAAATGAGAATGATCTCGTCAATTCAGTGCACGAGTGAAATTGGAGTAACACACAAGATAACCGCACCCGGCGGAGAGCTCGCGTAGACTGATCGGCGCGGGCGTCGGGACGCATGTCGCTTCGGTGCCTCACAATGATGGTGCTTCAAGCTCAAGTGCAGTCTGCCCTCGCTCGTCAATGCTCAGTAGTAAAGGAAAGAAGATATAATACCGAATAGAATTATATATATATATATTTTAAGGGATTTAATTTCAATTAATTGACGCATTCACTGTAGTACTTGCGTCATAAAAATTAATCCATTAAAATATATGTATACAAAATTTATAAATGTTGAATTCTCTTTAACTATTTCTGATGAAGATAATATGCGCGCGCAATATTTCCAACTGTCAACGTTCAATTATTCTTCTTGTGAATGTATATAATATATATTTGCCATTTAATTTTTTTCTTCATGCTTTGGTAAAATTTATCATTCGTGTTCCAACACGTGACTCGCACACAAGCATTAAAAGTATATTTTTTTTTTTATGTCATAAAGCAGCAGTATGGAAAAATATGTGAATAAAAAATAAAATATTTCCACTTGACCTCATTTTTCATTACAATATTTTACCAACGCATTTTGTACAGTTGAAAAAAAAAAGTTTATGATGGTAGAAATCGAATTTCACTCTCATTGTGACCCCATTTTTTTCTTTTTTTATTGTTTATGAAGTCATAAATTAATTTATGGAATATTTGGCGTTACTCAATGTGCACGGGATAGAGAGCACTCTCGATCGTGCGTGGTTCGATATCTGAAATAGCAACGGAATACGCATATACACATGTAATATATATAGACACATGCGCGGGCGAGAGTAGCACACGTTGATTTTTTTTTGTAAAATAAATGCAGAATGAGTAAATAAATTTTTCTTCTTAACATTTTTTGTATTAATCGTTGAGATTTGGAATGTGGTGAAGGAAATATGGAGAAGGCAGCATGGAAAGAATTTATAAAGTCGAATACATATGCGAAATCATTTTATATATCTGTGAAAACTGTTGAGGTAACCTTGGGCTCATATTGGCTTTTGATAATCGTTCTAGATCCAAATTAATCTGCAGTAGAAGACCTACTTTGGAATTTTGCTAGTATTTATTGTCGATATATTGATTTTAATTCGCTGTAACATCCAAGAGCTGATGATAGGAGATAAGAAACACAATAACAAATCAATTTTTTTTTAATTAGATCCAAAGAATAATGAAAAGTGGTCAATTGTAAGATGTTATAAGTTTTGGATAGTTTTTAGTATTTGTTGCATCATAAATGTTTGTGGTGTAGAAGAGAAAACAGAATAGATTGAATGAATAATAGTTTAACAATTTAAGAACTCACGAGTTTCGTAAATATATTAGAAGGAAGCTCTACGAATGTGATCACCGATACAATTGGCTTCTCTTGTGGTAGATAAAATGGTTGGAATTAATACGCAAATGCGCATAAAATGACCATATGCTGATGTAAGCTTGCAGTAATCTCGATTAGGGAATATCTAAAAAAAGCTATTTTAAAACGTGACTCTTGCGTTTGGTTGCAGTGAAGCCTTTCACTTCTGGTAAGGAAAATCGGGGCTGATTTTCCTCGAGAAACAAATTGGATTCTTTCAGATAATATTTACAAAAAGTAATATTAATAGAACAAATTTGAACCACTGTATAACTATAAGATTACAACAATTTCTCTTCAGCTATATCACCAAAGAATTCTTTATTTTGTTATTGAGAAAAGGAATGTGCAACATCTGGATATTTTATCTGTTCAATTCCGATTTCCTGTATCGAAATATTTTGTGAAATATTCATTCGCATTTTTTTATTCGTTATGATAAGTGCAGGATTCAGTGAAAGATTAGATTTTTAATAAAAATTTAGTAAAGTATTTGATGACAAGATTTACTGTTGTCACAAAAAAATAATCGATAGGTCGACGACTTTCACATCAATACAGAAAATATATTTGTAATGTTGTAAAATCACGTTACTGATTTTCGGGTGAGAGTTGCCATTGTGCAACAAAGACAAGTGAAAAGCAGCTATTTTGGTTGAAGCGGAACTTCTTATTTTTGTAAGAGTTTTACCATTTGGAATTTGGTAAAACTTTCGTAAAAACAATAATTAAAATAAAAAATTCAAAGTTTTGAGGAATTCTGTTTAAAAAATTATCCACAGAAAGTTTGACAGCCAGTCATTTCTAAACAGTTGAAATTTAGAATAAACTGAGCAGGATCTTTTTTCAGAAAATTTCATGCTCTACAAATTTGTTTGCATGGAATTAAATGCTATCTGGCAACATTTCGACATTATTCCATGTGACAGGATTTTGCTCGCGTTCCAAACATTATTTACATCAACAAAAAAAAAACACTCATATCAAATTTGACTCAGCAACTTTAAATTACAGTTGAATTGGAGGACGGCAGTCACATCCAATCAGTGTTGTGTGAAAACCCATTCATATGAAACACAAAGGTCAAAACAAAATATCCAAGCCAAAATTCTATTGAAGATAATTTTTCCTCATACATATTTACCATTAGCTAACACTTCCTGCATACAAAAGTGATGATTTCATCATTTTCATCGGGTTAAAACGTGAATTAATCAATTTCCAACTTAAATCTCCACATACTGCATCATCCGTGACGAATGTCAACTCTCATAATTTTCATAAAGTGAATACAATAATTTATAATGCACAGTAAATATCAAGCTGACTAAATTTCCTCCATTCTCTATTAATAAAAAAGTTCTACACCCCAAACAAAACTACACAAATACACAATCCATCAAATTGTTTTCTGCACAATACATAAAAATATAATTGATTTTTTTTTTTCGTCTCTACAAAAAGAAAATATATCCCGAATAAATTCATTAAGCTTTGACTTTCTTGTCCTTGTGGCATATTCTATTAATTTTTTATATCTCTCTTCCACTCTAAATCCAGACGTTGTATGAAGATCATTTCGAAGGTCAAATACACACATAAATACAGATACGATGAGTAAGGATCTATATATTCGTTTGCTTATAAATGTCGAGTATAAGAATGTCGGCAACTTTGCCTTAGGATTTTATTTTTTCATGCGTCATTGACTATGATAAACTGTCGCAATATTTATTCTATTTTTTTCTCCTAATACAACACAGTCCATGATACTAGTCACAACATTATATTATTATATTGCTGTAATATAAATGGAAATATAGACCCCAATGAAGCAAGTAGAGAAGTGCAGAGAGAAGCAATTGTCTCTATAATTTAATTGAAAAAATCCCAAGATTTATCGTGAATGATAGCGATGTGCGTCAGTGCTGATATCGTCGTGTCTTATCGATCGTTGTCTGTTTGCAAGGGTGCTCACTGTGAATCTAGAGATATACAATGATACAAGCGAATTGTTCTCTATATATATATATAAATGTATACGGAAGTTTATTGAGGGGAACGAACAGAACAATAAATTGTGCATGCACAATCAGAACAGGTATAAATAAATAAATAAATAAGAATATGTAAAATAAATAGGATTGACAACTTTTCGTTGTAACTATAGTCGTAAAGAACATTGGATGATTCAATTTCAGTTTTAGTATCAAAGATAAATAAAGTAATTCTACCAAATTTATTTAACATTGTGAATTATAATGTTCAAAGTCTAAATCAATTCAAATGCGAATTTCGTTGAACTGAATTGTTTATTGAATATTTTTTGATTCTTTTATGGAGATGAAATGGTTTTATGAAAATTTTCGTGATGAAAGAAGATGAAACTCAATAGAATTTGGTTCGTCAAAATTCTATTGAAATATAAGGAGGAAAGGTTAGCGGTCGATCCATCCTTGGTCATTGATCCCGTCAAATTGCCCCATTATCATTCGCACTTTCGCTATTCAATTTATATTATTGAAATTCAATTTACGGGCGCAAATGACCGGGGGCGAATTAAACGAGGACAAACAAAACTGCCCACCAGAGGAGAGTTTGAATGTAGTTGATATTTTAACCGCATTTTTTGTTGAAAGATATATGAACGGTTGATAATATAAATGACTTGTGAAGAAGGGACAAAAATGACATGAGTTGGAAAATTTAATCTTTTTTTTTTTTTTAGAATCTACTGCCAAAATTATTGGAGGGATAGAATGAAAAATGAAGGCAGGAAAGTTTGATATAAGAAATGTTATTGATAAATTATAAATTGGTGGAAATTATTAGACCATGGATGTTATAAATTCCTGAAATTAAAATTGATAATTAATTCATTGGTTGGAATAATGTAGTTTATCATTTTTTTTTTATGTATGCAAAACCCCTGTTCTATTAATCACTAATGATGGAGTGAAATTACCAAAATTATCAAGAATATTAACGTGAATATTGAAACGATGCTTATTAAAAATTTCGAAAGTTCATCAATTAAATATTTATCATATAGTCAAATTCCTCATGTCATTAAAGTTCCATAACGAGAGTTTCCCCTATTTATTTTAGCATGCTCTTTATTGTGGGTGAAAAATAACAGTCATGTTTTTCAACCAAACTTTTGTTGAAAAGCATATTAAAAATTTAAATAACATTTTTTTTTCGTCATTTTCTCCTGTTTATTCAATTGTCTGTTTGCGAACTAAATTGTAATGGATCTGAATATCTATCTTCATTCAATTTTTCTGCTTACACAAATACATATTTATGTTGATATTTGCAATATATAATATATGGTATAAGTAAAGCCTTTATTCAAAGTGAGATATTTGAGTTCAATGCCCAAGTTGAGCAGTCGGGGTCGTGTTTTTTTGCAGCAGACTGCAGCCCTTGGCCAGAGTGGGTAGAATGATAATATTTCAAATTCAACGATAATTCATTGAAATGATTCCATTCATGTTCATACAATTAGAATATGAAGTTCATTCGTCGATAAAAGATACTTTTTTTTCAAACTCAATTTTTAGGAATATCAATGGAAAGATCTTCAAGTCGTAAAACATGCATTGATTTTTTCTCCCAATGTATTTATGTATCGTTTTATTTTATGCGGATATATCTCATCGTAGTGAATGGTAGCGTGCATAGAAAAAGACAAAAAAAACCCACCCAAATGCACTTTATGAATGAATCACTCCAAAACGCACCATTAGATTTTATTGCTTTTCTACTTTTCATCTAGTTGATATACAGAGTTATCGATTGATAAAAAAAAAACCTACGTGAATCAGATGAACATCAGGTTGGATCGGAGATCGCGCACGACTGGTTGTGTGCGATTTATTGAACCATTTATCAAAAATCTCCGTTCCCATTTCGATGCATTTCATGTAGTGATAATATGTAAAGAAATTTTTACATTTAAAATTACTTTTCCAGTTCATAAATAGTAAACTGAATAAACGTTGTGGAATATAATGGAATATAATATTTGAAAAATGAGTAAATGGCATTACGTGAATTTTACAAATGGTGAAAAATAATTTCACTACTGCGAAAATACGAAGGAAAAATAAATAAATAAAATTTATGTTATCTTGAATTGAAAAACGCATGGAAGGTATTTTCAATTTCCATAAATTTTCTTTTAACGCCATGATGGATGTCATATTTGAACTTTATTCAGTAAATTTTGATAAAGCTTTGTTGTTAGTCGATGATAATTTTTCATTGTGGCATTTGGAGAATTTCAATATTGGCCATAGTGAAAACTTAGGAATATTTGTGGAAAATCTATTGTCATACTCAACCAATTTAGTCGCTGGTAACTGCGTGTTATTAAAATTCTGTTGTTGTAGTATTGTGGTGAAAGAGACCACCACAATATTTCCCGATTCTCTAAATTAAAAAGAATATGAAATTTCTCTCTGTACATCAAAGTCCGGTTATGTGTCACTGGTATTTTATATTTGCTGATGATATTCAGATAATTTCCTCACCGAAATTCTGAATATTCATCAATATAAAAATTTATGATAAGAATCGACACAATTCCTAGTGCTATCTGTTGTGACAAAACACTAGAAAAGACAAAATTGATCAATTCTAAAAATAATATTACGTAAGAGAATTTTGCTACAAACTCAAATCACGTTCTCTATCAAAAAAATCTATTAGAAATGAGCTAATAGACAACTCAATTATATTGAATGATTTGTGTTCCTACATCACATTCTTTCATCCCCAAAAATATTATTAATAATTATCAAATCCTATAAGTCAAATCTATTTTTTCACTGTGATACAAATTGATAAAACAATAATTCATATAATTCACCGATAAGAGTATTTTTGTCTGCGGGTATTATCGATTGCACATTGCCTCATGTTCACTCTCTATATTTTCTCTTTTCCTCCCTCTGTTTGTCATCCTCACATTTTTTCACCTCTTAAAATGTGTCTCGCTACCACTGCCTTTTTCACTCGCTCGATCTCCCTATCATTATTTTCTCTCTACGACTGCCAATGATTCTTTCCCCTATTTTCCAACCATCTCTGTTTCTACTCTCAACCATAATCCGCTCTCACTTATACTGTTCTCTCGTCAGCCCACCAGCTATAAAAGCCGCGTTTGGCCGTTCACTATATTGTAGGACCACTTCCACTTGGCTTCAGCAGACTCTTGGAAAAGTTATTTGCCATTAAACCGATGTCTGTAACGTGAGAGAAGAAAAAATGAAGAAAATGTATATAAATATAAAAAAAAAAAAGACACGAATGACTATACCAGTTAAAAAATTGGACGCATGTGTTCTAGACACTTTGGTACAAAACTTATAATGTATATGGCGTGACTTGAACCAAGAGATCGGGTTTGTTGAAAAATTCCAATTGTTTCAGATCAATGAAGTGTATAATTCTCCCTTTTTTTTCTGCTTCGTTCAAACTTGCTCAGACACATAAATAAATCAAATGAAGAGCTCTGGTTCGACTGTTTAAATGCCAAAGACATAATTTTACACACTAAAACAAGAATATAATTTAGCCAACTAATTTTACTTGTTTAGTGATTTTACCTGAATATGACTTAAAAAAAAAGAACTTTTGGTATCAATTAGAAATTCACATGATCAACAACAAGTTAGTTCTATTCTCAGTGTGATTCTATAAATGGATTCATATTAAATTGGAATAGACGCCACGTGAATCTTTGAACCATGAAATTAGATTGGAATCAAGGTCGTAGAAATTATTTCAATTATTCCTGTAAGAATTTAATTCATCATTTTGAATTTGACGTAACAGCAAACATATAATGTTATTGATTTGTATTTACCGATTGAAATATTCATAATATATTTGACGTAAATGCTTGAATTTACGTTCAATGCTGGAAGTTCCACTGCAAATAACCTTTAAATAGTAACTAGGGAAGTTTAGAGGAAAAGGGGTGATAATTTCAGATCGATGAGTTCTTTTGCCATTAATTTCTCATCAATGAAATAATATTGAACAATACTAAAAAAGCGTAAAATAAGTTAAAGTGTTATCCATACTCTCAGTACATAGAAGACAATAGTTTGATAATCAGTTACATCATAAATAAAATACAGATTTTGAACAGCAATTTCAAATCGATTTACTCAGTTTACGACGTTAATATTGAAACTAAATGTGAAGCAAAAAAATTCTGAGCAATGTTTACTAGAAATATTATCGTTTGATTTTAAACTAAATGCAGGATCATTTCCTTCAATTATTTAAGACACATTCAGCTATCTGTAGTTGAATTCAATTGTCATATCATGAAATGTAATTCAACTTCAATCAATTGATTATTTTGGAATCGAATAAACGATGAAAAACGAAACTATTCAAATGACATTTCCTTTCAGTGAAGGTTACATGAATTTTATTAAACGATGCAGTGACTTGAATCGCTCACGGCACTCGTGGAGAACTCTTTATATCAATGCAGTTCAATGTATAGTCATTCATGAATCTTTCAATGAAGTTATGTAACATTGTTGTGATAAAATGCCATTCTTGAAATCGCGCATCCTCCCTCCGGAAACCACCAAAAATCTATTCATTGTGCGATGAATAATACGACGTAGATGCTAAATGAAAACATAAAGAAAAAAGTATTTTTGACTATTACAATTATTTTCTATTCTGGGTTAATATTGGTTCACTATTTGGGCATTAATTTTTTTTTTCGTTATATTCCATATAAACTAAAAAATAGTACGCTCAATACAGGACGCCTGAGCAAAACTTGCCCGGGATATTTTCCTGGACATTGCCACAATCAAACATCTACTTCAAATGCAATAATCAATAATAAACTTTCGTCATTTCGGCGCCTACTTTCAATTCCCTCATCAATCAATCTTCGCAATACATCCAATCGACCGTACAAAATATCCAACTATTTAATAATTAAAAAACTATCCAGTGCCAATTTAAGTGATGAAATTTCAAACACCCCATGATTATCGATCAACAAAGTTTAAAAATATCACAATTATTCCTCTATTTTTGTTACACAAAAAAAAATCCACAAATTATAAAAATGCTGTTATGAATAATATCAATGTGATTTTTGACTTATCAATAGAATATTAATAACTGTTCAGATATTAATCCAAACGTAATAGAGGAATAAATCAAACAAAAATATTTATAGTTCCTTAATCAAACTCACGAATTAAGGAAATAATCTTGACAGGGGTTCACATTGGCCCCGATATTCCCGGCTATCAGGAGACTTAGAGGAAAGATGAATAGGTATAAAACGAGTGGCGGTAAATTTCCGGTAGTATAAAGAAAGTGCAAGAGAGAAAGGCAGAATAAAAGTGAGAAAGGAAGAAGGAGTAAGAGTGTGCGGTGGCAGCAACCCCATTTTCGCAAGCGTGGTAATGGCCGCAGCTGGTGCACAATTTCGCGGCGGAACAAGGATGAAATGAGAACGTTGCTGTTATGTCGCAGAGTGAGACAGGAGTGTTAGCCTATACCTTTCCACCCCAATGACGTCATTGCCCAACGGCGCCATCCTACACTCGTACTGACGTCAGTGAGAGCCTCACGAAAACGTTATAAATATATATATATATATATATACAGATACTGGCGTCTTTCGCTCAACATTTTCTGTATAACCTTTTTTAAAACATTGTGTGTGTATGTGTAGATCTATCCTTTCTTCATAAATACATTTATGTATATGTGAATGTGGTTATAACTATATAGTTGGTGGCAACAATTTCAGAGCTTCCGAGTATTATTAGTGGCACGATAGGTGTCATCGATTTACATCAGTCACGCAATTACATTTTGATATATGTCAACAGTTATTGCCCCACTGATATAATTTACATAAATTTCAATTGATTTTAGAAAAAGAAAGGGTGAATGGAGAATGTAAATTCATCATTTGTAAATCATTATGGGGGAAATGTATGGTCTGGAGTTCAAGTGAAAATAGTATTCGTGTTTTCAATTTATTCGGGATTTAATAATTGTTACAAGATCTTGCTGAAATAAATTTGAAATATTAATAATTTGTAGATTTTCAATTATATTTTGGGTGAACGTTTAATATTTTGCTTTTATTCTGTAGTTGAGAGATTAAATTGTCAGTTGAGGAAGTTGTAATCAAAGTTTCTTCGTTCTAATGAAAAATTGTTCTTTTGTTATTCTTAGTTCATTCGAAATTGCTTCTGTGGTCATTCAGAGTTATTATTATTTCTTTTTTTCATTTTAGAAATTGATTTTGTTATTATTGCAATAAATAATGCATTCGATGGAAAATAGAAATATATTTGCAGTTCTAAAATGCAGAAATTGGCTGATTCCATTAAAAATCGTTTTCTCAAGGGGAAAAACAAATTTTCTTTGTGCCAATTTATCAGAGAAAGCAATTATGCTGTAATTGGCTTCTGTGCTTTGTACCTATATGACGCTGATGTGTTTGCTTAGATATAGTTATCAGTGAACTCAACCGACATCTGTGGTCATGAGGGCCGCAGTGCTGGTCCTGTAACAATTGGTAAGCAGAACGTCACAAGTTTGCTCTTCACCCTGACCAGTGTGAGTTTCTTTATTTGGAATATCCGAATGTTACATGTGCTACCACGAAAATAAATAGCTCTACTAAAATATCTTATTGTATTTTTACAACTGCAACAAAAGGCAGTAAATTACATGATTATTATTAAGAAAAAGAGAGACTTTTAAAATGTTTGTAGAAAACAATTTGTGATAAAATTATGACAATTTAACGTTTTTATTTTCATTAACAAAAAATCAATTCTATTCAGTTGAATAATAGAGAACTCTTTCATTTTGTAACTTACATGCAATCATATTCACATGTTATTCGTTTTGCTTCTTAGTAATTTTTAATGATGCAGGATGAATATCAGACAAGGAAAAAATATTTAACCGCATTCTATTTTTCCGTCTGGCATTATCTCCAACTTCTCACCATTTTCTCGGATTGTATTTTTAAATAGATCCGTAACATCATACACGTGCACATGTGAGATTCTTTCAATGTCGAGTTAGCATTTATTTGCGACTGGTCGATCGATAATGAAGACTCATAAAATTTTATGAAGGATATAACAGGCGGAATTGTGAGGAGCATTAAAAAATAATGAGGGCATGATATACTCGCCAATCGGCCGATGTCTGTCGAGAGCTTTTTCGTCTCCAAATCTCTTCGTTTTCATTATGAATAAGGGCGCCGGTTTCTTTTTTTTTCTGTGTGACGACACTTGATATATATTTTTATATTGATCGTGAAAGAAAAAAACGAATAATTCGATTCTTCAATAATTCTTAATATCAACTTCTTAGAATTGGAAAACCTTCGAGACATTCCTGGAATCGAATATATATTTAAAAATAGTTACGCATGAATTATTATGTAAAATAAACTTATTCGAGTATTTTGCCCAATTATATTCAAGAGTTAATTTCCTCTCACTACCTCATTAAATTCCGAGAATATGGCGTTAATTTAGAGCTTTAATATTTAATAAACGTCATCCAAATTTCGAAATACACGAGATTTTCTTTGATTCATCAACTGGAATGAAGTTGAATCTTCTATATGCAACAAAATCCGATTTGATTCATTAACATGCAAATTCATATCAAAGTTTAAATTCTTTCATGCATCATCAAAGCATTAATACATTTTTATTATCGATACAAAATTAATATTGGAGACACGTACATATTTTAATTGTAATATAAATTAAAATCCGAATGAAAGTAATGGTAAAATTAATTCACTATAAAAGAAATAAATTAATAGCCAAGATAAGGAAGTTCAATCACTCAATATATACTGATTTTGTGGAATAAATAATGGAGCTAGTGATCGACTGTGTAGCTTCTACATTACATTTGTCTGACCAGATAGGGAGGATAGTCACTTGATCGCAAGAACACTCAGCCGTTTCCAAGCGACACACTATATACACGCTTGATCTATACTCTAAGCCATTTTCATTATTGACTCACGAAACCAAATTGCGCCCGTAGGCAATAATACCCGACGAGGCCAAATGTAATATACCAATAGCAAAAATAATTTCACATTCACTCTGATGAAGATCAATTAAAATTGCAATATTAATATTTTCATTCATAAACATACAGAAAAAAATATTGAAATGAAATATTTATTCGATTCACACATTGATTTGCACGATTGACATATTTAACATTTAATTCTTCCTTTTTTTTTCTTACTGTTACTTCGTGTATTTATCATGCAAATAAAATAAGAAGGTCATAGCGTTTAATGTTTATTTTGGCGTTAATGATGACAGGAGATTGTATGAATTATTCCTTTCTCCATCACTTGGTGATAATGGATATATTACAATTGTCCGAAAAATTCAATCTTGAGTGGCCTTGACATATCCAAACGTTCTTGAAGTTTATGTGATGGAAAAAAAAAAAATGTACTTAAAGTGTGTGGTACGTTTACTTGTCAGTCTGTCTGTGTTTGTGTTTGTCTGTACCCAATATCTGATGTGTGATGTCGAGAGTGGTTTTGCTAAAAAAAAATTGGGAAGTGTGTAGATAGTAAATTGACACCGAGAAAACGATAAATTGGCACATCACATTTGGGTCTGACTTCCGGCTCATTCGGAAATGACATTTATATATTTTCTAAACGATTTATGCTACATATGATTTACTAGCATGATGAGAAATATTTTCCCTAGTTTTCTTATCCCGATGCGACGTGACAATTTATCGTTTCGCCTCGATGCCGACTTAGTATCAATAAATCCTCAAATTTTTTGGTCCAGCCACCGTGACCAACACGAAATCACGTGATTCCTATTGAGGGCACATATACAATGATAAAACCATGTTATGTTTTCTTTTAAGATGGGAAATGGAAGAATATGTCATGATTATTCAAGGGTGAATTTCGGATGATTCTCACGTTACTTCTTTCGTGATATGAAGAGAACATTTAATGAAACATAACAGTGAATTGTACATGACCAGCGAGAAATATTCAATGGAAATAATTTGGGAATGAACTTGTTGAATATTCCTCCCGTCAATTTTGCAGATTAAGTTGAATAAAGAATGACTTTAGATGAAGTGGGAAATGTATATTATATTTGAATCTAGAAACGACAATAATTTATAATGAATGTTTAGTTTGGGTTGAAATTTGGAAACACTGTCAAACCCAAGTGTTATCTTTACTCTAAAATTCAACGTGGGAATTGTATGTTTGAACATAAATATAGATTGAAACAAATCATTCTAAAATGGAAATGGACCTGAGTGGATGTTCGTTACCCTGGATCGATGATAGCTCAATTATTCTTAGTATATCAGTCAGAGATAAATCCATACGGCTGATGCAACTGGAAAATTAAGTATGCTTGAGATTCCTCATTCATTCGCTATTAGTTTCATTCACCAGAAGATTTATTTTCAAAAGATGTAGATAATATTCTGAACAGGAGATTCGAATTAAAATTTTTACATAGAGGGCATACTAATATTATTGCCCAAATTTATGTGGCATGCGTAGGTGATAATAATTTATCTGATCTCGGCATGATAGAAATTTTCGAAACGAATTTTTTTTCACTACCTAAGGCGGGTAAAATATTCTGTGATGAACAGCCAGTAGATACAGCCATCTTAGTCAGACAATAGAATATAGAAAAATTCGTGTCTTGAACTTTTACAACAGTCTCAACCTGTATGGAAATTATCCATTAGAAGTGGAAAAAAAATATGTGAATTAAAAAATAGATTACAAATATTGAACTGCTCTTTAAAAATTTAAAAATGGTATCTAAAATTATTTCTCAACTTCCACTTATCTCAATTCCAACAATCGAACTTGCCTTATATTTTTCTCTTCATCGATTATTTTGAATTATGTACGTGTCTTACATTGTAAAAACTGAATCCGTAGAAATGGTCTAATCATAGTACGAGTCTGAAAATGAGGTGACATGAATACGATTCAATATATAGAGATGATGAATGGGTTCTGACTTGCTTGCAGTTTCAATTGAGTACATGACAGTTGACAGTCCACAAGCTTTCATTCGTCACTCCTACTCCATTTTGAGTATTCCTTTTCATCTTAGTGTAACCGAGCCCCATTTCAAACATCAGCATAACACATAATCCCTAAAGCAGCTTTACAAAATCGAATTTTAGCTAGAACAATTGGATTACTCAGTAACACGTGTACTTAACATGATATATATTTTTTCTCACTTCTCAATTTGATGAACCGAAGCTAAGGATTATATTCGAAGAATGGAGAATTTTTCCTTCAATCAACGAAGTACAAGAACTTTTCTGTCGAATATTATTCATTGAAAATAAAATATATCACGAATTATTCTGTTCTCAATCATCAGAATTCTGGTAATATTTTTCTATCTGTTTATTGTACAATTTAATTACAATTTTTACGCATAATCAACAAGGACTATTATTGAATAAATAAATAGATGAAATCATACGCATATTGTAATGGTACTTAGCGTTAAATTTTTATAGAATAAATTCAAGTTGAATATCTACAAATTTATTTTTCATTTTCGCCTGCACATTCATTTTTACATACACAGGGGAATTGACACATCGATTCGCTCGTCGTGAATTTCTTCATTTTTCATATTGAGCCGTTTTCAGCGGTATAAAATGACAAGTTATTCCAGTATACAATTCAATATTTCATTGCTTATTCTCAATTTAATAGAAGGTTAAAATAAGGCAAGAAAGGGGACGGTGCAATATAAAATTCTCACAATTTTTAATCTCACTTATAAAAAGTGAAATCATGAAAAAAAAAAGATATTTGATTAAATAAATATTTAATGATATATTTTAAAACGATCCAACCATCAGAGAAGGGAATATATTTATTGCTCTTCGTCAGAACTGATCTCTTCGATTTCCGGAATATTTTCTATGGGTTTGTCCGATTCTGGAACACTATTGAAACCTGCATGTTCACCATCATAAGGATGATCACTCAAATCATCATGATCTGTTGAAATGCAGGCTGCTTCTTCTTCGATCTGTGAAAATATCAAATATACTATTATAATCTAATGATAACAAAATTAAATAATTTAACTAATTTCATATCATGTTCATTCTTGTCCAAAAATATTGTTGACTTTGCAATTTAGAAAGAATTATTCTGTTATAGGTTCACACTCAAAGAATTATCTTTCAATCTAAACATAATTGCATGTTTTTGAATATCATATTCACTAATCAACAATTAAAAGTTTCATTTGAAGCGAAATATGTTTAGGCCAGGAATTGATATATCATCGTCAATGTTCCTGTTACAATCCTTCTTCAAGCTCTAACTTCTGTTTCATGCTAATCAATAACACTTGGTATTTCGTGTACTATAACTAGTCCTTTGTATAGCTATAGTACATGAATATTTTTCCATCATTGCAGATATATCTATATTATAAATGCGCAATATTGCAACGAATAATAGAATTGTCTGACATTAGTTCATCATCCAGTATGATCGATTTGTTTTCTTTATTGATTTCTTTGAGTTTGGCATTGTCTCATATAAAAATGTAATTTTTTAGGATCAAATATTTTCTATTTCATGATCATTTTCAAGACAAACTTGAATAAAGATCAATTAATTTTTTTTCTCGTGTACGAAGTGCGTCCATTAATTAAAAACACTTTTTATTTCAATACATGTCTTATAAATATTTCTTACTTGTGTATCATCATCAGCATCAGGACTGTCAGGTCTCTCTTCATGTTCCTGAGACTTGACATTGTCGTGACAATGACACTCATCAAATGAAGACTCGAGCCCATTGTCTTCTTCTTGCACACCGAGAGCTACTTCAGATGCTAATTTTTCCTCACGTTCTTGTCTTTTACGAGCCACTTCAGCAGCTTTCTCAATGAAATAGCGTTCCTCCTCTTCAACTGCCAATGCAGCTTCGTACTCAGCTGCACGCCTGGAATTTGAAATTAATTCTATACTCTCAACTCCGTTTTTGCGTTTTCACAGAATCTATTAATTCATATCAGTACAATTGTTCTAATTTGCGATTCTCAACGTTTAATGATAGATCTTACTGCTAGTTCTACAATCTTCCAACTTTTTCTCAATTACAACAGAAACAATTTTACAAAAAATGTTATTACAACGATTCATTTCTATACAGACATCCGCATTTTTTCATCAATCTTGCAATTTTTGTTGATTTTTTTGAAACATCGATGTAGAGAATATTATGGTAAATAATTTTATATTAGTAATTTTTGCGAGTGATATTAAGAGATATGCAAATATCCATCAAGAGAGTTTATGGAATATATTGTAACCTAGTATACGCCCGTTATTGGATCATCAATTTTTATCGATCGTAATTATTTGAGTGCTGTCAGTATGTCACGCAGCGTTGAATAATTGATGTTAGATAATAATTACTGCTCTAACGACCTCACAGGAAATGAAAATTCACTAGCAAACTCTCATGTTGGTATTTTTTTCGAATATAAATTAATTCATTATTAAATTATTGTGACTGACATATTTCATAAATTTTTGGTTTGAATGTCTGTTTAGTTCACATATAAATTAGAAAAAATCTTCGAATGAAAACAAAAAAAAATACTCACTTTTGTTCCTCGGCAATTTTAAGATCAAGAAGTCGTTTAGTCTGAATTCTTATCTCCTCAGCTTGTCTTTCAGCTTCTAATTTTTCCTGTTCTTCAATTTCTCTAAGTCGTGCCTGACGCGCCTCCTCTTCTAACCGTACGCGTTCTTCAATTTCAGCCTTATACCTTTCGTCAGCCAATCTAAATAACATCAAAGCGTCCACGGATTAATGAAAAAACGAGAGGCAGTCGAGGAGTCCAGGTAATTGTTACCTGGCCTCCTCGGCTTGCCTCCTCTTTTCCTCCTCCGCTTGCCTTTTAAGTTCCTCCACTTGCCTTCTCAGCTCTTCATCATCAAGTTTACGTTGCAGCACTGGAAAAACAATAATATGATTAATAGAATAAAAATCTTTCTATTCTCATGTATCTGCAATTTGCCTGATAATGGGTCATTGGTCATCAAAATGAAATTCAGTCAATGATAATGATTCATACTTGCAATTGTTTCTACATACGTGAATATCGTTGGTATTTGGGATGAAAATAGGTAGATAGAATAGAACATTCAAGGAATCATCCACAGAAAGAATTAATTCGACGTGCAGCAAAACAACACTCAATAGTATGGACGAAATAAGACGAAATCATGTATATTACTCAGGCATGATTCTTTACAAACTCCAAACAATAAAGATCAATATTTTTTTTCTCCACACAAAGAAACATAAATAGTAGAAATTTATAATATAGTTCATTGATAGAGGGTGATGCACTTTTCAAGAATTCGTAGGGGTCCACCTTTCCGTCACATACCCTCATCATCCTCTTGATTTTCATCATTGAATTCATTATTTTCAAGCTCTATATCTGCAGTCTCGTTGGATGTTGGCACAACTGGTGACTCTTCATCAATTTCCAATTCGTCTATTTGTTCTGGTACGGAATCTGTAACTACAACTTCTTGTTGTGCTTCAATTACTACTGGCTCTTCTTGGTCTGTTTCAACTGGTGGTTCTGATTCTGGTTCGGTGTCAACTGGATCTGCTGATTCCGCTATCAACTCTGGTTCTGGTTCTGGTTCTGGTTCCGACTCTACTGTTGGTTCCGGCTCTGCCATCGATTCGGCTATTTGTTCCGGTTCAATTATTGATTCCGGTTCTACCACGGGTTCTGGTTCTGATTCGACTATTGATTCTGGTTCAACTATTTGTTCTGATTCGACTATTGGTTCTGATTCGACTATTGATTCTGATTCGACTATTGGTTCTGATTCGACAATTGGTTCTGATTCGACTATTGGTTCTGATTCGACTATTGGTTCTGATTCGACAATTGGTTCTGATTCGACTATTGGTTCTGATTCAACTATTGGTTCCGATTCGACTATTGGTTCTGGTTCTACCACAGGTTCTGGTTCCAGTTCTGGTTCAACTGTCGGTGTCACCTCTGGCTCTTCAACAGGCGAGTGAACTGGTTCCGGTTCCGATTTCAATACTGGTTCAGCTTCCAGATTTTCTACAGGTTCTGGTTCAGGTTGAGCAACTGTTTTTTGTTGAACAATCGGTTCACGCTCTATGGTGCGATGTACTTTAGATTTACGTTCAGCTTTAACGGCTTTTTTTGGCTTTCGTTCAACTACTTCTTCTGGTTCGTAGATCATAGCCAAATCTGGTTTGTACACGGGTTCTGGATCAGGTGATGCTGAGAATGAATATAAGACACAAATGGCTAATGATATATCTTTTATGAATTATGCGATTTTTATTAATTCACCAACGATATGAAAATATATTTTAAAATGTAAATGAATATTTTAATTTGTATGATAGACTGTGAATGTGGAAGGGTCCATTGTGAAGAGGGAATTCCCAATACACAAACTTTCAGGATGATCAATAGTTTGAGATATGAAATGTGGCAAGACAACAAAAATTAATGATGCATCTTTGATCAGTTTTTTATGAAATATCTTTGGGCGGTTTCATCCATTATAACTTGAGAATTGTGAGAGATGCATAAAAGTTGCGGAAATACTTTTCCATTTGGCATCAAAGCATACATAAAATAATTTCTTATCGCAGTTCTCAGAATCAAAAGATTAAAACTTCTGAAATTAAAACTAAAAACCATGAATGCCTTCTCAGAAAAAAAGGCTATCAAGAGAAATTGATTGACATATGTTCGATACATTTCCTTTAACATTTTAAAATATATTCCGCACGTCATATTCAATAATATAATTGAAGTAATTTACCTCTCCTCGGTGGTGCATAAACACGGTCGTCTGCCAAAGCACGAGCTAAAATGATTATTAAATGTATGACACTATCAATGATTTACGTCAACTATTTACAACGGAACACAATTAAATACTAACCCTTCCTTAGCTCCCTTTCGGTGAGCGGAGGGTCGGGATCTGAAGGATACATAGAACATAAACATTCCATAGGTTTGTCATTTCGACAGAGTATTAAAAGCAATCGAGCAGTAAGCCAAATAGTAATTTGCAAGAAAAAGTGAATTAGCAATTGATGAGATGTAAAGCTTTGATTAGTAATAAATAATGGAAGAAAAATGGAGTCAATTAATATTAGTATCAAGAAAAATGAAATCATGATCATAACGTGCGTAAGTTATTGTGCATGTGTATTTTAATTGATTTTTTGTTCTATGAATGAAGCGCTTGTTGACATTCAAAAGCTTACCTCAGGAAAATGCGTTCATTCATTTAAGGCGGATCATCTACAATATTTCAACTCGTGCAAGCTCTGTTGTTTATATCTCATATATTTATTTTTATTCAACATTAATGTCGCTTTTAAATATTATACTTCGTGCGAACACGGTCGAGGTTTTAACATTTTTTTCAATTAATTTATCTTTTAATAATTTTCACATATTGAAATATATTAGAGTGGTCTAAATAATTCACTCCGTTTATTTTTTCTTGTCATAATTTCTGATGACTCTCATAGATTTTAGATATATTCAATATCTACCTGTCTAAAAAAGTTAATTCGAGATATCTGCTATTAGAACGCAAACTATGTCCAATGTTTTCAATAACAAAACATTTGGAATTCGAGACTAGTGCCCGAATGAAACGAGTAATTATCGATAAAAGCTCCATGCAAAATTTCTGAATATTGTCCAATCTTTATGAGATGTGACAGATATTCTTTATTTATGTTCATTCATGATAGATAAACCTGATAAGAGTTGAATAGGAGAGGAAATTATCCTCTTTTACCACTCTAGTACAAATCTGTATGTTAAATAAATAAATAACACCTGAAATTTCCGTTTTCCTCTTCATCTACAGGAACAGAACGTCAGAATTAAATCTAATTGAACTGTACAAATATGAGACTTATCATTAAAATGAGTTGTAAGTAACGAACGAGTACAAATGGTGTCATAAAGAGCCATAATGAGGGGAATAAAATTGATAAATTCATTCAATATGTGACAGTGGAAGACCAATATTTTTTTAATAATCCACTATCAACAACTGATTCAGGATTGACTTGATTTTTATGCCGTTAAAGTCGCAACGTTCTCTTTCTTCATGTCATTAGAAAAAAAATTTATTTATTCTTCTTCTAGTTCAGGTAGGACATCATCCTCATCTTGAGCCGGTTGCTTTTTCTTTTTTGTTGGATCCTCATTAAGCTCTGGTACGCGATCTCTCCATCCTCCGTGGCCTGAAACGTTCAACAAATCTCCGCTGGTTCCTTCTATCATTTGCCACTTGCCCGACATTATTCTTGTTATTTGTTTTTTTTATTCATCAATCTTTTTATTTTCCTTTTTGTATTTTCATTTAGACTGGTATATTTCGATAATTGAGTAGTCATATCAGTCGTCAAAGGAATTACATTTGCTTATGATGTCTTATTCATAGCCGCACACTCCCGCGATTACACAATAATAAAAAATATGTCTCGGTATAATTTATGCCCACACATTTCGCTCGAATAATTCATACATCAAAAAAGTAAAAATAATGAAATTATTATCCGTGTGAAAGCTTTTTCATATGGATTTATATTTTTGTACTCTCTTGTATTTTTTTGTTTTCTTTTTGCACATATTGCAGACAATTACACTCAAATATGGAAAATAGGAAAACATGAGAGAGACCAGTGACGAAAATAACTAGGTGAAAAAAATAGAAAATAAAAAACGAACACACGAGTTGCCACAAAAACACACAAAAAAAAATGTTTTCATTGCTCTTTTTCTTTCATCAGACAGAAACTCATAGACAAAAAAGGAAAAAAAAATAAACACGTGGAATATGAAAAAAAGACAAAAAAAAACAATTGCGTCACACACAGCGGCGTCGCGAGGCCGTTTTTATTTTTTTACATATTCAAGAAAAGATAAAAAATAAAAAACAATACAGCTAGAAAATGATTGAGATTTTTTATACATGGTAAATTATGATGTCATATTTTATTACAGCTATAGCATTGTTATTATGCTGATAGTTTGATAAAATAAAAATAAAAAAAAATATGATTGTCAAGTTTAATGTTTGTCTATACGATGGAGGGTTCCGTGAAGTAGTCGAAATAATTCATATGAAATCTCATTGTTTGTCGTAGAAATTTTTTTTCCTACCGAAATAATCCCACAGAGTTTGAATTAATGCCGCGTCCAACAAAAACATCCCCCATGAATCTCTTTTAATCCCTAAGGGAGGATCTCTTAGTGCACAGGGTTCAGACTATCGATCTCTGTATTGCCACTACATCTTTCCAATCTTTATACTCTCAAGTATCTCACTCTCAAAGTAGAATCATCGCTACCAATTCCACACGACAATCCCCAAAGGAAACATTGACAAAATTTTAAACGCCTTCATTTACACCAATCATTTCCGGGGGAGATTGAAACTTGATGAGTGGTCTCTAAGCTTTTGAGTATACTAAATTATATTCAAAGTGTAGATAAGAACTAATCAAACTTTCCATCGGAAAAAAAATTATGAAAGAAAACAATAGGCACAAAATCGGTTATCGGTATCGAATAAATTGCCAAAAAATATGACTGCATAAATATTTGTTGAATTATTCATACAAGTATGTAAATGTACAAAAATTCACGGAACCCTATAAAATAAAAACAGTGCGTCACAAGTCTGTGTTGATATATAGTAATAAAAGTTCGTTATCGTCATGAATTCTTAATTTCTACCACAATCGTCATATTACGTTGACGTCATTGTCAATATTAAATTTTACTCACAAGCACTGGCTGCAGCCTGTCGATTTTTCGCGTAGAAACTCAATAAGTTGACGTCACTCTGTACATCAGCAGCACGTAAATCATTTAATTTATAATACGGACGGCGACGTGAGTGTGGTTTACCACCAGTGTATGAAACACTAGCAAGATGACCACTACCAAAGTGACGAGTATCTGGTGATTCGTAATAGTTAGCAGGTTCATCTTCTTTTTTGGCATTTTTTCGAGCTGTCAAAACACGTCTGATGTAATCATCGCTACGCATTCGCTCCGGTACAATTACTTCAGCAAAGTCACTAAACATAATTTAATAACAATGGTAAATATCAATGAGAATATAACCATGTGGGAAAAATTATAATTATAACAATCCATCCACTATAAAATCAAATGATTTGATCCAAAACATTGAGATATTTTATTCTTTATCTTTATCACTTTATTATTCATCATATTCACTTTCAAAATATTTATGTGCATTTGAACAGTGATTTTGATATCTACAATTATAGAGAGAGGGGATAGAACATTTCGATGTTATGAATGGAAATATTTGGCTTTAAAAGGATTTTATTTGTTGACCACAGTTGAAAACAATTTATAAATTCCAAAAACACCAACTGTGTAATGCAATTCATCGCGATTCACATATAACTTTTCTTATAACATCATACATTACATCAAATTTCATAAGCGCAATAATGAATTTATATAACTATGCTGAGTGAAATATAAACGAATAAATATTATGTTAATTTAAATTTACCTTGATGATGGTCGTGGTACAAATACATGAATACGACGAAGAAGTGAATCAGCTCTGGCACGAATTTCCCTTGCCTCGTCATCAAACATCTGTAGAAGAAGTATTCAAGCCCAAAGTAAATATAAAACTCACCGAATCATCAAGATATATATAATTATAAAGACAAAGTTAAATGTCAAAGTTTACATTCTAGATATATTTCTACCTACCAAATGACGCATTTCCCACCCGCACATATCTATTTTTAATATAATATTAATATTTATTATAAATTATGATACAGTAATAAATATTTGTTATTAAAGATATTAATAATCTCATTCGCATGAGGAATTGAATCAACGTATCATTTTGGAGAATATTTACATGTCGGTAAGTTTATGGGGTGCAAACAATGTTGTATGAATATGTTCCCACAAATATTCAATATTTACTGACATTAAAGTATATATTCCCAGTACATCCCGAAATATATACAAATATTAGTTAATTTATTGATGTAGTTACATGTATATATTAAAAAATACAAAGTAAGATTCAAGTTCTTCGTATCAAAGAATGTTCTTTGTATTTCAAAGTATTTTTCTAAAAACAAACATTGCATATTTCGTTGCTCATAATTTTTAATATTCTTGAAGCAATCAATATGCAAATATGGCAACAAGTGCACGGAGAAAACAGCGAGTTGCAGCATATCACAGACTGGAATTATTCAGATAGTGATATCAGTGCAGTAAAATAAACAATCTAAATACAATTGTTTATATTTATAATAAAAAATTGTTCACACATGTCATTCTTGTGATTTAAATATTTGAAATCTGATTGTTCTACAGGGCATGAAGCTATAGAATTAATTTTCTTCTTATTCTGTTTTGAGAAAAATTAAAGAGCCAAAAGATCAAAGTACATTTGGTAATAATTCTCGTGGTGCTGTTCACATTTATCTAGACTGCTTTTTCTGTTTTCTAATAAAGCAAGTTGATTTATATTTCATTGAATAATTTTCACATGCAATTTCTTTTTGCGCAGGCAGTAACGTAGAAGAAAAACTCACGATATTGTCCTTGGAGTTGAGATATCTCGACACATAAGAGACACTTGAGGGCCTTGGTAAATCACGTATCCTCTGCAATTCTGCTGCGATTACGCTGGGCCTCACACGTGAGTAAATTCTTATCGGCACTGGCGCCGTATGAGTGTAGTAAACAAGTGGATAAGGTGTATGGATAACGTTGACGAGCTTCTTGTGGGCAATGTAGGGCAGATGATGAGGTAAGTGTTTCACCTGTGTTTAAGGTAATGGATATCTAATGGATCATACATTTCTGTAGGAAATTGAAAGGTCTAATTATTAGTAAAAACAACAAACTCTCACTTATGATTTTTTTATTTTATTTATCTTTGCTCTTTTGATGGTCATACCACTGTGGTTTTTATGGTATGTGATAGACTTAGAGGCGACTCAAGTTTGCAAGCTGCCACAAAATTGATGCATTATTTCCTTTTTTGAATCTCTGATATAGTTGGATTGTTGACGAACAAGATTTTTAAAGTGTTGGAACGAATATTGAATGGAGGACAATTGTTGATACATAAAAACCTCTTCTCGTCGCGGTTTTTTGGTTCTCTACATGAAATCGTGAGGAGTAGCAAAATTGTATTAAAAGTTTAAATCATTGACAAGATCTTAATCATTGATTGGCCTCTGTTATCTCCGAATCAATTTAAAATGAAAGAAAAGTGAAAGAAAATGGTTTAAACAAAATCAGTGAACTGTTTCATCAATATTTAAACTCACGATGGGTCATCATGACATTTTGCCAATTGTTATTCAATGTTCTTTGAATATATCAAATGCAATCTGAGTACCTACTCGACACATGTACAGGCGAATACGCACACTACAAACTTGAAAATCAAAAAAGGCTTCAGGTAGTCTAGACCCATTTTTTTTTTGGCTCGAGGACTGACGACAGGTCGTAAAAATGGAAAAATTTGTAACATCGTGAGATCGTAACAAGAAGAGGTTCCACTGTATGTCTCGAGTGAGTGGACTCGAATTTCTAATGTGGATATTTCTTTACTGAGATATTCCGGACGTTTTATCATTGGGGTTACTTTTTTTTCATTGAATTGATGAGAAGTTTGAGGAGGAAGGTAAAAGAGAATGTATTCTGTGAATGCTTTCATAAAATTGACTTTGCGGATATAACGTAACTTCAACCAGAAGATCCTATGTACCGAAAATTACTTTTCAGAATGAATGACAGTTTAGAACCTTACTGAAAAATAGGGTTTATTCCTTTCTCGCCATTCCTCCTTTCATCTATTTCAAAAATTCCCAGTGAATCCACCACTTGAATCAAACATAAACGCTTTTTTCTTTGCCCTGCTTAGTGATGAAGAGAGTTAAATGTAGTACCTACATTTTTTCATTTTCACATCACACAGATAACACATAAGACTTTATGCGGTTGGTGGACTTCACAAAAGAATGTTTAAAAATCCCCTATTATCATTTTTAATTGGTGTAGCATTTTTTATAATTAATTTGCGATGCAATGTCACGTAAACTTCATAATATTTTCCTTTTGTTTATAAAGAAAATGCGAAAAACTCATTTTGCCAAAACACTGTGGATTTATTCTTTGTTAAAGCGATAGATGAAAATATGCTTAAAAGTAGTGCGAGCGGAAAAGCGTCTTTGGTAGGCTCTGGATGTGACTAGAAAATTAATTTCATTTAATATTTCATATATAGAATTAATTATCGATGAATGTTTATCTTTGAACAAGATGAAGCACCAGCGTGTGGAAATAAATATTCCTATCAATTGGCTTACATTTTTTGTCCAATTCCTACTTCTATTATCACTTAGTCTCAATTTTGTATCAGAATAAAAGAAGGAATCAGAAATTTATGAACGATTTCAAATGATTTTCTTTTAAAACTGAATTTTAATCAGCCTTTCTTATTCAAATATTTTCTGAAATATTTGAATAAGAATTTCGATATCTATATTATTCACTCTAATCATTGCAAAAAAATTCCAATCCAACACTACGTGTCCTTCGCACTATCTTTGGCTCACTAAAAAATAGTGAAATCACTTCCAAAATTGAACTTTTACTATTCAATAATTTTCATCACACTGGCGATTCATCTCAATATAAAATAATTGATTCAGATCAATATCATTCCATCAGTGTTTACGGTCACACTGACCTGCTGTTGTTGAATTGGTGGCATCGGCCTTATTATACCTCCGGGATTCTGCGTAAGCGTTGGCAACATTTTTCACGCACAATTGCAAAGGTTTTTCATGATGATTTCGGTCCACGCAAGCAGGGAACAAGACATGAAAGAAAGAAAATAAATGGCAGCAGCATGAACAAAGAGCAGAAAGAAAATTAGCTATAGCAATTTGACTTGGATGAATTTGTGTGATGTGACAGTTTTTTCTGTAAATATTTCGTGTGTCGTATACGCTCATAAACATAAATGTCTATAGTACTCAAATAATACAAACTAAATCTGATGAAACAGATGTGTGCAAAATATTTTATATATTTTTTCCAACTAATTTTATCATGAAAATACCTTTCGTGCTTTGGCCAATTTTTTTCCGTTGTGTGTCTAACTAGATGTGAAAAATTTTAACTCTAGCAATTTTTTTATTAATGTTTATAACAATTGTTAATATATCAAAAGTTTTCATACGATGCATACTACGTTAACAACTGAAATTATTAACAAATGGGTGAAACAATAAACGTGCATTCTGTAAAATAGAGCAAGCAGGAACAATTTAAAAGAATAAATCTACATTCTGTATTTCTATTTTCCCATAAATCAATGTATAACCATCGTAACCACTTTCTTTTTCATCTCTGCATATATTTATTATTTATCCAATATATAATTGACATTGATATTTTCCATTTGTATCTTACGTAAAATACCAATATAGCGCGGCGCATAACAATAGTGTAAACGAAAAAAAAAATAATAATGGAAGGAAAAAAATAATAATATTGGTATCATAATAAAAGTCGCAAGCTCTCACGTTTTATTATTGTGAGAGAAAAAGCATATTGGAATCTAGAAAAAAATTGTATTCATTGTCAAAATAAACGATTCAATCCAATCGTGTTTGGGTAGTCCGATGGGGGATTCAAATTTTCGTCAGTACAATTACAGTTGGTGAAAAAAATTTCTTTAGTTTTTATTATGAATTTACTGTTTGAGTTCAAATAATCCTTGTGACTCCAATGATGACGACAGAAGCACAAAAAATAGTCAGATGCGGACAATATTAAATATTTATTCTCTCAAAATTTGTATGATGACAACAGAATCAATGAAGGAATTTACTTCCTCAATTCCACATAACTATCAGAAGATTTTTTTCTGTAAGGAAACTTGGAGTAGCTAATTTATATAAGCACTCATGAGATGAAAGTAGGGTTAACCAGACCGGATTTATCCATCGGACTACCTTGAAACGGGCAATTAAACTCTGTATGAATAATGACGATAAGTGGTGCCGCCAGGCAAACGACCGGAAGAGTGAGAGTCATAGGTGGAGCGATAACCGCCAGGACCAGATCCAGATGTGGAACTAGTGTTTCTTTCAGTGGAATATGTTCCATATGGTCCACTCTCACGTTTAATTACTGTCTCCTGTGTCGAACGTTGCGGACGTCCATATGGGTTTGATGATGATGTATTTGAAGAGTTGTTGGTATAACTGTAGCTGTACTGCTCCTGTGCTGACCTCACGCCAACTTCTGGATAGTCACGTACGACGTAATGCCGCGGCGTCTAGATATGGGTTATACAATATACAACAAATTGGAGAGAGCGCATTTGTGATTCATCCTCTTGTAATAATTGCTGTTGCATTTTTAACATTCATGTTATTTATTTTTATGTATTGATCTATGCATGATGGACATTGCTGGATTTGCAGGAAGAATTGCATATTTGTTTTTTGTATTTTTATTCTTTTTTTTTTTCAACTTGTTTGAATGAAAGCAAATATTGGCAAATCGAGACTCGTCATGAAGAAAACAAATAAACAAACACAAGCAAGAATGAGAGCCATGCTTTTGGTTCCTCCACCACGAAAGAAAAAAAATTTTTAATTTGAGACGTAGATAAATGAAACCATTTTTAATCATTCGATTTTTGTAAATATATAAAGTTTTGAAAGATCTTAATTTCAAATTGTATTTTAGTTCATCGGGTCAATTCGATTTCTTGCATTGATTTTTTATTTCAATCTTTGTAGAACAATTCTAAATAAGTTTTTCTTCATATCACAATCAAGTTTTCATCATATAAACGAATGATTAATTATGAATACAACACGACCAAAGGATTTCTCAACTTCCTACTGAAAATAAAATTTTCCCTTCATTTCATTGAACGAAAATATCAACTATCATTCTCATATCTATGACAAACAAATTCCCATAAATCTCAAACATAAGGAATAATACTGTTTGAAGAAACAAATCGATTATGAAGCAAAAAAAAATTATATAAATATTTACCAAGTGTAATCAAATATTGATACTATTGATTTATTTTTTCCTACATTTTGGATTAAATATATATTTTTTTTCTTCGTGGGAGTTATGGCATGTTTATAAAAAAGCTAATATGGTGAAATACTTCTCAATTCAATTTTTTATATATCTTATAGACACACAACGTGCGGGCCAATTCTATATAATGCAATAACTTTATTCATATGCATGGAGAGTATGTAAACAACAGAGTTGATGGAATATCAAACATCACCTCGATAAAATATCGACGACTGTCGTCGCCATATAAGAATAAGAGAAGAACATATATACATATTGAAATATATTATATATTTGCTCGTAAATCAACAATATCTATAATATTACAGCGAGACCAAATGCTGCGATATTCCGTTATTGTGCAACACACGAGTCATACAAAAAAAAAATTATAGTTACTCAGTGTCTCACCGAATATAAATCGATCTAACAACTTTGAACATGACCCAAATAAAAAGAATAGAAATCTGTTAATGATGATTATTATATCTGACTTGGAAAAATGAAATCGGCCGCGTACGATTTAATTTTGCAGAGAATATACAAAAAAGCTCAAATATTCATCGTAATGGATTCATTTTGTAAATTATAATCAATTGAAAACCAATAGCGGATGTGTAATATTTTTATCAGTTGTGTCATGTTGATTTGTTGATGATGATTTATACTAAATATACAAAATGTAATTGGTAACCATTATTTAGTAGTGAGATTTTCATCCCCCCATAAATGCTTATCACTGTTCATTGATATGTGCATTAGGCTGGGGAAGTCTTTTCATTTTTTTCTATTTGATTTTCGAAGAGTTCTATATACATTGTAGGGTCTTGATCATATATCACCATGTGTTAGACATGGAAATATAGCGATCGATATCTTGAAGCTGCCTTCGTTTTCATGGTGCTTGATGTATGAGAGCCCACATTTTCTACTTCATATTTCCTCTGATATTCGTCGTTAACTTCTGCCGCCAACTTTTTTTTCTAACTTGATATCAGTTTGACGAATATTCGATGAGATACAATTTCTCTTCAGTCATTCATCAAATGCTCCAGCTCCATTCTTCAGAATCGAGAATACTCAATTTGAATAGCGAAATGGGACAATGATAAAGCAATTTAATACTTCTCATCAGACATTTCTTCGCTTTTGAATTGGATTCGATTGTAATTGAAGTCTGGATATTTTTTTGTCGCAATGAATTCGACGTGGTTGTAAATATACTTGAATTGAAATAATCCCATGATTTTTAGTGGACATTCAATTGATTTATTCTCGTTTATTATAATTATTTTACAAATGTATCATCGTGAATCAAGTGATGTAACATAATAATATTGTTGACATATTTTGTGAAAATTAAATTTGAACATTATTGCAAAATGCAAATTACATATATGCATATACATATATATATATATGTATGTATGTATGTAAATGATACAAACTAAATATAGAATGAAAAATGTAATACACACTCACTGAGCTAGTTGAGAGACGCTTCATGTTCGCAAACTTCAGACGACATATCTATATATTTTATGATGCTTGGAGAATAAACGCAGTGGGTCTAAAAGCATTCGTGTAATTTCATTGGGTGTGCGTGCTTTACTGCCACTCATTTTTTTTTACTTTTTATTTTCGCCTCTATATACTTTCACGTTTGTATTTCTAATTCTTCTTTTCCCAGACATATTTTCGAACCCATTTTTTTTTCTTTTTCATTAAATTACATAAAGTAACGTTAGAACAATTTTTAATGCACCTTTCATAGCTATGTCACGAATTCTGGCAACATAGAGAATATTTTACATTTATGAGTTTGATGTTAACATTTTAGTAATGACTGATGTTGACAGTGTGAGGAAAGCTTAACTGTTAACACCTGTGGCAATTCGATGGTGAAGAAAAATTTGATTTCTGGGGATCTCTTGGTATTTAGAACTGATGGGGAATAAATTTTTTTTGACTACAAAATATTCTCAATTGTCTTTCGAATATGATGAATATAACACGACTGGAATTTTTCTTTTCTTCATTATTGTCTTCCTATATAAATGAAAACTCGAAAGAGTATTTTTGAGTTTGAACGAAATGTTCAGTATAATTTATTGATAATATGTTACCTCTTCTTTCAATTTCCCAAGTGGGGAAAAAATTGGATACCTGTAGTCAATATGATTCGGTCCAACAGCGATTCATTTCACCGTTGAAAATTCTGGTATGTATGAAATATAACTCCCTTCGGAAAGTCAATAAAATCCCCGGAAAAATTCTGATGCATAATGTATAACACGTATGTATTGCAAAAAATACGATATCAAAATGTATTTTAATGCTACTGTATAACCACGATGTAAATTATTTTATTGCCACTTTAAATTGTATACATATGCCGACTGCCCGTCGCGAAAAAAAGCAATAAACGTGCGGGCCAATCAGTTGCGATTTTCGAAATAAAAATATACCCCAAGTTATAAAAATTTATTCCAATTTCAACGCTTGAAACGTATCTAACAGTTTTCTGTTATTTTATGCGACATTGGTTGATCCTTCAATTATATACAACTCCACGACGAGATTCAAATGAATATTCACGACGTTTACTTCTCTGATGGAAAATTTTTTCTCTGAAACGTTTCGCGTTGATTGGAAAATTTCCTACATTAATTCTACAAATTGAAATCGAATTTTTTTTACGATAAATAACAATTGTTGAATTAATCAATTGACACTATGCATTTCATTCTCATCTTTCTTGTCTTTTAGTAATCAAATATGTCCACGATCAGAAATTTATAATTAGCCATAATTATATTCTGATGAAGATAAAAGTCCTCATAAATAAAAAAAATGGGTCTCCAATTATTTATGCATTTTACTGCGGTCAAGAATTATTTTTCCTC
Organism: Meteorus colon; assembly: GCA_030523085.1. Taxonomy (NCBI): domain Eukaryota; kingdom Metazoa; phylum Arthropoda; class Insecta; order Hymenoptera; family Braconidae; genus Meteorus; species Meteorus colon. The sequence goes on from JAPYZH010000003.1 coordinate 868,944, forward strand.
TACAACACGTCCTAACATCATGTCAGCCTTTTCCATAAGTGCACACTATTTCCCATGAATCCTTTTCGTTATTATCGTTTCAACTTATTCGCATTTTTGCCAATGAAGTAATTATAATACCCAGTTAATTCAGTTCAAGTAAAAAAAAAAAACGGATGAACTCATATTTATGAAAAGATGATATTTGTTGATGATCTATCTGCAAACTTTGGTTCTACTATTATGAATTTAAAAAAAAATAATAATGAATTCACAATAACCAAGTATTTCAAGCTCTCAAAATTACATATGGATTGTTGAAACTCATCAGGTGAAAAATATTCTGGCATTTATAAATTAAAATCGATACCACGATGGCTGCTGAAGAGCCATAAGTATTTTGATACGACCAGTAGCAGGTGCAATTGCATGTCTGTTTGAACCAGGTTGCCTAGCAAGAACACCTTTTTCAAAAACATGTCCCTTTGCAGCTAATTCAGCAGCTGCATCTAATCCAACTTTCGAAACAGCACCTCCTTGAATAAGTTGTCTTGAATGATCATCTTTAGCATTGTCCTTTCCACGTACACATCCTTCCTTATCTTTAATAGTTGCGTATTGATAAAATTCTTTTTGTGGATCCTGTTTTTTACGACCCCAAACCGTGAAGGGTTCAGGAACAAGTGAAGGTCGTGGTACAAATGGCACCTTCTCCCACGGGAACAATTCACGCTTCTAAAAACATCATCCCAATGTCTTTTTTATTTTTTTACAATTCTCTTCCACTTCATCAATTCATTGCAGTTTCTTCTTATGTAATTTCGTTTATAATCATCTCTTGGGATCATTCGCGGCGTTCTCCATGCAAGATGAAATACTGTTGAAGATCTGTTTCGCGCTCACATTATTATTTCTTTTATTCTTTTTATTTTTATTTCGTTGTATTCCACTTCCACACCCATATCCTCGACAACTCTCTATGAATATATTTCGAGGATTGAAAAAAGATAATTTTCATTGTAGTTATTATTTCACTCTGATAATGAACGATTATGATGATGATAAAATAAAAAGGGGGGAAGTACACGCGATAAAATAATAGTGCTTATTTTATTTTATTTATTAATTTCTTTGAGCTTGATAATCATATCATAAAATATATTTCAATGGATATTGATAATCTATTGAAATAATAAATAAATGAATGCTTGCATTGTAAAATGACATAGCTATTTGTCCCTTCAAATTGCATCAATAGAAGAGAAGAAAAATCTCTTTCAATGCTCATTCATCATTATTATTAATATATGATATGTATGTGTACATATGTTTATTCGTTGGAACGCAACTGCGTACAGTTGCCAACGTTGTTTTTGATCCGCGACGCCCTTGCAAACAAATTCCAATTCAATGTAATTTTGCGACATTGGCCAAGTGTTATTCGGACTCTCACTGTCAGCATTAGTATCTCTCAACCGCTCAAACTAACCTCATTATTTTTTCATCATTCTTCTAAATAAATTTTTTATACTCAACCAACAATTCTATATTAGGAAATATTTTGGTTGTTAATTTTCAAAAAATATGTACATCCATACAAAGTCAATTATTCGTTTGGTAGAAAAAAAAACGACGGGCGAATTTATACGTTACGATCATACTGTACGTTATCCAACGACATAAATAAAAGCATATTCATGTGTGTGTGCAAGTATAAATATGGGCGATTAAACGAACGGCGTATGAATTTCTCTGACGTCGTGAAGCTGCGTCGCGACGTCGGGGGATTCACGGACGCTTTGGACGCTGCGAGAGGCTAAATTAGGGCAGCGTAACGCAACACCCAACGCTCCCAACGTTTTTGAACACCTCCTCTCTACTACCATTTATAAAAGATGCGTCGTATACCAGCCGCTATAATAACTGTTGCCTTCATATTACTGGAATTCAAGATGACTTTCATAACGACCTAAATGAATTAATATCTCACTGCTACCAGTTTGTCACTTCTTGCATTATTCTTTAATTTTGTTTATATAATAAAATTCTAATACACAGGAAAATATTTTCTACAAATGACCTGACTCAACATTTGTAAATTGAATCCAGTTCATAGGATGATTTACAATCACATTTCAATTTGGATTTCAAGAGGGAAAAATATTATACAGAGTAAAGCGTTTTTCTCTCATAATTTTCTGTTATGTTAAAATGCAATACATAAATTCACTGTTTCCTATTCTATCAATTACTTACAAATCAAAATAGCTATGACAAACTTTTCATTGTTAATTAATTGAAACCATACTGATAAATGTCTATATTTATAATTCATTGTTCTGTTAATTTGTATTCTATCCAACTTAATTTCACCACATGTAGTGGAATGAAAAATGGTAAAAAGTCAGGTGATGAATTGTGGATTTAATTTGTCTACAGATTTCTCTTCAACATTAAACAAATGCTCTTCATTGCGATTTAAAATTATTCTTAGTGCCAAATCTATTTTACAATGTCTAATTTCAAATGCAAATTGTCAACTGAGTTTACAAAGATTTTAATAGAAATTTGTGTCAATATAAACAAATGCAGGCACAAAAATTTTCTAAATATAGAAGTTCTCTTCCATAGAAAATATTCGCATTGATTTGGAATTATTTCAATATCATTTTGATACTGTTCCTGAAAATTCATAAATGCTTTCTGTCACAAATCGGTAGCACATAATTCACGAAAGTCTAAAGATGAAAATACAAATGAAACTATTACTTTCCTCCCTCTGCGCCAATACTCAACATCACATCTGAACTTTAATTTCCAATAAATATCAGTTTAAAGATCACTAAACCAATAATTGACATTTACTACCAAACATTCACCTGACAATAAAATTATCCCAACTTCAATTGACAAAAAAGCCATTTTTCCTTCTTACTTTCTTCCATTCAGCAATTCAATTGAAATATTGTTATTTTCTTATCCCCCATAAATTTTAGTGGGTCATTCTAAGTTTATACATTTCAGAGGGTCCTCAGAAAATGGCTGCACAGCTAGGAATAGTCGTTAGTGATGACCCCACTGCCCTTTCGCATTTATTTATACCACTCTTTGATTTTATTTTTCTCTCATTTCTCTTTTTCTTCACTATCTCGACACCTCACATCCGGTGCAGGCCAATAATATTGACATATGAACCATTTGAAATGTTTCAAAAATTTGCACACTGACATTTCGTTTGTTTTCACATTTTATAAAACATTCGTATTTTTCATCCATTTTCATTTTTCTTTTAATACAATTTGACTCCATCACACTGTTGAAGTCAGTTATAAAGCAACGTGGTAATTCAAATTTAAAAATAAACCACGTTGAACGCTTCCACGACGGCTTAATGCCAAGTTACGTTGTTATCCTGTCTATTGGCACGTGCAAATTGTCATGAATTAATCCGCATTTATATATATACCGTTGTATAATCTATGGTCCATTCAATCACATTTCACAAATGGGAAGAAAAGAAAAAAAAACATACACCATCAAACGTGGACAATGGAATTATTTCATTGCAACAAATTGTCACCTTGGTTATATAAGGATCCATTTTGTTATGGTCTCTCATCAATAATATTCATGGGATATGTCTGTTTTTATTTTATTATTATTTAAATATATAAAAACACGAGGTATTTCTCATGACAAATCGATTCGTTGGAGATAAAATTCAAACACACAATTCATTGAGTTTTGCTTCACAAACCCATATCAAAAATAAGTCCGTGTGAGACACCAAGTACACGTTTCTATTATAATGTTATATATTACCCATAATATATAACGAACACTATAAAATAGTTGATAATAGTGGTCGAAGTGAAGTGTGGAAGTTGATACATGTGAATAGTTGCAAAATAGTCAGTTGCATTTTCAATTGCACAATACTGTCAATTCTTTTCTATTTTCTTTTCTCTTTTTCGAACGACAAATATGACAATCGAGCGTGTGAATGTAACAGTACATTTTAGAGTCAATGTTTCGGATATTTATTTTGAATTTATTCAAAAAATACATTGAAAATAAAAATTTATTTGCTTGTTTATTCAGAAAAATAAATTAAACAAAAGAATTAATTTAAAGTAGTGAGAACAAAAAAGAAGTAGAAGAACGCCGCACGATCCTGAGATATGATTTAAAAAAACGAAAAAAAAAAACGTGTAATTGTAAATTATTTATTACAATAATAATAATAATAATAATGATAATAAATATGAAAGCTTTCGTGCAAAGCATTAACTACTACATGCTCAATATTTAATATTATTGTTTATATTCCAATTATAAATTTGATAATGAAAATTATTGTTTTTTTTTAACTGTGAAATTTCTGTGTGACATTCGAAACTTTGACTCTTTTTCCGTTGTTCACTGTGTTTTTTTTTTTCATGTATATATAATAAATATAATTTTGAAAATGTATCTGTAGTATAATTTTAAATGTAATATGACTTTGATAACAGGCCAATTAGCGATGAAATGCACAGGTATATCAGAATAATTCCGATGGCAGGAGTTGCTGTAAAATTCTTCATAACGACAATGATTTTTATTGATTGTTCTATTTTTCGTATAAATCATTTTGTCTGGTCATTATGATGAGCTCGAAGAGGTTCTGGGTGCTCGAAGGGGTGTTGGATGTTAGTTGCATGTTGCAGTTGATATTCATTTGTTCGTTAATTTAATCTTCATTAGTCAAGTCAAATTGCAAAAAACTCGATTATTGTTGTTTCATTAATCAAAGTGGGTACTAACCGTGACGGTGTAATGGGATGAAATCGGCCGTGTGTAGGGTCGTCGGGTCGTATAGAAATCGCTTTCATAAACCATTTTTGCTTCGTTTAGTTTTGTATATTAATCTCAAGTTTATCAATGGACAAAAAAGAACTAATAATAAAATTATCAACGTATGATTCAATATTATTTGTTTGATATAAATCCAATTATCACCGTCTGATATTAGTTGATGCGGTCACGATGGTTGTTCGAACGATTCTGTTTCAAGACGCGGGAATTGCCACTGCGTGAACTTACTACGCTTCGTGTTGTCGTCAATCCCTTCCTCTCAAATACGAAATTGCGTCATGACCAGACTCTATAGATGACATCGTATGCATCGAAAGAAATAGAAATTGTGTTAAGGTTGCACTCACTCTCATGTGCTTTTAATTTATTTTTATTTTTTCTTTCCTTTATTTTATTTTATCACTCCGAATTCTCCAAGTCCGTCACTGCAACTGTGCTCAGTTCTTTTTTATTTTAACTTGGAGGACATTTTCATCAACACGACAATGACACTTGCACCTGTGAAGGTCTGCCAAATTAATATTAATAGCAATCGGATTTATTTATTTTTTTTGCTGGTCAAGAGCGAAATTGCCGATATGAAGGATATGTAAGTCATTGATTAATAGTTTGGTATGTGTAAGTATAAAATATTCATTTATATCAATAGAGAACAGTGTAAATAAAACCAAAATATTCAGTAAAATTTTATACAAATCAAAAATTCAATCCTTTGAAAAGTTAATAAACTTTTCTCGGTAATTTAAATGAACAATCGTGCAACCCTTCACTTCTAATCTTATCGCATGTTTTTTCTACACAATCAGGTAATTATAAACAATTGAATGGCGAACAGCAACTTGATATCACAAAAGTATTTAATGGCAACCTTGGCAACCAGTCAGTCTCGGCAGAGAGCAACAGCAATGTAATCTCTAAAATTCAAACTATTCAATGTACCATAGCTATTTCAAATGCAAATTTTTTTACATGTGTTTAGTAATTTTTCATTATTCTGACATTTCAGTCCTACTTTGCAGTATTTTTGGAAACTTTTGACATGGATATATGTTTATTATTATTTACTAAGTTCAAGATGTTGATGTTCGTGATGTGCGCACAATGCTGGATCTACGGAATGAAGATCTATTTTTAATATCAGCATGATAAACATACATTTATTCTGCAACTTTTCGGTTTAATCACAACTTGTATCCATATTTTGATTATGATTCATCAAAATATAAAAGATATAAAAGTCAAAGTGGCGGATGGATCCATATAAGATATTTTCCAATCTTTAATTGAACATTTCTTTTTATTCATACGATTTATTAGAAACCTATAGATTCATTCACAACCGTGAATCATTCGATTGTCGTATGCCTGATAAATTCAAACTCATGAGAATCCAATGACGGGAAAAAAATACCAAAAAAAACATAAAGTTATGTATTTTTTTAAATCTTCAAAATCCAGTTAGGAACGTTGGATAAATCCTATCACGAGAAAGAGTCTCAGAACTTCTATCGACGCCATCTATCGTCGAATTTTAACAAACCTCTCTTATCATAATATATATATATATATAATCTCGTAATACAACGCGCGAGTATGAAGTATGGAAAGTTGATACAACAAAACTGTCGTTGACACAATAAATTAATTCAATCAACTTTACCATTATAGTTATATACCAAAAACGATGAATGATTGATAGTTAAAGTAAAATTTAAAAAAAACGTACAAAATGTCTCAACACGGTGCAGCATTACAAACATACAATCAAGAACTTGTCAAATGTAAGAACAAACTACAACATAACCTCACTATTATTGTTTATGAAAAGAAATAGATATACATTTATAGACTATGAATAATATTGATAAAAACAATTATATTTTTTTTAGGCTTAGAAGCAATGAAAATGAGACGTGCTGAATTGCAAGCACAAATTGATAGTCAACAGAATGAAAAGAGTAATCTACAACGTGAAATTGAGAAAATGTCATTCAAATTGGCGCGATTGAATGAAAGTCTTGAAAAACGAATTTCAGCTCGAAATGAATATGATAGAACAATAGCTGACACTGAAGCTGCTTATATGAAGGTATAAGATAATGTTGAATTGCTGAAAAGAGAATTTCGTATACTGTAGTGTATAAAAATTCATGTACCTATCTGTCGAGCTTTTTATATTTGTAAGAATGTCAAGTGACGCATACGATTTCCTCGTTCGATTAACGCTCTATTTTTATCACTCAATATCTGTTACGCACAAAAAAAATGATTATCATTGAAACATTATTTTATAATTATTTACAGATTTTGGAAAGTTCTCAGATACTTCTGAACATGATAAAACGTGAGGCCACGAGCTTGGATCAAACATTGATAAAGAGTACCATCGAAAAACAACAATTTAGACAACAATAGTATTCACATAGATTGCATTTTATTTTTTTTTTCTCTCAATGTATTAGAAAATTATTTATTAAAAAAATATTCCATTAATAGTGAGCGAGCATCTTTTGATTGCACGATACGCTCGGAAATTCAATTGAGTACAAATCTTGTAAATATTTTCAACTAGACTATGTAGATAATCTCATATCCATATATATTTATATATATTAAAAACTGTATAAACTATTATTCTATAATTTTCAAACGTTGTCTTACACTTAATATTTTGATACTATGAAATGACTGACAAATTAATTACTTATACTCAATAAGATGGAATGGCAAATATATAAAGCTAAGTCCATAATTATGTCATTAAGTTGATTCAATCCATCAATAACCTGCCCTGCACATATGAGTGTTGATTTTACCATAAAAGATTAAGAATAATAGCGTGAAATTTATGATAATAAACTAATTGCACAAGCGAATACGTTGAAAAGGTGGAGAAACAGAAGATAAGTATTCAAGCATTTCCCAACGATTTCTGTTCATTCCACACATCTAATAATTCCATGGGATCATCATATCCGTGTGACGTTATTACATATTTATAATTAACGCTCGTATAATCTTTCTTGTAAAAATGAAATTCATCACAATGGAAAGGCTCAATGTCAGCCTTTTTTGCTACTAAACCCAGAAATATATCATCGAAACGAAAATGTTTTGTATAAAAACTCGTGTAATACATGTCAACTAACGCTTCTTTAGATAAAATATACGAGCCGGCAGTGACATAGGGTGGCCACAAATCAAACGCATACTCTTTCAGTGGAACATACCATTTCGATGTTTTATGACGATGGGGCGAAGAAACGAATACATATCCAGCAAATAATCTAACATCATCGGGGAGTTCGAAATCGAAAACTTGCCGTCGACTTCTTTTTAAATTTTCCCTTGTACTATTGCCTAATTTACGCATCACCTCATTCGAATTTACTAATTTCTCCACTCTGTTCGTTTGATTATCATTAATATCAATTTTAATCACTTTATGTATTGGCACTATCGTTTCATTATGCACCGTCCATCCAGATTCACGCCGCATCATCATTTCTTCTTGAGCACTAACTCTTTCAACCCGGTGCAATTTATTTGAACTATTATACTCATGATTATCAGCTATAATTTTGATTGTACTATCATTCAAGAGCTCTGTAAAATTTGGCATATCAGATTTACGAATTTCTCGTTTCATTGAACCAATCCTGCTTGGTTCCTTCAAGTAATCCGGATATGATGCCGGATTTCTAATGAATCTCAACACATTTTTTACTGATACATACATATCATCATCAACAAACATATAATATTTCGAATTTAAACAATAAGTTGACACCCATTTAAAACCCATCATTGTTTTAATTGTATTATTGAAATATGAATCAATGAAATCTGCTTGCATAATATCTTTATATGTTTTTGATTCTTCATCAATTTTCATCTGTATTTCATCGTCATTATCTTGTTTGCCAAGTAGGAATATTGTTCGCGTTGGAACATCGAAAAAACGTTTTTTGAATCCCCATGAGTTCCTTATAGCTTTACGCCTTTCAAAATTCCCACATGCTGATTTAATTAGAAAAATAATTCGTAGTGTATGATAATCATTGTCAACACAGTAATTTTTGAGATCGTGAATGTAACTGTAGTTATATTGGTTTATCGGCTCGATATCTGGTTTCTTATTATTCTTTAAAGCTTCTACAGATGGTTGAATATCACCTTCATAAGGATATGTGAAATGGTCGTGGTATGAACGCTCATAGATATGTGTGAATGCTCCAAATAGATCTAATAACATGAGAATTCCGAATATAATACATACATACTTCAACTTGATCCTCGTCAATAATCGTACGCATTTGTATATGTACGGTTCAATAAGGCAAATCATCCTTATTTTTCGTATAACAATATTTATCGATAGTTGCGCCTATCTCATATCTTCATTGCTTCTGGCGCCGATGCAATTGTTGCACTCATTATCTGAAAACGAAGAAATAAAAGTAATCAATTGGCTAATATTTCTGAGTAAATGAAAGATTCAATATCATAATCTTGGAATCCTTCATACAAATATGACTCTCATAAAGATTACTCTGATTACAAAGCAATCGAAGCCATTCGAAATAAATCCTTTTGAATGCTATTCAATACTCTAAATGTTACTAATGTTGGGCTTCAACTATGAAATCGATCACTTCAAATGCTACTTTCTAATCAGGGTGAACTACCCTCCTTTGAATTCAAATTCTACAGATTAACAATTACCTCAACTTATAACATACAACTCCTATAGAATTGCACATGAAGATCTGGTTGGATACAAATATTGATTTCATCAAACATCAACTCCTTATACAAAATTCACCTGTACTATCATAACAAATCAATCATAAATATCAAAGTTTTATCAAGATATATATTTGGTCGTCGGAGATCACCTGATCCAGTCATCCGCTGTATCCACAAAATCTAAAAACCAAAATATCAACAATTATATCTCATCTAACCTATAAATTTATTCTAAAATAAGGTCCAACAACTCATACCCATATCTCAACAATAATACTTCACATAACCTCAATTCAACGTGCAACAATGCGAACAACTCCATCAGACAACAAATAGATACACAAACATAACCTCAAAATAGATAAAACAAAAAAAATGGGATCCATCAGGTGTCGCCACCTGTGAGTAGGTCACGAATCAAAAACTAATCAACAACATTACTTTATCATCAATAAAATTAGATAAATAAACTCATAACATCAATGCATACAAAAAATTTCATACACAGATTAAATATAATGCCATTTTATTAATCTCCAATACAATAATTGTGGATCGAAGAAAAGTTCAACGACCCGAAGGTGATTGTGACAAGCGCGAGAGGAGTCACATCCACCGGCCATGTTTATATCCTGGTGTATTTGAGGTGGTACAACGAAAAATTGTAAGTGTGAAAGGCGTCCATTCAACAAATCGTCAATTCAATTGAACAATAATCAACCACAACTTGCCGTTGTATCAAATCAAAATAAACAATTCAACAAGATGGAATCGAGCGAGAGAGGTGAGTAATACCATAAATAACTATAAAATACCAAACAAGAATAAATGAAATAAATATAAATAAATATGAATTTTGAGGCGCTGACACAAATCACTTGTGAGGGCAATGGCAGTGTCAGGGTCGTAAACGTATATCTAGTTCACTGACCGCATTTATACATTTCATTCCAATATTTATCGATAATCCATTCAATTGTGATTGATTCCAGGAAATTATAACCATATAGATTACGTTAAAATTAATATTTCATGTACAATTTTCATTCGTTTGCAACATTTCAACTCCAAATGTTAACATGTGTATGGTGTTGTGATATTCCTATTTTGTGCATTTGCACTTTTACATGTGACTGTACACATTCCTTCATACAGAATTTCTTAACTGTATACTTAACATTAATGATTTGCTTTTTATTTCATATATCCAATTGAATCCTTATTCTAATTATTAACTTTTCCTTAGATATTTTGTCATTAAAGTATAGGAAATTTTATTCTCTTCTTATCTGAATGATACTCAGATCAGTCAGAGCTAATTTATATAATTTTGTCCTAGTTAATGTGGAAATGAAATATTTTTTATAGATGCAAATATTTATCGGTATGCATGCGTGTGTGTGTGTGTGTGTGTGAGGCTGTGGAGGAATGACAGATAAACACACGTGAAAATATTGTCATTATGAAAAAATATATTTACAAGCATATCATTGTTGCGACACCTGGTGTACGTAATGATTTACTTTCACAGAATTTTACGCGTCTCTATCCGAATTAGGTGTGTCCTCATTCGGAGTTATTTGATTGGCCGGGTAGTGGCAGCACTGCATTCCCGCCAATATCAGAAATTTGTATAAGAGAGATTATTGTTTTTAGAATTGTTTTTTTTTTTCAACAGAATTTACACTTGCGATAATTGGGCTTAGGTAAAAAAGCTTCTGGCATTGAGTGGGATTGAATTCAATGATGAGAAAATTTTTATTTCACGTTAAACAATCTTCTCGATTTAAACACAGAGAAAATACAGCTCACGTGACATGCACTCATTTATGAATCATATCAGAGAATTTTTTAGTTTCCTGTGCAGTTTATTGATACCAGAAATGGAAAATGGGTCGACTTCTTTTTTTTTTTAAGAGTTGAGCGATCTGTTATAACACCAATAATTTATTCATTATAATAAAAATTGGGAGACAGAAATGTGCACAAAATTTTATTATCGAGATTCCAATTTTTTCTTTCTTCTCTCAACTATATTTAATTCCTCAATAATTATTACTCATAATCTGCTAGGATTCTATTCAGAATATGCATAACAACTCACCTTGCAAGATGTACATCTCAAGCATACGAACATCCTTTACATGAATACATCCTCGTAATTGCAACTAGTTCTCAAACAAATTATTTGAATATTCCATAGAGTAAAAAACCCCGCACAATTCACAAAAGAGTATAATCCAAATTTCGTTCCCCTCCATTTCTTGATGCAATCCAGAAGAATTGCACACTGGCCTTGTAACGTGTGAACACTTTTATTCAACTTTTGCTCATCAAAACAGCAAAAGTATGCCCTAAAAACTTCAATTGATTTTTTTCTTTCCAATTAAAATAAATGACACGTTCATGCAGACGGCAAATAATGAGTTACCGTCATGGATTCTACTATGTTTAATTCCAGTTTGAAATAATAGGAGTATATATCTCGATAAATATCACAAATAATTATAGTCACGCACATTTTGTTTATACTTTACATACATACACATTTTGTATTCATCCGGTAATTTGAGCATATGTATTCACCTCGCCATACGATATTTATCTATCATATCGTATATTTATTTTCATTATTGTATAAATATCTCCAACATTCTGTTTTCCTCCCGGTATTGACGTCATTGTGACACCTGTATCATGGAGAGAAAATAGTTCATGTTATCACATTCAAGTGAACCCTTGGAATTTTGTTGAGATATCTCCTAATTTTCCATTGTGTTACACATTTGAAGTAAATTCGAAATAGAAACTTTAATCTATATTAATTCCAATATTTTATATATGATCCAACATACATCAATCAAAGATGATGCAGTTAATTATTTTTCTTAAGAGAAAATGTTTATTTATTTCAATAATTTTACTACGTATTAAAAACTATTAAATCGAATTTCAAGATCTCTTCTAGGATACCTCCATAATTATATTTTATTTGGAAATAACATGATTAGTATGAGGAAAATGGGAGGAATACGATTGGAAAGGAGGAAAATGAAAAAGAATAAAGTGACGTTTGTATTAGATAATGATATCTGTATGAAAATTATCCAATTTTAATTATTCAAATTGGAAGATGATGAAATAAGCGCAATGAAAACAAATCTGAAAAAAAAACACCGCGACCAAAAGGATTACATGAAATTAGATAAGACTTATCTTTTATGTATAATTCAGGGTCTATTGAAAGTGGAAATATAGTTTTCTTGTAAACAAGAAATTCCTCACAGTCGTATTATAAAGTATGAAAAAAAAAAGCCCAGAATGTACTATCACAATTATTCAAAAATATAATTATCTCAGGCAAAAAACAAATTGGCCTTGAATACTTCTCAAATTGTGTAATTATTTTACATGACTTGAAAATCAATTTGATCAACAATGTGTTTGTTGAATGAAAAAATTGCTCACACTGCTGTCTTTATATTATTCATTTTAGTATCCGGAAGTGCTAGTATATATTGCGAAAAAGTAGAAATTCGGTTGGAAATTGGAGAGACAATTGATTTTAAATATTTGTTGAAATTTTCAATTATGTGGCATTGATTTAACTCGACTAAATTTACTGTAGCACAATTATTCTTCAATAGATTGATTCAATGTATGATTTTGGTGCAGAATTCGTGGGTGTCTAACATAAATACAGAATGAAGCAACGGATGTACCCAGTAATTTATCAGTCCAGTGACATCCAGACACAAATACATGAGCACAATTTTGATAATTAACCATTCCTCATATAACTCGTATTTTTTTTTTGCTTCGCACAATCATTTCATACAATGAAATGTTGTTCTTTTCTTCTTCTATCAGTCGCCCATCAAGTTTTCTATTTATAGACGTAGCAAATACTCGTGTACATACATATATATGTAAATATTTACGGGAAGTCGTTATCTACAGATTCATGTTCATCTTACAACACTTTTCATAGAGCGTTTTACACATATGTAGATTATACCCTTGTGATAAATTTATTTAGAAGAATTACCAGAAGAAAAAATGGGAAAAAAATAATATGATAGCGATTGACAGTAACATAGAGATGACATTTTAAAGATAATTTTTTGTGTTTACATACAAAATTTTTATCTCTTTAAATTCACTTATTAACATTTCTAAATTGTTATCATTCTGTGTGTTACTATCCAAACTGAAGAATCTGTTTATCTATGACAAATTATTCTTATTGATAAAACTATTCTATGACTTTGCAATAAAATGAATTTGTTGAATGTATTCACCTGAATTAATTAATTTTTTTCAATGAATTGATGCAAAAAAAAAATAGTCTGCCGTTACATATGAAGGCCTTGATGTTTTTTTAAAGTATTATCTGTATCGCTCATTCAAAAATCTAGAATCAGTAGCAAAAAAAAAAAGTTATGTATGCCTCGAGGAGTAGAACAAAGAAGTTGAAATATTTTTGAGCATGAAAGATTTACTTTTACTGATAAATGCATCGAAAACAGGACGTAAGAGCGGTGATCTCAACACATGCCTCCACAAATTCGGCCAGCCATATATTTATGAACAGGTGATACCATAATAGGATCGAGTTTGAAATTCTTGCTAAACCTGTGAGGGGAAAAAAAATAATGCTAATGCAATATTTCATTTGTGTGCAATTTTAAAGTTGTGGTATCTTTTGTTTATTGAATATTATTCTTACATGAGAAAGAAAATTTTAATTACACTTGAATAATAGAAAATTGATCATAAATAAAGAGAGTCTGTTGGGAGAGAACAACCAAGAGAAGTTTCTCCCTACAGCTTTCCTTGACACAATACGCCAGGGAAGAAGTGCAACATGAATATGGGTCAATGTCAGAGGCACACTAAGTGGGCGTTTCATATGGCCCGATTGCACCTACTGACCCACTTCCATCGTCAACATCAGAATCATTTTATTATTGTCGCAACCGAATTACTAATAAGAATGATAAGCAGAAAATAAATAGAATAATTTTCTCCTTTCAAATCCATTCGAAGAGATGAAGATATTTTTATATCTTCATTATATTATATTAATATTAAATATTGAACGTAAAGTGAATTTAATTATTTCTTTCAATCAATTTATGGAGATGAAAATTTTAATATAATTTTATTGGCTAGTAAAATTGACTTGATACAGTTAAAATTAAATCCTATCGATGTCACTGAATTAGATGAAAGTGTTAATATTTCCAATCTTTTATTTAGAGCAATGTAAACATAGAATTAAATTTTTTTCTTTTCATGCTAAATTAGAATAGTAGCGAATTTACTTACCATAATAATTCAATACAAATTAATGAAAATGGTGCAATTTGAAGATGCAAAATTATTACTCTGCTTTAATTAAGAAAAAAATATTCAGGCAGATGATTAATGATATTTCTCATTCGATTCCTAGAAAAGTATGGAATTATGCGTATATTTTTTCCCATTTACACAGACATGGAATGGAAAATGAATCTAATTTTTATTTTCGTTCACTTGCAAGAAGATAAAAATGATATTATTTTCCCAACAACGATCATTATACTGTTCATATCATAAATCATATTTCAAGTCAATGTTCCACATATATATATACAGACACAAATATCCAATGTTGAAGCATAAAACTTGTATTTGGGCCATTGAAAATATCATTCGAATATGTCAAGTATTTATGTTATGTTATGTATGCGCATATGTTCAATACAATTTCATGATGTCTGTGAATTTTTTATTCATATATACCCATTATTCAGTAAAAAGTAGAATTGATATTATCATTTTTCTTCACTTTTCCAGTGTGCACAAATGCATATTTATATTATATATTTTCACACATATGTGCGCATACTTTGTCGATTAAACAATGTCAACGATTGTCACACCGACTCTTTTGTCCTTGGTAATTTGTTCGCCATTTACTCGCCCACGCGTGTTAGATCAATCTTCCTTATGAACGAACATCATATACAGACTGTGCGTTATTTATTCATGGGAATATTTAATAATCATTCACATAATTTCAATTGTCTGAAGTATTCAATTTGATTGAACAATTTAATTGATATTCAATCATATTGAGTTGATTATACTTTTTTTTGTTATTCAATTTGTTTCCTCGTTATAATAATAAGAATCATATGAATGAATCAATTCCCCAGCAAATGTTAATCGAAATTTTTGTTTGGTGTTTTTTCATTTTGCTCAATATCAAAATGTTTTTTTTTTTTTCCTTCTTTAGTGACATTTATTTTTTATCTTTAAAGTGCAAACGATATTTTCAATAATAGATAGATTGTTCATTGACTTTGACCTTTTGTCATGGACAACAAACGATAACCTGCGTTCAATACTTTTTTGTTTCCATTTCAACAAACTTGATGCACTACACGGCTACTTTATTTTAATATATGACATCAACAATTTATATATAAAAAATAGATCATTGTTTCGAATTCCCACGGGAACAATATAATATAATAATTCTTTTTCACTTTCAATATTTCATGTATTACCTTGTGGTTATTGTGGTGACGAGAAAAAAAAACATATTCTTTTCTTATGTGTTCTTGTTATACGAAATACAGGGAGGACATATCCTTTCTGTTTTGAACTGTAAAGATTCGGCAAATGACTCACCTATTATAAAAGCGAATGACTATGAACATTTGTAAAAAAATTGCAGGCCTTCTTGCGGTTGGAACAATGAAACAGTTGATTAGTTGTATTGTTATATATGATTCTTGAAGTTACTTCAGTATTGAGTAGTAAAATCGTTGCATTGTGCACAAACATGGTGTTAGCAGTACCCATTCCTCCGGCAGCTGCATCCTCGTCTTATTATTTATTTTTAGCATTTTTTTTTTCTTTCTATTCTCCATAAATATACACAATGTGGTTATGATTATTTTTTATCCACTTGAAAGAATTATTTTTTGGCTTCTCTTTCCTTTTTTATTTTCCATTGAATTCAATCTTCACAACCACAAAATTTCATTCACTATTCAATAATTTCTATGGTTTTTAATTCTTCTGAAGATTATTTAGCTGGAAAGAATCTACATTTTGTTATTAATATCTCAGTATTGTTTTAATTTAATGATGACATTAGCTGTAGATATTTATATTGTGAATATATATGAAGTGGAGTTGATAGGCGATTTCATATCAATATGACAAATTTTATTTGATTGTTAAATTTTTGTCTTCCATCGATTTCGAATGGGATCAATCCATATCATTCTCATTATGTTCTGCATCGAGATCATGACTGATAGAGTTGACAGTGCCTGTGGACAATACGTCAAAAAGTTTTAACTAATATAAAAAATATGATGTATCGATTTCTCAGAAAACTTCTTCACCAAAAACCAAAAGAAAAAATATTTGATCATTGATGAATCGATAAAATTCCAATTTGAGGAATGAGACAATAATAGATGGATCCAATGAAAATTCTTTTTTTAGGATCCATTAGTTAATGACATGTCGGTGTGGTCAATTTGAAAACTATATTTTTAATAGAACCACAATCAAAGTTGTCGATGAACATTTCACTACATTTTTACATCAAGCTATTAATTTCCATAGCACTTTATATTTTTTAAACTTCTCGAATCAATTATCCCACACATTTACTTCAGATGAGTCATGAAAAAATACCTGATTAACAAAAAAATTGATTCGTTCAATGTGAAACACAATAATATTCCCTTCGGTATCTTTTTACAACAACAATCCTGATTGCTTCATGAAATCACATCATTTTCATTCAATTTATAATGATGCCAGTGTCACAGTGACTCCATTACACTGCATTTCAACGTTATTTACATTGCAATCATCATTTACATTGAGTATTACTTAGTCGTAGGTTTAAACATATGCGCTTATGTTTAAATATATATATATGTATATATTAAAACATATTTTTTATATTATCAAATGATACATTGCAGCTGAGCACTCAAGCAAATCGTTATTTTCTCAGGGTCAAGCTATTATAATCGCTACCGATTTATAATAGACATCAATAAATAAGACCTTTACATCAATATCTTTTATCGTGAGAAAAACAACATTAAGAAATATCCAATGTGAATTTAAAACACAAATAGTTCGCAGTTATTGAAAATGAAATGAAGAACAGAAGAAATAAATATCGAAATTTCAGTAAATAATTGTTGCATTCATAACAATATAAATGTAACCAAATTCAGTAGTACTTGTTGCCTTTCATTTTTTCACAATCAAAACGTGGCGCTTACTCACCGTGCAAGTTGATTTCACATAACGAGAAGACCATAAAAGTCCTGAGTTTGTAACGATCCCCTGATCATTTTTTTCGTTATTTTTTTTCTTCATTGCGCTCTTTGTCCACAATTTTTTTTCCTTTTTTTTTTTTCTTTTCATCCTCACGCTCTTACACGAGCTGTTGTTGATCGCGTCATTCCTTGCGAGATCTCGAGACAAACGAAAGGAAAACCAGTTGGTCAAGAGGAGTCAAGAGCAAAGAAATTAAAACGGAATATCGTTAAGTTCAGTTAACTTTTTTCATATATTCTATTCCAGCTTTTACAAAAAAAAAAAAAACGCCAGGTGTAGATGTACATAAACAGGTCACTCGTTTGTTTTTACTTATAAATGTATATTCAGATTTCACATGTCAATATGTGTACCCGTATGTGATGAAATGATGTCAAATTACGTAAAGCTTAGTTGATAATGATTTTATTTTTACAATGTAAGTTGAATATTGTCTATGCTATCGTCACCAACAGGTCACATTCAATTTTCAAGGACTCAGGATACACTTCGTTTCAAAGTCATCCAGGAATGACCCTGGAACGATAGTGCATTATTAAAATAAAATTTTAACCTTCCTCATCGGGCAACTATTCATTATAAAAATATTAATGTTTTCCATTTTGTTTTTTCTGCGATGATGAATGGTTCTTTCATTCAAAAACGCATATAAAAATAAAAAATTATTCTCGTTATTGTTTGCATGTCCTGTGCTAAGAATAAACATTACGTGCGATGTAAATCATCGTAGCTAAGTTTGGAGAACGACTGATCGAGACAATGAATCAATGAGAGAGCCTCGTATTTTTCGGGTTTCATCCTCGCTCATTCGTGACCTTTTTCAAGTCCATAATTCGTTGATTTTTTGTTGTTTCACTCATTTGTCCGAATGAGTCATAGTGCGACTATTGTTTTTTTTTTTATTACAAAAACTCGGAATTCATCGATTCATTGCAATTGGATAATTTATTTTTTTCGTTTATTGAGATGGAAGACGTAAATTAAATTTTTTGTGTTTGTTTTTTCATTCTTACGTGAATTTTGTTGCTTCAAATGACATATAGCGATCGATAATTTGAGAGTATATGCCCAAATATGGATCGTTGACTGGGGAGGGAAATTCCCGTATTAAAATTAAAAACTTTCACCATGTCATAAATTACAATGAAAATTGGTAATTGGGTAACGCAAATTCAATTATTTTATGCATTTTTCGGATACGTTTTTGCTATCGTCTTCAGTTGGAATTCGATCTTGGATTTCGTAATAACATTTTATTATGAAAAATAAAAAACGGAATCTATCATTTTGTTATTTAAGATACTCGGATCTGAAAAAATAATTATTCATATCCCAATGGATAATACCAAACTTACTGCCCTGACACAATAAAATGTTTGATGACATATTTAATTCATAAAATGTTCTTCTAGATAAATAAAATAAATTTACGAAGCAAAAAAAAATTATTCACTTCTGCCATACGACAAAAAATGTAGAATGCAAGAATTCACTTGAAGAAATTGATCTCACAATGATTTTTCATAACCACTGAAAAACAATATTACAATTTCCACTGACAAATTGTATAAACTAACATTTTCCAATCAAAAATTTCGAACAAAAAAAAGGACAATATCTCTTACAATTTTAATTGGTGACTTTCATGATGATGAAATAAAAATAATAGCGGAAATGAAATATGATATATATTTTCAAATAAATAACTGTATCGCTAAATCCCATTTTCCGTGTTATCTACGGGATGACCTTGAGCACGAGAAGGCCATCATTGGAGAGTGGGTTGTCTCATTCCTCTACTACAAAACTAAACTCTACACACGCAATGTAGCATAAATGAAAAAGAGTGGGGAACTGCACCTAGAACTTGACTCGAGGCCTGTTCAGCGCAAGCTCGTCCCACTCATACAATCGCATTTCACACACATACACATACATACATATAAAGATACAAGCTTCTTGTCTCGACATTCTTCCTCCTCTACTACACATATATCCTCAGTTACCCCTCCCTTATCAGCTCTCTCACTCTTACTACTACAAAACACCAGTCGATCCGCCAAATGCGTCCTCTTTTTCTTAACGTCCCGCATAGCCGCGCTCACAGCTCATACGTGTGGCTCCCTGTCTCTATCAATCCGCGCTGATTCTCTCGCTCTAGCATGCGGCGCTGTGCAACGCGATCGCTCAGTCGCTTCTATATCGCCGCGCACCACGCGCAGTCAGTTGGTTAGTCGGTGAGCGGGTGAATATCTTCATCAAAATAAATAACCAATAGTGAATTTTTTTCTTTCTCTAAAGTCTATTTTATTTTTTTTTTCCCCGACTTTTTTATGGGATTCAAATGCATTAATGCAATTATTGTGTAGTTGGTTCGGATAATTTTCACTATTACAATTTTTTTTTTATCAATGGAAAAAAAATATTTATGGGAAGATGGAGAAAAGAAAGAAAACAATGGAGGCAATTATTATAGCGAGAATTTAAACAAGGTGTTTGTAATAAGGGATGAAAATATTGAATAATGAATTATTGCGGGGGAAAATGTTAAATTGTTCGAAATTGATTAATTCTTTCATTATTCACAATTTTTGTGGATAATTTTGCGAGAATTATATGAATAAATAATTGTGGGAATTGAGTACTGTTTGTATGAGAATTCATTCGGAATAATGTCAAAAGCAAGTGTGGAAAAAAAAATTTTCGCACAATAAATAATAATAATCGACATCGCATAATTTTCGTGTGGACGTCACGAGAGGGCTCGAATACACTTTTGTAGTCGCGTTGCCAAATTCAGCACACGATGCGTCTCGACTTTTGCGCAGTTGTTCTTACACGTTTTGTGTGTGAACATGCACATGGTGTATGTGTGTATGTGTGATGCACCGCGAGGTCGAAACCGCGCGCGAGAGTTTGCGTCTCGCGACTGCCGCCGGCAAACGACATTGAGTTAGGCTCACTTTTTTATTTTTCTTCCAACACATGTATTTATGAATTTTTTTAACTCTTCATTCTTCATTCTACAGACTCTGACACTACAGCTAATGTCTAATGTGCAATTTGTAAAATTATTTGCGTGTCGCTCAATTGACCTTGAACTTGAAACTTTAATTTGTATCAATGTCAAGTATGTGGAAGAATGCCCGAACACGTTGACTAATCGTAAATACGGATAAGGACATGAATTATCATCTATTTATATTCTACTCAGTCGGTGAAAAAATGAAATAAAATAATCATAATAACAGCTACGAGAAATTATCAATTTTATTGTAATTTCACATTATCGCTATTTTTCTTATCTTTTTGCCATTTTATAATGAGCATTGATGGATCTATTTTTAGTTTTTTTTTTGTGGGTTTGCTCGAAAAGTTTACTTCGGGAGCGACAAGGGGCGAATGAAAACAAATTGGTAAAAGAACCAGACACCAAACTCGGGAGGAATATTTGGATATTTATAAGATCTGATTGGCATAAATTGTGGGAATTCAGCCATTGAATTTCCCAATCGAATAATTTCCACTCATTGAATTGTAATAGTGAATTTAATCAGCATAAAATAGTGGGGAAATTTTTTTCTATTTTTTTTTATCTTCTTTTTATTTTTTCTGTTCATTAGCATAGATAATATGTATAGGTATCCAGAGAGACACTAAACCAAAGATCTGTTTGTTGTGATTGAGTGAACGAAACCAAAATTATATAACCAAAAGAATTGAACATTCGTAACGACGATGAAAAAATGAATCAAAAAATCAGCATAAGAAATCATAAAGAGAAAAATAAATATATAGAAAAAGGAAAATTGAAAGTTGTTACAGTGTTTGGTGTATTGTGAAAATATTGAAAATAGTGTAAGGGATAAAGTAAGGGAAAATTTGCAAAGAGAAGAGAAAACTGTTTGGAAGTGCACAATGATGAAAAAGGAGAAGCCCATGATGTCGGTCACGGCTATCATCCAAGGTGCCCAGGCACAGCACTGGTCACGTGGGAACACTTGTACGTTACATCCATTACTTAATTCAACCCTTTTTTTTTCACAATCAACATTTATTTTCAAAGGTCAATGCTCTATGCCATTTAATTAAGGCAAAGTTTTTACAGGAATAAGTAAATATTAATATCATAGTCATCAAACTATTTATAAACGTCACATTTATTTACAAATTAACCGGAAAAGTTCAATCATTGTTATATATGTTCATATATTAAATTGAAAAGTATGAGAATTTCGTTCATTTCCACAAAAAAATTCAAGGACTGGATCTACATGTAAACTTCAATTGATTGATTTATTACTGAATTATTGCTAAACAGTTGAAATGACAGAAAAAAAAATTCCAACATTTTGATATTTCAACTGTTTGGTGATAATTTGAATTTGAACAACCGAATGAACTGGAATGAACAGTTAACCAATTTCAAATGAATTACGAACGAAATAGTTTGATCCAAGATATCAAAATCATTAAAAAGCGATTGAGAGAATTCAGAAGTGGACTCAAGTTCTACGTATTATATCAGGTATCATTATTATCAATTATCGTCCTTCTAGAAAGAACACTACAAAAATGTTTCCCTTCGAATGTCTCTGGATATTCTTCTGTTACTGTACCGCCCTCACCATTTGTCCATTTATTTATTCACTCATTCGAATTTTCAACCCTTTCATCGATTGTATCTCACAAATTACACCGAACTAATAACTCTATTGTAAACAATATAATATTTACATATAATTATCACTATTTTTCTTTACAACATTTAAAATTTCACTAAACCCCACAAACATTTTGTCTAAAATTTTCTCCACTGCATTTATCATCATAGTAATCTATAAAATAATTGCAATTAGACAATTTTCACATTTTTAATTCAAAAATATAATAATAAATGTAGAACAATTAATAATACATTTTCTCTATTATCAATTCGATGTTATACTCACACACAAGTGTGTCAAAAATAGAAAATTAATGAAAAGTTAAATATATATAAACAAAAATGAAATGTGAGTAAAGCCACAATCTTCATGATAAAATACGGGTTGAAGGTCGGCTATTGAATTGCTATATGAATTAATGTATATGTGTATGGGCGCTTATCAGTCGGAGGATTGGCCGCTTGAATTAGCCGGGTCCAACACTGCGCATGCACACGTAGGTCTCCGAGTTTTCAACCATTACACCAAACACCTATACTTACCTATGCCTGACTAAGGTCACGCCACACACACTAGTTATCCCAACTCATTTGTGCACACCGCACACACATTGATACAAATGTGAATGCATACAATTGCAAGCAGTGAAGAGACACGTTCATACAAAATTGTTTCAGTTTATACATCCTACTCTGTTCCCTTATCAACATTGCCCGAGCGTAATATCTACCTTGAGCAAGTGAATATACTTGGAACATAATACAAGTTTATAACTTTAGGAATATTCGTATCTCGAACATTACCTTAGTCAATTAATGAATATAATGAATTTTGTTTGTCTTTTATAACCGAAACAAATTGAAATTAAATTTTATGACTATAACATTAATACGATTTATTGTTTAAATCTATTGAAACATTAAAATAAAATGATTGGGAAACATATTTTACAATAATTCTCTTTATTGGTTCATTAATTTATTTATCCATTTGATTCGTGAAAAAAAAATTGGAATGCTGTAATTGTCGCATCTCAATCATGACACATTCATTAAGAGTATTAATGTGTGTGTGTGGTTGTGTTTGTGATCACTCATCTATGTTTACACGGAGAAGCTTTTTAAATTGTAAATAGTTGCCTCAAATCGTGCAAGTTAATTCGCTGCAACATATCCCACCTTGGCACCGATGTCAATGAGCCATGAAGTGCATATAATATTGCAATGTGTCCACCAATGTCATGTCATCATTTGAGTTTACATTAATAGTCATTACCATCACATACATAAATATAATTTTAATTTGTGATTTGGTGTTGGAAAATATTGTGAGGTGTACAGTATGGAAACAATGAACCAGTGTTATATATATTTGATTATTGATGATTAATTATGATATAAATAAAAATGGATACGTGTTCTTCATTTTATGCTGTCCTTGGCCAACGTGAATTAATAAATTCGCTCAGTCTCGTATACTACGATTCGTTATCCAACACAACCGTATGCATCACGTGTGGCGTTATTTCACATTTGTTCCTCGATGCATTTTATCTTATCGTTTGTTGACCGATATATAAATATGTATGTGTGTATATTATTGAACGAGACACCGATGAATGTAGGGGAGAATTGAGCAAGGCACATAAAATGGTATCGAAAAATTTTATCAAGCGAGTAAAAAAAAATATATTTTCCTTTATTACATTGATAAATTTTTTGTTATTTTAAAAATCGATTAATATCCAACTCATGATGATATTTTTATTGCAATAGTCATTTTCTTTAAATGAATTTCGTTATTGTGATGGACTTTTAATGAGTTGTGTGCTTGATTACTCACTTTAGTTAAGCACTCAAAAATTGTTCTCAATGTTTTTTTTAATAAATATTTCACAACTTGCAAGTTATTATTTTTGATTATATGTACTGTCTGTGATATGAGAATAATTGTGAAATCGAAAGAAGACATAAAAATTCCAGAAAATTGTCATCTAATGTGTAAAGAAAAAAAATGACAAATTTTTCCATGTATTTTTAACTTGAACAGTGACTTATTTTATTATCAATTATTGATACAGATGTTTTGAAAAGAGTGGAATGCATTGTATTTTCCTTTAGCTTGATCGAATTCTTGTGATGATAAAACACAAAATTTTTTAGATGCTAAAACTAATGATTTACAAGTTAATATTTGCGGTGACTTTCGTTCTTGTAGCATATTCTAGTGAATAATAATTTATAAAAAGTACAAATAATTTGAACATATCAGTTGAATTACTATTCAGTCTTTGAATAATCGTATGTGCTTCCTTATTCATATATAATATGAGTTTATTATGTCACAATGTTAATTCTGTGCACTTCAATGTAAACGAAGTAATTTAAAACAAGAAAATTTCTCCATATACATGAGTGTCAGCAAAACAGTGAGGAACCGAACATGTATGTTTTCAAAGTGACATTAGCTCTCATCTGGAGACATTTATATGTAGGAATAAAATATTGTAATTCTCGTAACGGAAATGCGACAAATTCACAAATGAATGTGTAACTAATGGCGTGACCTTCTGATGCTGTTTTTGCATTCACCAGTCAACTGGTGATGTTACATAATCTCTATGCAACTATACATGTTTGTTTTTTCTTCCTCTTTGTTGTCAGTATTTGTATTGTACACACTTTCAATATCATAATACATGATGAGAACTTTGTCCTTAGTATAAATTCTATTTTTACTCACTTTGCATATCGTGAAGATGTCGAGGGAATTGAATGAATGAATTTTCTTCGAAAATTAATTGTCAATATTTAATCTCGTAATGTTGAATATTTTCTTTCTTCTTCAATACTTCTACATTCCAATTTACATACGAATTTCACATTTATATATAAATATATATTTATTTTATTTTGTATGTATCAAGTATTTAAGTTGCAGGAACAATTTTTCATTTGACATCATTTTATAGAAAAAAGGAAAATATATAAAATAGTATTGATACACATTCACCTTAATGAGAATTTCTTTCGTTTACATCTTGAGCAAAGTCCTTGTACTTTGTTACTAAGATAAAATATCTTCGTAATTAGCAAAAAAAAAGCAATCATCACTTGAGTTATTTATCCTTTAACGCGATGGAACTAAGAGGACATAATGCGTAACGTAATACGGAAATTTTTATGATAGAGTTAATTCCATTCTGCTGTAAATATTCTTCAAAAATTTCAACATAAAAAATAATGGAAAAAACCACACAATAATCGATTACAATAAAAAATCTCTCGAAAACTCAACTGAATCTAATATTTCATGTTTTAATTATCTCAGAATTTCTTCTACGACTTCAACAATTTTCCACATGTCAACACAAATGTCACCATGATGTCGCATATACACTGGCAAGAGAGAATATTGCAACGAGTAACAATGTTAAAAATAAAAATTAATTATTCTTCTTAAAGTTCTACAGTGGCATTCGACCTTAACCCAAATTCGTGAATGAACTTTCACGAAAAATTTTGAACTGCGTATGATTGAAAAATTTTCACGTGGGTGAACATTTTTCAATTGAACAAATAGTTGAAGGTTCAACGAAACATGTGAATAAATGCGTGTCACACATATACTTATGTGTTTATATATTGAATCCCTTCTACCTCGACCTCATGACCTTCAACGAGTGGCCCATAGGTATATAACTACTGAATTGTTGGTGCGCGCGTGGCACGCTACTTTATATAAAGTGCAATGCTATATATACACGCGCACATATATGTATATATAAGTTGAAGTACGATGTGAATTGCACACACGTCACGGCGCCTGTTAAGCCCACACCCCTTCGCTTTTTCTCCTCAGCACTCTCTCTTGCTCTCTCTCTCCGTTCAGGGTCGCGCAATCGATCCAGACCGCACAATTCTGATCACCCTGGAAATCAACACGTCAATGCTCAAACCGCCGGCTTCATAAAAGTCTCTTCATGTACGCAATCATTATAAAATTCAGACTGATATAAAATGAATAATGTAAAGAACCAACAAATGAGAGGGAAATTTCAAAAGTGAATTTTCTACTTTGAATTAATTCATATTTGATATTGTGTAGAAGTGACATTTGTGGCAAGAGATAGATGCGTTTCTTATTTTCATTTTTCTGAATTTTATTGTCAGGGATTGTTTATATTAATTTAAAAAAATAATGGATAGTATGTAAGACAGTTTTGTACTGATTATTCATAAATAGCAAAAGGAAATACTTAAATTCGTATTCCGACAGAAAAAATAACAATCAGACAATTAGTAACTTCCAAGAACATCAACGAATTCATTTACTCAGAACTCAACCTCAACATACAATGAAATTCATTTTTTTTCCACTCATAATTTGCACATGATTTCAATGATTCTTGGATAGTATTTCATCCAAAATGAACAGGCATGTCAAGAATTCCTTTCCATATATCCTTTGAGTCCAAAATAATTATACCTTAAAGTTTAAGGGGCGACTCTGAATTGAAGTCTAATTAGATGACAAGCTCAACACCCGATTAGTCTTCTGAAAAACAAACCATCTAAATTCTACTGATCACAACATTCGAATAATAATTCCCATTCCAAAGAGAAAAAAATTCAACAAAATTCAATTATGAAAATAAAATTTTCTAATCTATGAAGTAAATTTTCAATTTCTATCTAATAATCTTTTGTTTATGTAAAACAAATTTACATCATCATGAAAAAACTTTGTATACGTTAGTATCATATAAAAAAAATTCTATATAATTCTCTGTACTATTATCATACTTTGTCAATATTTTTCTTTTCCATATGTGTGCCACAAAATCGTTATAATGTAATGAGGTAAATGTATTGTGAGTGCATATATGTGTTCAACATACGCATAAATATATGTGTGACGCCAGGATGCGACGGTATAAAACAGGTTTTCACTTTCGGAAGAGCATTTAAATCGTCAGACGATGACGTCACATCAATGCGAATGGAGCATTAAAGATATTTGAGAAACTTCAAGACATATCAATTTATTACGAGCGATATCACCAGTTTTATTCTTTGCATTAATGTAACTAATTAATCATTTGTACATGACATGAACAACACATTTTTTTCTATTTTCTGATTAATCATTTTGACTCTTGTGAAGATTCTTCTGCGAGTTTAGAGTCATCATTCTAACAGAAGATATAAAAGTGCATATGATAATTGACAAAAATCGGCTCTTTTTCTGAAAGAACAAAACAACTTTCTGTGACATATCTGGGGATGAAAACATTAAGACGAATAATAAACATAAGAATATGATACGTTAATTACTGAAGGAGATTCTCGTGGAATTTTAATAGATACAATTTGAATCTATTTGTTATGACTACGTAGAAAACAACTTTTCACATTTACGTGACAAAAATGTCGCATTAATAACAAAAATTTTATTCTCTCTCTTTATTGTGATATTTATTCGATATTTATTATCTATAAACAATGAACACGATATAGAAATAATTGCTAATAAAAAAATTAAAAGCAGAATATCTTCGTTTAGTTTTGAGAGTTCAATGTTATCATAGGTCATCTACCCATAATTTATTTTCTGAATGTGTATACGTCTTGTCTTGAATTTATTGGTGATGGCGCACGTCGAGCGCGATGTTTCGCTCATATACCATTATATATACACGGCGTGCTCCTTCGAGTATCATATAAACACACACCCGTATAAATATAACGCTGCCGATGAATAACCCGGGTAAGGCGGGCTCGTTCGAGCGTTGCACTGGGAGATGTGCGTGCGTTTGCGCGTGGTCAAGGTGCACAACCCAGTTGAATATCCAATTGTATTTTTCTTTTTACTTCTTCCACGAAAATATCTTATGAAGTATAGAAAAACATTTTTGTTCCACTTGAGATGATGTTTGTTCCATATTTGCATACAAACATTGAAAAAAAAAAAGAATTCTATCATTCTTGTGTCATTTTTGTTGTTGTTTTGGAATAAGAACAAACTGTCACGCGAGATTTGTTATATTTATTTGAATAGTCACATTCGCTACAGGAATTGAAACATCAAAATGTCAATTGAGACAACCAGATTTTTTTGAGAATGTTTTTGTCAATTACTCTTGACATAGTTTACTCCTACTCTCATTGCATACACAATAGTAATGTAGATTCAATTCGTTGATTCAGACACGACCCCACTGCATAAATCACAATCTCAGTGTACATAGCTAATGCGGTTCATTTAATAGTCGAGCCGAGTGTATGATCGTAATAATAACATAGACAAATACAATTATACATATATATATGAATCCACCAATTGTTTTCCTTCTTATTCCATATTATACATCATTTCTTCATATTCATAAGCAACGAATCTCTTACACGATCGTTCGATCAATCAATTCAACAATTTTCTAAATGTACAGTTACAACAATAGATATCGTAGCAAAAACAAATGACTTCAATTATCATTTTCAACAAAGGGAAACGCTTTTTTTTTTCTTTCATTTTAGCAAATGAATTATTTTCGATATAGATCGTCATTGAGGTGTTACACATTATAATTTCAAAAATTGAAAGACTCCTCGTATATATCTTCATTCAAAATTAATTTTACTGATCAATATAAAATAATTTAAAAAACGTTTATTCTTCTTTCTTTCCAGGGCTGAGCCTCGAAAATAGCAATATGTCAATGTCATCAGTAGGACCACAAAGTCCGCTTGACATGAAACCAGACACGGCGAGTCTCATAAGCTCCGGAAACTTTAGTCCTTCAGGACCCAACAGTCCGGGGTGAGTCTAAATAGTGAAAGTTGGAAAACGAACTTGTGGTGAAGAAAAGAAGAATTACATTCAACTTTATATTATTTCGTTGAAAATAATTGTAAGCTGTACAATGGGGAGAAAAAAAATAACTTTGTCATACAATCTATATTATTATTATTTCGTATCTATATGTATAAAAATGATTATGCTATTTTGACATTGTGAGTGACACAGTGTGCATGAATATCCGGTGTAACGCCATTGCCATTTCGTGAGGTCACGTTAATTACGGTCACTTGTCGACACTATGTCGCGAGAAATAGATATGAATAGCATCATTTTGCCTTTCACTCATCTTCCATTTTTATATTCAGTTTAAATTGACTAAACCCAGTTGAGATCAATTTGATTTATGCTATGGCAATTCCAAACTGATTGATTATCTTCTGTATGAATTGAATGTTGAATTTGAATGGACCAATATGTCATGCAGAAGTTTGAACATGGTAAAAATATGATAACTAACCTCTTGGAAATACCTTTGTGACAATAGAAGAATTTTGGGTTTAGTTTGAGATAACATCACATCGCGTGACTAATTACTCACGTCCCCTCGAACTGAAAGAACAAAATAATCTTTTTCCTTTTTCCCATTTTCTTAATTAGAAAAAAAATGTAAATGCTCGATGACAAATAAATTTTCATTTGACATTGGTTGAAGTTTTTCCTGCAATTGAATGTACTTAAAATTGGATATTGCATTCTTGAGTAACGGAAAATGAGTGGAGAACGTGAAATGAGACAGAAATTTTGTCAGAATTTGAAAAATTGTTGGATGATTCCATAAAATTCCATTCGGATTAATCCATTATTGAAAGAATGGGATGAGGCCCGTTGATTTTCGTGGGAAATTCATGAAAAAAAAAGTGAAATGAAAAAATGAGGTCCATGATTGCAAAGGATGACAAAATTCAGGTCATCAGAACCGGTCAATCCTGAATTATCTGGAATTTACTTATAATCTTTACTGGTTCAAATATGACCTGCTTGCAAAGTATCAGATCGATTGTCTCGTCATTCTTGATGAATTGGTTTTTAAAGTAGCTTTCCATATATAGGAACAAATGAAAATAGTAAAATGCAAATATAAAATTATACCAACGTCACAATTTGGAAATTTAGTAACTGGTAGAATCTGGAGCATTTTTAATAATAGATTTTGTGTCAGTGGTATAGGTTATTAATTTTAAATCATCACAATTATTCCAAGACATTGGGATTGTTATTTTGTTTGAAGTTATTTCTATTGATTCCTCTTAATCATAAAATATTCTATTACAATATTCAACTTTATAATTAACTAATTGAATGATGTCCAAAATATTTCCAATATTATTATTCCCATTGCTTACTTACCAAGAAGAATATAACGAATACTAGTTTTTACCAATCTGATTATATGTTAGTTCAGACAAAGTTATCATCATAGAGTAGAACTGTAATGAAATCAAATCTCTTAGTGTTAAATATTCCAAGGACTAACACAAAGATGAATAAATAACGCATTTTGTATGAGTTTGAATATAAATCCACCGCCAATCTCGATAGTATTCGTTGGCTCGAAAGCAAACCCTCGTCTCCATCACCATTTTTCGACTTCCATTTTGTCTATATCTCTATATTCCTGATGGAATTCTGTTCAATGAAATAAAAAGGTAGAAAATAGGTTTATAAAATTTTAGAATTTGAGTCACACGATGACATTAATCAATAATTAGTATATTATAATTGTTTTTGATGTATGGATAAAATTTGTAACACATTTCAGGTCCTTCTCTGTTGGATGTCACAGTAGTCTATTGAGTACATCACCTAGTGGACAAAATAAAACAGGAGCGGGATCACCTTACCCACCAAATCATCCGTTATCCGGCAGCAAACATTTGTGTTCAATATGTGGCGATCGTGCAAGTGGCAAACATTATGGAGTTTACAGGTATATGATCATTTATATTAGTATACTATCAGTGAAAAAAATAAATAATTAATATCCAACTTATATCATCCTCCGAAGCATCTTCAGAGCATTTTATCCCATCATAGCTAACCATTATGATCCTCTTTTCATTTACGCTTGTCATTTTTTTTTGTTTCTTTTCTTTTGCACATTCCCTATCATATTTTTCCTTCTACCACAATCGCATTGTTATACTTGGACTTGAATTTGCTCGCGTGGTCGCACACACAGTTCAAGGTTAGTATCAAAGTCGTTCGATAATTTCACCAAGTGCTTTTATTTTCATCTAAAGAATTATCGTCATACTTATTCAATAATTTGTGCATAAATATATCAATTGCTTTCTCTCGAGTTTACTTGAATGCTAATTACGAGATGAACAAATAAAAAATTATATTTTGGCAGAAGTAATATGATACCAGAAGAGTTGATATATTCTTAAATCAGACGAATATAAATTGGTTTCGTGTGAAAAAAGGAATATGATAAGCTGCCGGTGACTCTTTTCTTCACCATGATGTCGTGAAAGGGTGACTGGCCTTGGAAATATTCCCAGATAGTAAAATCAATTTTCATATTCCTCCCAATAATTTATGTTCAACGTCTGTTTGGGAATGTTGGTAATTTATCACGCAAACCCTCTTTCACTTGGGGTATAAAGAAAGTTCCATTAAATTATCCCGAAAAGCATTTTCGTCGTTTATTGTTGATGAACACGAAAAAAAAAAAAAATATATTCTTTGACTAGTTTAATCATCGTAGCAATGCAAAGTAAGAGTGACGGTCATAATTTGACAGTGATATTTTCAGTCTCATGAAATGTAGATGATTTTCTTGCTTTTAAGTGGCCACTAAAACCACTTTCATGTTCGTCATAAATCTGTAATATTTAATATCAGCCAAGAAGATGAAAATTAGAATCTAAAAATGAATCTCCAATTGTTGATTCGCTTATATTTTTGTCTAATTATTTATAATTATCCGCATTTACTTTTCTCTTGTAAGGTATGAAAGAGTGAAGTGAAGAAGTTTCACTATCTCCATCATCAGTATCAGATGAAATCACAACTCAATTAATACCAATTCTTATTAGACTTTCAACATGAAATTTGGCTGAAGTGAGACCTGCGTTTCATATGTCAAGCTAAGAAATTGCGACCGGATGAAGTATTTCAAACGTGATGGGTGACATGACTTTATTCTTGGTGTTCGTTCGAAATGAAAGCAATCGAAAATTTCCATAAACTGTCAGGTTATTTCTACAAGGTCTACCAGGAACATTCAATTATATCCAACCCGAAAGAAAAACACCATTCAGAGCAATGAACTTTTCTGTAAAACTTTTCAAATGCGATAGAGAGCATAAAGATAACCCATGAACATTGCATAAAGTTTATTTCAACTCAATTGATTTTTGAGATCAAAATACGTCGTGGACGCCAGGTTGGCGAACACAATTTTGCAAAAGAACATTATCCAGTTTTTCTAACTTTCTAGAGTACAAAAAAATTTCTATCTACTCGTCCAGAGAGATCGTAAAAAATGGAACAAAATAAATTATTCTATCTCTTACTCTCACTCTTGTTCAAACCATGCGAATGCAAACCAATAAACTTCTTGTGATAACATCGAACTCGCGATAAAATTAATTAAATACCTCACCGAATTAGTTCATTCAACATTAAATTACCCTTTATTTCTTATCTGCAATTTCTTCTTACTAACGTAACATATGATAACCTTGGACTTGGCGGCGTTGTATGAGCAGCGTCTACCCACCCGTACTTCCTACAAGTGCAAAGAAAGACGAGTTGGAGCAAGTTCCAATGCCGTATAATTGTGCAATCCACGCCCAGTTACCAGGAATCCGGATACCATGTCATGATTCTTCATTGAAAAGGCCACCAAATGGAAATGATGGCAACATAATAGTGGCAAAGACATTGACAAGATTGAGAAATATAATGAAAGTATGAAAAACGTCTTGAGAGAATAACATCATTGATCGTTGCACATGACGTTATATTCGACATATACATATACATTCATATGCACTCTATGTAATCACATAGTGGGAACATCAAAGAAAAGGATCGAGAAGGCGTCACGGTGTGGTCCACAGAAATCGCGTCATCATTTCTGACCACGCCTTTTATGCCATGATAAATTTATGTTTGAAGCAAATAAAAAGTAATAATAGTATGTGCATCGTGTGAGAAAATACTTTCATATTAATCGTAAATATTTAATGAGAATATACAAATGCATTTATTTTAATTGTTTATGTCGATAATATAAAAATATGAGAATAAATGAAAATAAAACTAATCAATATTTGTTTTTATATGTTTCAGTTGTGAAGGATGCAAAGGTTTTTTCAAACGCACCGTACGCAAAGACTTGTCCTATGCATGTCGTGAAGAGAAATCATGTATTATCGACAAACGACAACGAAACCGTTGTCAATATTGTCGTTATCAAAAATGTCTGGCAATGGGAATGAAACGTGAAGCAGTACAAGAGGAGCGTCAACGTACGAAAGAGCGGGATCAAAGCGAGGTGGAAAGCACAAGTAGTCTACACGCTGATATGCCTGTAGATCGAATTCTTGAGGCTGAAAAAAGGGTCGAATGTAAGCTGGAACATCAGGGAAATTATGAGGTGAAATATTCAATGCAGTTCGTAGATTATGGACTAGTATTAGTCAATGTCATCGATTATTCGAGTGATGTTGTGACTGATAGTTCAATAGAATAGTTGCATTTGATTTTATATCTTCCAGTTTATTTGTTATATCAGAATAGAAAATCATTTGGAATCCAAGATTCTGCCTTCCAGAATTTGTCCAATCTATGATTCCTACAGAATTGATCGTATGCCAGTTTATACTGTTATCATTACTGCAAAAACAATTGGTGATATAAAGTACTAGTGATTGGCTTCCCATTCCTCATTGTTTCAGAATAAAACAGATTAGTTGCATTTTATGAGGCTCGTTTGTCCAATCAACCGTACTTATTCAGCACTGAATCAATATCAAATGCAATTAAAAGCAAGATAAACATTTAACAGTTGTTATTTATTTTTGTTCTTTTAGAATGCTGTATCGAGTATCTGCAATGCCACGAACAAACAGTTGTTGCAATTGGTCGAATGGGCCAAACACATCCCACATTTCACCTCTCTACCACTTGAAGATCAGGTTTTATTGTTGAGAGCTGGCTGGAATGAATTGTTAATTGCTGCATTCTCACATCGTTCAATTGACGTAACAGATGGTATTGTTTTGGCTACTGGCATAACAGTACACCGGAGCTCAGCGCAACAAGCGGGTCTTGGGGCAATATTTGATCGTGTTTTGTCAGAACTCGTGACAAAAATGCGTGAAATGAAAATGGACAAAACAGAATTAGGATGTTTACGCGCAATTATATTATTCAATTCTGAAGTACGTGGATTAAAATCTGAACAAGAGGTTGAATTATTGCGTGAAAAAGTTTATGCAGCGCTTGAAGAATATGTACGTGTAACGAAACCACGTGAACCAGCACGTTTTGCTAAACTTTTATTGCGTTTACCATCCTTACGATCAATCGGACTCAAATGCCTTGAACATTTATTCTTCTTCAGACTTATCGGTGACATGCCAATTGATACTTTTCTTACGGAAGTTTTAGAATCACCCTCGGATCCGTAGGATATGGAGGTGTGCCGAGTACTCGCGCACACCGATATGTAAATTATATACTACTATTTTTCTGTTTTTTTTCTCTTCATATTAGCAAATTAATTGATACATTAGATAATGCCGAAGTCGTAGCATGATTAGTCATCATCAATGGAAGAGACAATTCCAATATTTATTTTATCACAGCGATGAGGAAAATAGACATGAAGTATGTGAACGAAATGAATCAGAAAAGATATTGAGGGAAAACATTGGGATGAAAACGCGTAAATTTTTGTGAATATGAAAAATTAACAAACCTGTGGATCCCCGAACGTGGGTCAACAATTATGATATACATTTGGAGAGAATATGTTCGACAACTAGAATTTATAATTCCTATCGAGAGTTAGCAACTGTGAGATAAATTTAATATCGACCAGAATATCCTCTACTGTCACAGATTTTATGAAAATGTGAGAGATCATCTTTTCGAAATAACATCCTGGTGTTTTTCCTCGACGCATAAACGCCAATGTATTCAATCTTCCCCTTTTTCTCTATGAACGGCTCACAAAAACTAATATCCATTCAAAATTTTTGGAACAGGTCAATAATGATAACAGACACAGTCTAAAGAATATGTCAAATTGAATGCAATAAACCATAACTTAATGTTTATGGTGGCAAAGTGAGCCAACTTTGGTTTTCATTTATAATCTTTCGGGTATCATGTTTAATCAGTTGAGAAATAATATCCGACTTGGAAATTTTTTTTCTCTGTTAGTGAACTGAATTCGTCAACTTCAGTGCAATTAAGTAAAGATAATGAAATTGTTGTATCCTACGCAACAAAAGTATTCATATAATTTTTAGTGCAACGAATTTTTATTATTGCATGTAAATAGACAATCTAAAATTGATTCGAGAAGGAATTACGGAAATGAAAAAGAAAAATTAAAAGCGGGGAAAACAAAAATCAAGTTCTTAAATCAATTTCAATTTTTTAATTGAACTTATGAGAGAAGAAATATATATGTTCGAACTCGTTTACATTCCATCATAGTCTTGGATTTCGAACATGTAAACGACAATAGTTTTATGATTTTGTACATTGAGAGCAGCGATGTGAATTGAAGAATTTTATTTCGAGAAAGAGAGAGAGTTTAACTGCATTCGATGAATTCATACGATACTGGCAGCAAGCTTCAATTTTTTTCCTTCTTCGTTATTACCGATATTTGTTTTCGACGAATGTTCATCGAGTCGCCGGTATATATATTTAAAATTAAGATTTTTTTACTTCATTTTGTTTTTGTCTAATCGTGGAAACAATTAGTTACGGTTTATGCGTGAGGTGAATTTATTGTTCTCGCGTATTGGTCACTTAATCATTTTGAATAATTAGCCGATAAATATATCGAAATTCTATCTCATCGACAGCTTCTGCTAATTTCATTATTGTGGTTATTGTCATATTTCTTACTACAGAAATATACTTACGATGATAATATTATATATTATTGAAAATATTGTCTATTTTCGTGTGAATGAATTATGGTCGTTAGTTGTTGGTCATTGTTATCTACTTGATTAGAGTTTTTAATGTTAATATCTGTCATGCAAACAAGATGAAACTGAAAAAAGAAGCATTCAACACTGATTAAAATTTTTTTTCCTCTTCAATTGACGTTTGTTGTTATATTATTATTTCATTATTTTTTTTTCACTCACCCAATGAAAATGTGTCTTGAAAATAATTTGATTAATTTTAATATTAATCAATCATGAAAATATTTAGTGCATCGTGAGATGATAACCCTTTAAACTGAACGAAAAATAACTAATTTTGTTTCGTTATGATAATCAAGAACGTCAAATGAATAGTAAGATGAAGTTTTCGAGATGTCATTATCATTGATGAAATAATAGTTAAAATTTATCTGCTTACAATGAAATATATCATTTGACAGAGATTGATTAAAATTGAAATGGGCGCGAATGATGTGAGTCAAAAGTTTCCCTAATATTATATATTTGAATGTTAAAATGAATAAATATATCTATAGAATGAACATGGATCATTATGACAAAGGTATTATCACATGAGACAACTAGATAACAATCGATATGGTCTAAACTGAAATTAAAAATTGTTCATTCATTTCTATCGTGAGTAAATTTGTAATGAATTTTCGTTTATTCTTCCTCTTATTTGTTCGAATAATCTTACAAATCTGTTATTGTAGAATACTGTAAAAAATATGAAGTCAATGCTCAACTTTCAATGCATAATACCGAATATTGCTCGGTGTCGTTCACAAGTGTTACGCGATTTGAAATGCCATAAAGTTCTATCAACAAATTCCCTTGTTGCAATATTCAAGAATTGGCATGTAATTCATCACACATACACACACGTCAGTACAAATATACTTTAAATATAATCTCACTCGACATCTATTGTATCAGAGTATATTTTCAATTGAGTGAAATATATGATTATTATTGCAATTAGTTATTGAAATAAAAATCTGCAATGGCGATATACCCGTCCTGTTGAAAATTAAAAAGTTTCATGACTATTTACCTTATATTGGTCGAATAAGAAAAAATAACACCAATGCTATAACATATATTAATATAATAGGATGGATGAAAAACACAAATGGTCTGTTGATATGTTGAGGATAAAGCTTAAAGATCATATGAAAAGTAAAATATGTATATTAATCTTATTAGTTTATCCTCTTCATGTTGTTCTATGGATAATTCAAGGAGAAAAAAAATCAATTTACTTATGAAAACGGCAATTTTATTTATTTAAATATCTTATCCCAATTATTATCAGAAACAATCATGTATTTTTTCGTTATTCGTTCTTTTTTACGATAAATCTTCAGACTGAAAGTGTGGCTGCAGCCTTACACCATTAGTTCCTTCCCCCATCTTCCATTCTTATCTCATATTTCGTTATTCTCTCACTTCCAGAAATAAGTTAATGCGCGACGAAGAAACAAAGATAATTCGCAGTTCTTCAAACGCTTCAAATCCACTCTGAAGTCGCTCTATTGATATAATCTTGCTATGTTCCTTTTTATGTGTATTTTTTTTGTTTCTCCTTTGTTCTTTCGGTAAAAAGAAATGAGTACTGTTTACAAAATAAATCTAACTGCATTGCGAGAAAAAATGCTATACACAATTGGTATTATTTTTATTCCTCCAAACATTCGTTATTTTTATTAAATTCTCTCAGCTTGGCAGCATATGCAGTCTTGACTTATCTGAAATAAAGATAATATAGACTGGTTATGAATCTCTCTTTAAATTGTTTCAAAATGTTTGGTTGATGTAGACGTTGTAGCTCATTTACTACAACGGGAATCAGATCACCAATCATAATTTAACATGATTCTTCAGTGACCACAATATTGAGCCAACGTGAGTCACACTCATTGTTTCATGTATTTGTTAAATGAATTTACTAAATGATTAATGTTTAAACTCACAAAATTCATCCATAATTTGTTGATTATCTAATTAATTGTTTAGAATTTTTCTTCTTCAAGACCGTGTTTGAAAACCATCAGCACTGGTGTCGATACACCATCGATATCACGGTACTCCATTAATGCGACGAGACCGTCAATGTCCATGCTTTCACCAGTGAAAAATTGGAGTTCCTTGAATCGTCCCAAGATGTCTTTCATAACTTTGTTGATATTACTTTTGAACACCTCAACCTGGTCTGGCGATTTTTCCTCCAACTTAGCTACCAATCTGTTGAAAGAGAATATCATTATAACACGAGCGGGACAATAAAGAACATATTATAATTCATTCAATGTAATGAAACAGATCGGAAACTTATTGTTATGAATCTTTATGTATGAATGATCAAGTTATTACTCACTTCTTCATGAAGTCTTTCAGGTACAGGGTGTATGATTTCTTGTCACCGAATGCATATGTCTCTACCAGATTGTGATTCAATACAATATCTACACCTGACACAACTGATGCTTCAGTGCCTTCATCAGGTTCCTCAGCCGATGGATTGGATCCGGCGATTTCAATGTCGCCCTCCTTCCGCGTCACAAGCTGTGATAACAAATATGTTTAATTTATGCTTCATTCTTGCATTTCAAAAATGGAAATACGAATAAAAAGTCAATTCATACCTTGCCGTAGACTTCATAAAGTACATCATCAATCAGCTTGATTTTATATATATCGGAGAACATCTCATTACCTACAATCAAAAAAGCATCAGATATATACTCCATATGGTAAGTTTAAGATCAAATATGTCATAAATTCCGAACACGATTTATAATTCAATTATACAGTTATGTAATCGAAATATATATAGTTTGAATGACGGAAATATATGGTAGTAAATACACAGGTTAAATATTGAAACCTAACAATGGATAAACGTCAACCTGGACCACGGCACAAGTAATAATTATTTAAAGTCCTTAAATTATAATAAATGAAAAAAATATTAACAATTTATTACTCTTAGATATCTTAGTATTTTAATTACCAGTGAAAATATCCTTGTAGATCTTCATTGTGGAAGATGGAGATAGATTAATTTACGGCTAAAACTAAACAAGACACAACCACTCACTAGAGCGAACCGGAAAGGAATGGGAAGAGTCAAAATGGCCACTACCTAACTCCCTCCTCGCAATGCGCTTTGTACATGTACATATATGCACATGCGTATGTATGCAATCGTAATGAATTGAATCAGCGGTGCCAACTACACATAATCACGTTCCCCTCTCCTCTTTTACCTTCCAATCCTATATCTACGATTTCTACTTTACCAACATTTTTTTCTCAATGATATCATGGACTATTTCTCAGTAAATCCTTCATATTATTTTTCCCAGCTAGTTATTTCTGATAATATGGC
This sequence comes from Meteorus colon, assembly GCA_030523085.1. Taxonomy (NCBI): domain Eukaryota; kingdom Metazoa; phylum Arthropoda; class Insecta; order Hymenoptera; family Braconidae; genus Meteorus; species Meteorus colon. The sequence continues at coordinate 908,969 of JAPYZH010000003.1, forward strand.
ATTCAAAGAGCTATTCTTACATCATATACTACAATTCATGCATGTTATGTTATTTCGGCATTCAATGGATTCAATGATGTGAAGTTGCTCAAAAGTTGATCAATCACAAATTATCACCGTGACGTCATACGATGGGCGATTGTAGCGCTACAAATGGTTTGTAGTGTTTCCGTTTTGAAACATATATATATATTATTATATACCAAGCGATGTCCCATTCAGTTCCGTTCACTTTGGTTCGGTTTTCGTATTTGCAAGCATACACAAATGGTTGTTGATTGAAAGAATTAAAGGTTATGGTATTCAAGTTCATTTGAGTCAAGCGCAGGATCATCATTTGCTCAACAATTGTGTGAATGAAATCCACGTGCATTGTTATTGACCACACATACAATTACTTTAATCTGTAAATTCAATTGTTAACTTGAAGACATAGCCATCTATTGACGACGGTAAGTATGTTTATATGTTTAATACTGCGGTGACTCAACGTTACGCAGTATTGCGCAAATAGTTGTTTACTGCATTATGTTTATATATGCCCGAAATGGATTAAATTAAATAATTTTTCATGGAATAAATTTAATTGTCAATGTGGCGTCGTACTTATTTACTTCTAACGGTGAGACTGTGTTTACATTTGATGCTGCGATAAGACCATACACATTGCGCAATATTGCGTGTTATTTGTTTACTTTCATCGTGTTATTGTATGCTTCGAATTCAACATCTTAAACGTTTCAACTATTTCATGGTTTCTACGTATATTTGTAAGGATTAATAGAAAGATTTTTCATGTTTTTCAGATTAAATTGGAACTAATTATCAGGCATTATGTTCGGGCAATCGACCAACACATCATTTGGTATGTAAATGATTTTGTATTCTATAAAATGCAGTCGCAATGATGATTTTTATTTCAATTCCTTCATGGTTGCTATTATTTGTAATCTTTGCTTTTCAGGTGGATTCAATACTGCTACCCAAAGCAGTCCATTCGGTCAATCCGCGTTTGGCAAACCAATATCTACAACAAGCTTTGGTACAGGCTCGACACCCGTGTTTGGAAGCAACAATACATCTTTGTTTAGTGCTAAACCCGCAGGTACAACCACTGGAGGTTTATTTGGCAATACTGCGCCTACATCAGCGTTCGGACAGCCAGCTACAACACAACAGTCGTTCGGCAGTTTTGGTGCAACTGCAGCTAATACTAATTTATTCGGTACTCAACAAAATGCCAATAACAGTTTGTTTGGTACTGGTGGCACAACATCAGCATTTGGCCAAGCTACAAAACCAACTGGCTTTGGATTCGGTGCAACAACTGGCACCAGTCTTTTTGGTCAATCGCAACCGGCAGTTCAACAAACGACACCATTTGGTCAAAAAAACATCAGCGGTAATACGAGTTTGTTTGGAACTCCTGGAGGATTCGGAACTGGCACTAATACTACTACTGGAATCACTGGCACCGTAGTCAAGTTCAATCCGGTTCAAGGTACTGATACTATGGTGAAAAATGGAGTGAGTCAAAACATATCGACAAGACACAACTGCATCATGTGCATGAAAGAATACGATAATAAATCATTGGAAGAGTTACGATTGGAAGATTACACAGCTGGATTGAAAGGACCTGCGCAACCTGGCCAAACAACAAGTCTATTTGGCCCAACAGCGCAAGCATCGCCATTTGGGAATGCAGCTACTGGAATCGCCAGCACGGTATCCAGTGGTTTTGGATCGATGAACAGTGGCTTTGGCGTCAACAATCAAACAACAGCCAGTGGCGGTCTGTTTGGTAAACCCGTCGGTGGTTTCGGCGCACCAACAACTACCACCAGTGCATTTGCTTTCAATCCCACGACTTCATCGAGTTTGTTCGGTGTTAATACACAAGCAAAACCATTCGGTGCCGCCGCACCAACTACATTGTTTTCTAATGCCAATCAGAATCAACCGGCAACATCTGCTTTCGGAACTTTGAACAATACACAGAATACCAATTTTGGTTCTTTCGGTGCACCGCAGCAGAATCAAAGCATTGGCTTGTTCAATCAAAAACCTTCGGCATTCAACATAGCACCAGCCACATCCAACACAGGATTCAGTGGATTTGGCCAGACAACGCCTGCAAATACTAGTGCTGGTTTATTTTCGAAGCCTATGGGCACAACGGGTTTTGGAACTAATACGGGATTTGGTGCAACACAGGCACCAGCATTTGGTACAAATACCGGCTTCGGTACAACACCCAATACCAATACGTCTCTTTTTGCTCCATTCAAACCAGCAGGACAAACTGGTAGCTTCTTTCAATCAACTCCAGCATCATCATCAGCTCTTGGTACAAATACGAGTCTGACTTTGGGTGGGACGAACTCGTTATTTTCTCAATCGAAACCCGGTGGTCTTTTTGGTAATACTGCTACTGGTACAGTTTTTAATAACCCTGGAGGATTTGGCACAACTGGTGGCTTCGGAACAAATACAAATACAATGACGGGTTTAGGTATGAATTTTATGGGCAGTGGCATGGGTACAAATCAAGTGCAACAAAATTCATCGTCAGTTCCGGTTCATCAGCAAATTTTGGCATTGGTATCAACTCCATTTGGTGATTCTCCATTATTGAAAAACCTTCTGCCGGCCTCAGGAAAAACTGAAGAATTATTGAAACCGACCAATTCTGCCGGAAAAATCTTGAATGGCGCCCAATATAAAATTTCCACATCAAACAATTCACCAAAAATCAAAGCACGTGTTGTAACACCAGTACAACTATCGAAGAAATCATTGTTTGATGGTTTAGAAGAAGAAGATTCCACACTATTGGAAACATTCCAACTTCGCCCTGACTCCAAGCGTTTAGTACTACGCCGTACAATTAAACGTGCACCCGTTCGTAATGTGACATCGGAAGAAACTGATACCAGCACGCCAAATAAAAGTATGGTAGAAAATGATGTGACTGCAACGTCACCTTCATCAATTCAAGAAATTGAACCAAGTGATAAAGAAAATTGTCAACAAACTAACAGACAGTCAGGAGGTGACAGACGATCTTCGTCAACATCTTGGTTAAAAACGCATATACCAAGAGCAACAAAAGTGCCAGAAGAAGAATTCGATGGGCAAAAATCCCCATTCAACACTTCGGACATTCCATTTGACGCATTGGAGAATACAGTTTCGGAATTTGCAGGTGGTTACGATCAAATATTATCACGACGTAATATACGGCCCATCAATAAGAAGGCTGGTGACTCATTGATATTTGATGATTCTAATAACGAATTAGATGAAAGCCCGCTCACAATATTGCAAAATGAATGTGAACCTAACGCGGCTAAAGTAACATTACGTCGGAATGGATATTACACAATACCATCAATAGATGAATTGGATAAATATGTTCGTGATGGAACATGCATTGTACCAAACTTCACTGTCGGAAGAAATGGTTACGGAAATGTTTATTTTCCAGACTCTTTTGATATTCATGGGTTGAATTTGGATGAAATAGTTCATTTCCGCAATAAGGAAGTAATTATATACCCTGATGATGAGAAAAAACCACCAGTTGGAGAAGGGCTGAATCGACGTGCACAAGTAACACTTGATCGTGTATGGCCACATGATAAAAATCTTCATGAGCCAATTACTGATCCAATTCGCCTCGCGGCAATGGATTACGAGGGAAAACTGCGTCGAGTATCGGCGAAACATGATACGAAATTCCTCGAATATCGCCCAGAAACTGGCTCTTGGGTATTTAAAGTCGATCATTTTTCGAAATATGGATTGAGTGACTCAGACGATGATGATACTGATGTGTCTAAAAAAGGACCCAAGAAAAATTATAAACTCTCTGGCCAACGTCAACGTGCATTAGTAATGAGTCAAAATATTGATAAGAAAAAATTGATGGCCACTAAAACAGAACAATCTATTGAAGAAACAACCGGCAACGACCAGGATGGTGAAACAATTGCAATGATGCAAGATGAATACGAATATGAATCCAAGAAAAAAGACCAATCGGCACTGAGTCCCACATCAATTTTTGCCCGACTTGCTGGAACGGATAGTCATAAAATTCAACTGATGAAAGCGAGTTTCTTCGATACTGATGGCGAAGATTACAACAGCGAGTCAATTTATGGAGGCGAGCTCGACGTTTCACTGAAGAAATTTGAAACTTTTCAAAATCACGACACAAATGAAGAACTTTCGCAAAGTTACAAGCCAACATTACGATCTAATTTGACACTCCATCATAATATGACTTTTCAATCCACCAAGCAGCCAATCCATGACATCAAGGAGAGAAGTTTGATGCAATTGCAAGAATCAAAACCCGAGAAAGTTGCCAGTGTATCCAAATATTATGTAGCGCCGATTGTCAAACCGATAACGCGCGTATTGAAATTTCGTTGCGAAGTAATACCGCTGGAGAACTCGATTTGCAGTCGTTTAAATTTCCATACAGTTGCCGATATCAGTATACAAATGGGTCGTAAATTCAAAGTAAATTGGGGACCAGGTTTAACACTGGTGTCTCTGAGTACGCAGGAACAAGCATCTGTTGTACCTCTTCACAACACTTTCAGCCAGATCGAGACATACTTTTCTGGACGTCTTCACGATGACAATACATCGACCAGTATTGTCCAACGTTTACAAATTCTGGGTGGCAACAGAGCTGATCGTGACTACATTCAAATATTTCAGGACAGCATCGAAGATCATTTGCGTATTCAATTGAATCATTGTGTTATAGGCCAAGAGGACAACTGTCCATGGGTTCGGGCAGGAACTGGCAATGCAGGACTCGCTGCACTCCACGATCATTGTGGCCTGGCACAAGACATTGCCGATAATGCTATGTCCGAACGTTTATCCACATATGTTGCTGACATCTGGCAATTGTGCATCGCACTCTGGGGCAATCTCCCAATATTGCCAGCTGATGCTGATAAAAGTAGTCACAATTATTTAATGATACGTAGAAAAGCAGTCGGTGAATGGTTGAAATCTGTAGTTGATGATACAGTTCAAAATGAGATTGCAGGAATAAACAATGATGATGAATTGATTTTATCATTGTTATCTGCAAATAAACTTGAAGAAGCATCGGAAAAAGCGATAAGTATTGGTGATTATACTCTGGCATTACTAATATCACAGCTTGGTGGTGCTTCATCAGTGAAAGAATTATTGAAACAAACAATTGCACTGTGGCAAGCAACTGAAGTTCTTGGAAAGATATCTACTGCCAGATTAAAAGTGTATATGTTAGCTGCTGGTGAACAATTGATTGCTAATAATGACGATGTTGTTAATGTATGCGAGAATTTGGATTGGAAGAGAGCACTCGCTATTAATTTATGGTATCTTTCAGCACCAACAGCATCAATTACCGATGTATTGGAGCTATATGAAAGTACATTCAGTGATGATGCATACGCAGCTGAACCATTACCCGATTATGAAGGAGAAGAGTTTGAACCAGAAATCAGTAGTGGCAAGAAGACATATGATTTATGCTTTCATCTATTGAAACTATATTGCACCGGTCATCATCCATTGGAAGAACTTCTGAATCCGTTGACGCATACTGCGGATCCACTCGATTACAGGCTGAGTTGGCTTCTACAACAAGTTATTGTTGGCTTGGGTTATTCACATCTGTCGGAACACGTGGCTGCCTTAACACATACCAATTTTGCTGCACAACTGGAAGCTCACGATTTGTGGCATTGGGCAATATTCGTTGTATTGCATTTAAACGATGTTGTCACTCGACGTACAGCTGTAATTGATTTATTATCACGTCACGTGCAAATTGATGATCATGAAGATTATATCAAGCGCGAAAAATTTTTGACCGAAAAACTTGGTATCCCAACACAGTGGATTAATGAAGCCAAAGCTATTAAAGCATGTGCCACAAAACAATACGGTGAGGCGGCTTGGTATCTATTACAAGCTCAACAGTGGAATCGAGCCCATGAAATCATTATTGAATATTTAGCAGCCGATGCTATTATCAATGAAAATTATACCTATTTGCGGTCATTGTTGAGTCCAATTGTACCACCGGAATTTAATAGTCTTGTGAATGGATGGCCACATCAAGGCCAACTCCTGTGGGACTATATAGAAATTGCTGAAGAAATTGAAGCATTCTTGAAAAACCCCGCTTATCCACAGATTGGTTATAAATTGGAATTGCTGCAACCTCAATTGAGCTCGTTATGCTCGAAAATTAATCAGTTTCCATGTCCTAATGCCAAGTTGAGGTAAGAACTCATTGACTCATCGGGCTCAACCGTCAACCGACGCTCAATGTCAATTAATTAATTAACTGAATTTTATGTTTTTTCTTATTTTTGTAAGGTTGTGCCAAGCGGAAATCGCCAAACGCACTCTACATCTTGTGAGAAGTCTGCTTTCACTCCAACCTGATGAAGAAAGATCGCGAGCGAAGGTATTGATTCACTTGGTGTCTCAATTACCACTTCCTGAAGATTATGCACAACAAGAATTGAGACCAATCGTCAGTATGTGTGTTAATGAAATATTCGGCCACTAGTTGAATATAGCTATGTTAAATTGGTAAGTGTCACATGATTATGTTGATCGAACCTAATGTATAATTATTTTAAAGTTTTACGATTAATTTATCCAACATCCGACGAACTTTCGTTTACATTTCCTCCACTGATTGATAAGTCAATAGTCGAATGTTTCATAAACCTGAATTAAAGTTTAGCACAGTTACTTTTATATTAATTTATAAATAGTAATTATCTGTACATGAATTATTTTTCTCAATTTATCGGAAAGGATAGCCATCAATTATCTCACTGTTAGAGTTTGGGAGCAGACTACATAATGATCTTTGCTTTCAAACAATATAATGTATAAGAATAGCTAGCGTAATTAATAGATCATAACATGTCATTCAAACTTTATTAGTTCAGACATGTCGAATCATATAGCTAGGTGAAACATGGCGTTCAAATATGTTGACGTTGCATGTGATAAAGAAAAGATAAAATAAGCAAATAGTATTAGCAATAGAGTAACTGTAAATATGGTGATTTAAATTTTCAAAACTTCTCTTTCATATTACAGTATCTATGGTGTAAAGGAAAAATATTCAAAATCAATTAGATTTTCTTGATAGCACAATAATATTCGATAAATTTTTATAAATGTAATTTGTTGTTCATTACTACCAGAAATGATTCTGTTATCAGTTATCATCATATAATTTTCTTATTCAATAAAGTGAATGTAATTAAATGACAAAGAGAAAAAAAAATACAAAGAAACGTTCAACAAGCAATTTATTTTAGATGAAAGGTAATATGTTCACAGCATATTAAATGATACTGCCATTCATCATCGTCACACACATTATTATAAATTTAAATAATGGTATATCATCTTCGTCTTAGTGTAAAAGTTTCAGATATTCACAATATTACTGATAAATTAATTAGAAAATTCGCGATATATATTTTACAAATCAAAAACGATGTGTCGTTTCACCGGTATTTGGATCAACGATAACTTTTTCTTGGAATCCATTCTCATTTGTCACACCGATTGGCAGTGAACTTGCATTGGCGACTGGCAAATATTTCCCATCACCACATTCAGAAAACAATAATTCATTATCTTTTTGCTTATCTTTCTTATTTGAATTAAATTTTTGCATTGTCAATGATAGTAATTCAACGACTAAATAAGATTCAGGCTTGTATAAGCGCGTGAAATGTAATCTGATGTGATCACCGATATTTTCATCTTTGCGCGGTACATAATTACAATGAGGGCATGGTGGCGTTAGACGCTCAAGCCCATGGCGACGTTTATGTGCATCAATCGTATCTTTATCCACTGCTGAAAATGGACACTCATGGCAACGTAACATTTTAACATTGGTTTCAGACTGCATTACTATATTAGTTCCTTTCTTTTGCATGAGTAACATCGATTGTTTATCCTGATTCGATACAGACGACATTGCTGCGGCGCTGGTAGATGTTGATGTATTTAATCCATGAGTCCCAGCTGACGAAATTGTTGATTTTCGTCTTGTTTTGACATTTTTTATGCTTTCATCGCCGCCGATAACTTTATTGCCATCCATGTTCCTCTCCATTTGTCTACGAGATGCTTGTGCTTGAGCACTGGCTTGGTGTTTTTTCAAATGTTGAACGTAGTTAGCATAATATTTGACCGAATAATCGCAGGTATCACAACGGTAACGTTGTTTAGCACCGTGCAATGTCAGATGTACTCGATACTGTTCACGTTTTTCGAATGCCGATGGGCACTTATGGCACTTGTATTTTTTCTCCTTCAATCTACCATTTCGTAAATATCCTTGATATACAAAATTTGGATTACCACGCATGAATGTTCCATATTGTGGTTCAGGCGGTGTTTGGAGACGCGCAGTTGCCGCCGGTTCGCTCGCTTCTGTATGCCTTCTGTGAACAACCTGATGTTTCATCAAATTTTGTGCCGTTTTCGAAGAGTAATCGCACTCTTCACACTGAAAACGATTATTCGAACCATGGAGTGTCATATGATATTCGAGTGCATCAAGTTTGAAGTATCGCGCTGGGCATTTAGCGCACGTGAAAACTTGATTATTCCGTTGCTCATTCCCCGAGTTATTTGATAAGTTGTTGGCTGAATTTGTGGATAATTCAACAACTATCCACGCGATATTTTTACTATTGTCTTTATTAGATTTTTCAACGCATGCTGTTCTTGGCGGTGGATATCTCTGAGAATGGCCGAACTCTAATAATAAGGATCGTGATCGTACTTGATAATCACTGGAATGCGCTTTCTGATGTGCTAATAAATGTGATGGTTGTCTGGCGGCATACGAACACCATTCACATGAATATGCAAGCTCAGTTGAATGATATCGCATGTGAATCCGAAGTTCTTTTTCACAGAGGAAACGCGCTGGACATTTACTACAACAATATACCAAACGTGTATCACGTAATTCAGGCTCGGGACCGAGAGTTGGTGTTTTTGATAGACCTAGTAATGTAGTTAAATCGTCAAGTTGTTGAGCGTCAGTGCGACCATCGTCCACCAAACAATGAACTGTTCCCAATGAACCCAAGTGCATGTCAGCATGGGAATCCATTATTTCACGTTTATTACAACTGAAACTACAATCTGGACAGGCGATCAGTAAACCAACACCAGAAAATGCGTTTGAGTGCATTGTTTCGTGATCGCGTACTTCAGCACGACGCGACGACACATGTGGGCAATACCGACATTTCAACATTTTCGCGAAAGAACCGTCCGCGCGTGAGACCCAAACAAGAGGAGTATCAGGCAACGCACGTGTATCCAATAATAGTGGTGGTGCTGCTTCATTGTTACCACTTGAGGTGTTCGCATTCGTTGATGAATCTGCTGGATGAACGCGTGGTACCTCCTCTACAGAAATATCCGTTTTCGCAATGTTATCCAGCGAAGTTGATTGGTTCGGTGATTTAGATTTCGCCGGTGATGAATCAGTAGTAGAAGTAGAACGTTGATGCACAGCTGCCAATTCTGCTCCGTGTAAACGTGCATGTTCCAGAAGTTCCCTGCAAGTCATTACCAAAATTTTTAGGGATTAATTAGAATTTCTTTTCTCCTCCTGTATCTTATTGTGGAAATGGAGTGTGAGTTACAAGTATGAAAACGTATGATGTAGGAATATTTCTCTGTGTACCACATATGATTATTCTTTCGAAATGAAAACTAGCTTTTATTCTTTTATATCCCTATTTAGGAAACTGTGAAAAGATTCGTTGAATTGTGCGTTTTTGATAAGAATCCCAAACGCTTTTATTTTTAGCTAATTGAACACAGCCCAGTATTTGCTCTGTCATATGTTGATGCGTTAATGAATCAACAGTAGATGGTATGCCGCCATTTCACAGAGCCGCGAAAATTCCCAGCCAACTTATGATATTTATAAAAACTAATTATATTCACACAGAGAAGCATAGCAAAAACTAGTTTTCGGTCACGTTCCCATTCTAAAAATATTGAGACCAGACTGGTTTGAATAATTATTCTAATTTCCCTCGACCTCCCGACAGGACCTGAGTAGAAGGCGCATGCAGTTTTCTATAACTCCAAGAATTATTACTGAGGGATTTAACGTCGTCATGATCGAGACAATAGGATGTACCAAAGAATTGTTGACATGTGGTTCTGATGTACTTACGCTTTAGTTCTGACATAAAAAGGACACAAATAACATTTGAATATTGCCTCTAAATTGGGTCGATGGTGGACTTGATGCATTGCCAAACTCGTTGCATTGTTGGCGATGAATGGACAATGATTACAACTGAATGAATTGGCCTGAAAATTCGAAGATCGATTATTGGAGTTAATCTGATTGAGTGTCGCCGAAAAAAAAAAAGGTAATTGAAATTGATGCTGCCATACGTTTTCATTATTGGATGATTGGTCAACCGTTTCATAATGTGACTTAACATGAAACAGTACCATCTCCTTATTAGCATCACGAAAATTACATCGCTTGCATTTCCAAAGTGTACGCTTTGTTTCTTCGGTTGTGGCAGACGTTGATGCAGTTGGTGAAATACTCGACGAATATACAGATATGGCGACATTCGTTGGATTGTTTGATGGACTCGTCTTCAATAACGATTGACCCTGACCTCGCGCCGCTTGAAGCGGCGGTGGTGGCCTTGAAACAACTGATGAATCCATGGCATTTTTACTACTACTTGGGGCTGGCGTTAATTCTGGTGGCGCTGGATAGTCCGAGTCACTCATGATAACGATTTTTTTTAGTGGTTCATCTACACGATGTTCGCTGGTACTACAGTCTTCTGCAGTTGGATCATCATTTTGTTGATCCATCTGTGTAGAACAGGAAGATTATCTAGAAAAATGACAATGTAACTACTCCGGAGAGAGGAGCAAAAATAGACGAGTTTCAGGAAATGAGACTAAAATTCAGTAAAATTCCCAATTTGAAAATAACTAGGTAATCACTTTTTTTATGCTAAACTACTGACTTTCCTTGTGCCGATTTGATGCGCATTAGTTCCTACATTATTCATCAATAGATAAACTCGGTGGGTTTTCAAGCCCATAGAGTGTTTCCGAGAAAATATTCAGGTAAAGGCGAATACTACGATGATTCACGTAGCATCGATTATTCTTTCATGTGGATATATCACATAAAAATTCAAATTGCGCTCTTCGATTCGCAGAGATAAAATGACTCATAACGAATACAACGGGGGAATGAATTCATAGGCACGGTCCGAACTTTGGGATCTAAATTTTGAGGTACAAGATCAATGTGAGTACATTGTCAAATATGCGCACGTTTTCTTGTCTATAACTGGCCACGTTGATACAGAAGTTATTCTACATATGATAACGAACCTGTGCCAGATATTTGTTGTACTTGGAATAATTACGCCTGCCAGTCTCGTCTGTCATGAGAACCTTGGCTGTCAAGTGCGCGGGATCTCGAGCTGCCTTTAGTTTAATATGCTTCGTGATGTCCCATCTCCAATTCGATCTATATTGACACAGCGAACACTCGAATGGTTTCCTATTCAAATGTCCGACAATGTGTACGTGGAAACGGCTGGCAGTAGATGCCCAAAATGGACAGTGTGGACACTTAAACACTCGTCGTGTTGATGTGTTTGAGGCACCATCCACCTATTCAAAAGATATCTCAGTTATTATTTTACGATGGCCTGAAATAAATTTTGGTACCATTAACACGCACGGAGGTTCAAACGGTGAAGAAAGCCAAAAGGAAACAAGTAAGAATTTTTTTGATAGATGAAATAAAATCATAAAATAAAAAACAAAAACCCCGTACCGACGATCCGGAAGAATTGAGGCCACCGACAAGCGGACCCCCGTCCCAGTCGCCTTGAAATGAAAACTCAAAATCACCACAGTGAGATGCAGCCATATAGCTTGCGCTATTGGGGGTGTTCTCCTGACTACTACTGTTTATCATTGAAAAATTGTTTTGCACTTGACAAAGTTGCATATGCACTTGAAGATCTGTCGAGCTCTTACAACGTCTTCGACATTTTGGACAGCGCGAAACACCAACGGACACACTGAGAGCAGTGTGATGTGTCATCCTATGTCTGGACAATTCTTCCATGCTATTCGCTTCAAAGGTACACCAACATTTTAAATCTTCCATGCTACTTACAATCACCTGTGATGACCCCGTATTCGCACTCGTCGTCATTAACCTCTCCTTTATCTTGTCGAAGAACGAAGCATTTCTTTTTTTGAATGAATTCACTGTGCCAACTTCTTTCTTTATATCAACCGCTGCCTATATTGTCCAGACAAAAAATAATGAAACATCAGTTGAGAAATGAATTCATAGACGACGGCGAATGCGCTTCAGGTGTGATTGAAACCAAAAGGTCATATGTGGATAAGAATAGATTCGGAAGACTTCAATATAACTTCATAACAGAAACTTGGTATAAACGCCCCTGTTGTACATTCCTGGTGATAAAATGTGTTCAACCGTTTTGATCTGCCAGTTCCCAATTCCATCGATTGCAGAAGTATCACCCACTTGAACTCTTACCTTCCAATTTCCTTTTGATTTCAATCTCACATTTCAAAAATAGCAATTAAGGTATACCTCACGATTGCCATATAATTTCGCTATTTCAGTGTCTCTTGCAATTTTCGCCAATTCTGGCCTCACTCGCACACGCGGAACTTTCAAACAATTCGATGTCGAACCATTCGTCATTGCACTATTAGTTTTATTTTCAGGACTTAATGGAATCAACATTGGTATCGGTTTACGTGATTTATTTGGCGATTGTGACGGTGCGTGTGATTCCATCAGATGACGTTGCATCTCCGAATCCCATGCGGTAATGAATTGACAACCTTTTTCCTCACACTTCAACGCGATACATTCAGCGCCAGCTATCGCAGACGTGTCCTCTATTTGACTCTCTGGGACATCTATTTGCATTGGTGATTTAGAGTTGATAGAATTTGTTGCGTCTGAAGTCCTGGGAACGTCGCGAAAATCGCTAGCACCAACCTGAAAAAAATGGTACAGATACTTTATAGTAATTTATAAAGTTTGATGTAAAACAGTGGAGATATGTAAAATTCTTCTTCTAGATCCACGATATATTAACAGATTTCGCCGAAGAGTCGTATAAATATTTTTTATCCCAAAAAATGGGTTATCCATTCACTTTTCTATAACTATCTGTTGATCTTCAGTTCTATCACAGTTCGTCGCGCCCCAATAATTCCCTCCTTATATCAAAATAAATTCCGTTTGAATGGTTCTCAGGTCATTGACGTTGCATTAGTCGATTACACAATATTTTTCAAACTAAGATTCCTGATTATTCTGAGGCAGTGCATTTCCATGTTTGTAATTAAACTTCTCTTGAGTATGCTCCGATAGAAAATTGAGATCCGAACTGAACTAGCATCCGACTATATCTTAATTTGAATTTATTTATTGAGTTCATTACATAAAACTTACTTGATTGTATCGTTTCGCACCACTTCGTTGTTTTCGTTCAAGTGCATCATTCATATTCCTGATGGTTTGTCCTAGAGGTGGTTCGTGGTGATTTGTCTCATGAACGGTTAAACTTTGACGTATATCGGCTGTGAAATTACATGCCCGACATTGAAATTTTCCGCCCCCGCCATGGTTTCTTGTATGTCGATCTAAATTCCACTATGAAATTATACAATATATTCAACATTTCATTGAAAAATCATTTATATCTGTATCGTTCTATTCCGATTCACCAATTAATGTGAAATTACCTTATATGGCGTACGGAAATCGCAATCATCACACTTAATCATTGGCATAGAATGATATTTAACATGCTTGGTATACCGTGCGCGTACGTGGGTCATGTACGGACATTTTGAGCAGCGGAAAAACCTCCGTTTCAGGTGATGAAGTTTATTATGTTCGATCAAGTCTGCTTGATCTATAGCAATAAATGTACACATCGAACATCGATTATATATTCCATTCTCAGATATTGACGAATCACTCGCAGCTATCTCTTTATGCGATGTTAAGATATGTCGTGTTAATCGCTTTGGATGTTGACAGATGAAATTGCAATGAGGACATTCGTGGCATTTTGTCTGCATATGAAACATTAAATAACGTGTCAGTTGCAAGGAGCAATTGAATCGGGGAATAGGGAATGAGATAAACAGTAAGAGAATTAATAATTAATATATTGGACCTTATTTTGATGTTTATCCTTGAGATGTTGCAAATATTCAACTAAAGTGGGGAATTCAATATCGGGCGCGCATGATTCACAAACGTATCTCCTGTCACATATCACTTCATCATCAGGAAAATATCCTTCCGGTTCTTCTTTTATAGTAAGTCGCGGCTCATCATCATCATCATCATCGTCATCGTCATCATCATCATCATTATCATCATCATCAACATTATTATCATCATCATCATTGTCACGATTTTCATTGTCTTCCCTATCATCATTGTTTATATTGAGAGCATCAATATCAATATCACTTGCGTCCCCACCCGTTGTCTCCGTGTTCTCTATCCCTGTATCGTCCATTTGACTTGTACAACCATCTGCCTCTTCTCCCTCTGCCGCGTCAACTTGGCGCGGCTCTTGTGATGATTTCCTTTTGTGTGAAGTTCTTGGTCTCAATGCCCGAAGTATTGCTGAAGGCTCCGACATTATCCCATCTGTTGAAAGCGTTCGATTTCATATATTCGTCTGAAACAATCCATTAATTTTCCAGCATACTCAAATTAGTAATTCCATTATCAGTGCGTTGACACAAATAATTCAAATTAATATTTGTAATTGTAAAACTAGACGTTTCGAATATCAATACAAGCATTATTACTTATTCGATTATCCGTGTCTATCTGGTATAAAACAGGTGAACAATAAAATAACGAAATATGTGTCTTCGTCGGACAGCGAATTAATGAAGTCCTGACATACATCCAAATTCCTGAAGAACTAATCTGTTCGCAAACACAACGTTACTCCAAGATTGTTCTACAATATCAGATTTCACCAATTACTTCCAATAACATCCGTCTCTGCATTATTATTTCAAATATATGAAAATCGGATTTATCTCATAGCTTTAATGACCTAAATAAAAATAATAAAATTCTTCATCCCATTATTGAAGAATCATATTCCTTCTACCGAGCATAATTCACAGACTTCCGGTGGGTCCATGGCTGAAGTGGAGACAAATCCGAAGAGAAAAAAATACCATATATACGTAACAATCGAGAAGCATGCAATATCAATACAATCCATACAATCCATACAATCTAATAATACTCAAATGATAAAGTACGAATGGCTGGAAAATGGTAGCATTAAATGATTTGAAGCAAAAGTAAGATCGAAAATCTCACCAATTGCAAGTTATCCTCCACCTTTCCCTCCGCCTTCACCGCCACCTCCTCAATAACGACTAAACACCCGGATGGCCGTCACGGCAATGGCGTCGTATTTCTCTTCTCTCCTGAGCAACGTGTACGCCAGCAGAAGCAAGATATGTATATAGAATATGTCCACGCCGCCCTAATGAACTGTCTCATCCGCCAGCGTGCACTCTCGTGCAGGCTTATGCAGGTCTGCGGCTCACGACGGCTATTGCGGCAATGGGGGCCTGGGCGGCGGGCGCACAATCGTATATCGTATATTCTACTACTCTACTCTACTCGTATCTTGTGATGGAAGCCAAAGAGTAGAGAATTGCGTGGTGAGAATGGCAGCGAAACGTGCGGTGCAAATCCGAATCACTGGCGGTGTGTTCGAAGCGTCGAAGAATATTTTATTTTCTTCAATATCAATAACAATCGAGTTGCGGTTTAGATATTCTGCAATAAATGTTTAATTGTATATCATATGCGTGATGAATTATTATAGATAGGATATGGTATTTGGGAAATATTCGGTGACCAATGAAGAGTATATAAGTACCTTCACGGACCATTCGCGAAGAGGAAGAACAAGGTCCGCGCTACATGCGCAGACACAAGACCAACAACACCAGTAGATAGTGAATAACACCAAGCAACAACCAACAACAGCCTATCCCTCCAACCGGATGACTCGACTGGTGGCCCCAACGTTGTTAAAGTAGCGCAGGCAGGCGCCATCTGCAATTCCAATTCTCATTCTGACCTCTAGCTGCTACTTCCCCTTTGTCCCCGCCAGCCGCGATTCCACTTCCCCTACTTTGTTGGCGTACATCCCTCTCCAAACGCCCTGTAAATGTGATGCTTCCTCGAGTATGAATTGCATAGTATACCCCCCCTAATAATCATTGCGTGTACGAGGTGGATTGAAAAAAGACTTTTTTTTTCTTCACTCTATAAACTTAATGATGCGATGAATGATACTATTTTTCGAATGTCCTAGACTTTTTAATGCATCTTTCCTCTTTACAACTGTGTCATTTTTGTTCTTTATTATTTTCACTTACCTTTCTCTTTTATATATTTTATATTGAGATATACTATGGTATATTTAGCATCTGCTATCCACTATTGGATGCTCAAAGTTTATGTAATATATATATTTGTGCGATTTTTCAAAAAATTCTTCAGTATTGATCTTTATATACTCGAGTACGACTGTGTGCACTTCTTGTATATGCGCATCGAGCAAAATGTCTTTTGCATCGTCTGTTTGTCGTTCATTTCTTATCATTGATAATTGCTCGTGATACACGCCTACACCTACACAAGAACAATATGATTGGTACCAACTTCACTAATTTATTTCAAAATGATTCCAGCGTTTCAATTAGCATGCAAATAATAAATCTGCAAATTGTGAAACAACATAAAAATAATGTGTTGGATATTGAATGGAATAGATAAAAAGTCAATAATATCCCCATAAGTACAGAGTTTATAATGAAACATTTGATTCCCCTGGGTGCAGAGAGATTTATTATTGTGATAAAAGTCCATTATCTGAAATGAAATTGAAATTATAATTTTGTCAAACAATGATAAACGAAAATCTAGTTCATGAGAATGATCCTCCATATGGAGTAAGCGAGAGCGTCTAAATGAAAGGCCATATCAGGTGCACCGTATCTCATATTTGGACTTCCTTCGTGATGACTAATCCCGAATTGAGATTAAGAATTTTACATTCAACATATATGAGTACATGTTTAGGTGTAGAGGAGAATAGTTAGAGAATCATCAAAATATATAAATCTAGAAAATGAAAGTCTGTAAAATAATATGAACAAATGAACATGTTCCAATAAATACAATTAATACAGTGCCATCCATATCAATACGAATATGCTTGCAATCTAGAACAGTGTCGATATACACACAATCGAAGGTCTGTTGTTTGTATATGTTATGTGTTCACGCGTGCGTCCAAGAGACTCATTCGTACATACTTACAAAGCCACAATTCCAAAATTACATCTGAATTGATATATCTCTTATCATCATTCAATCTTTCATACATATTTCATCATCATTAACAGCAACAACTGACATCGTTGAAATTCGTTCAACAACGCCGACGTTCATCCACGTCTTCATCAGAGATAACTCTCAATGTACAACCAAATTTCTTGTCTGCCATCATATACATAGCCATGTGGAATAATGTTACAGCATATTCAATATTTGAGTTGTTGAAGACTTTCCGAATGTGCCCAATGCCACATTGATCGTTCCATTAACCAATACTTCCGTTACAAGTTCAATAGCAATTAATATTTACTCCATTTATGCATCTATACAGATGTTTATTATCTTATCTTGGTATAGATGATTATCAGGCGCCGATGATGCAGTCCATTTATGATTCCATAAAGTATATAGCTATATTTATATATGCTCATTGGCATGTGTATATGCAGGTGAATATATATTTGTAAATATTGACGGAAATAAGTTTGCCCACTTGAGAGGATGTAATACATTAATTCGATTATCAAAATTCTGCAAATGTTTTTTGCATTGAATTTTACCTCTATCTTCCAGTGTACGATCGAATAGAATAAGAAATTTTTTTATTACAATTTTTTCTTCTAATTATGAGTCCTTCGTCAATACAAGACTGATGTTTCGTAATAATTATGATAAAAATTACGATAAAACAAATTGCTTTTTTCGAAAGATAATGAGATAAAAGTATGGAGGGGAAGATCAATGAATAGAAAGAAAAAAAAAATATTACTCTTCACTTGACGATTGCAGATCTAAATGGTTGAAATGGACATAAATGAGTTGGCCTCATCATGCGCAAATAGAAGATGGAATATAGAGACAGTTATCATCATTTGCTTTAGGTGGTAATCGTTGTGTAGATCATAAATAGTGAACTCTCAAGGCCTACACAATGAAGTAATACAATGAGCTCTCGAACGCAATCCTTGGTGATGGCATTATGGAGAAGAAATCCATCAGCAGTGGTACCAACATTCTGTTCAATCCCATGATTGTGCTGTTGTTTATTGTTTTACTGTTTTCGAAAGTAATTATGTTTATTTATTTGTACAAAATTTCACTAAAATGGATTTAAAGGATCATTTTTGGACTGTAATATGTAATGATTACAACTGCTGAAAGAAAAAGGTGTTCGATAAAACATTCGTAAATGCATTGATTTTGACTTTGTAGCAAAAGAATACAAATTTTCTAATTCTCACGAGATGTCGCTGGTATTTCGTTATTTTATTGAATATCAAAAACGTGGTATTTTCGCCATTCAATCATGATATGAAAATGACAAATTTGAGTCATCTGCATTTAACGTTAATGACAAATCAGTTGCTATTAACTCAATGGTAACGATTCAACATTAACAATATGTTTAGATTAATGGAATAATATGGAGATCATAATTATTTTCTCAGTACACTTCATCACTAGATGCCACTATACGAAGATTCTAATCCTCAAAACACGCGATATTTCTGAATAAGTTTCGTTTTATTGTTTTGAAAATTTAAGAAAACTCTATTCTCGAATAAATATAAAAGAAGATATACTGTCATTTTGATGATTGAATCTCAATCAATACCACATATAGACATGTTGAAAAAATATTTCATGAAAATATGTTTGGAAGAAGAATAAAGTATCGTAATGATTTATTCGTAAAACATGTATTTATCTTATATCAATATGCCGAGAATATTTGAATTTCTCCATCTATATAATAAAAAAGCTGATTGAATATATCACATTAGTGACATAATGAAAAAACCAATTTAATTTTTTCACTGTATTTTTTTGTCTATCCTTTTCCTTTTTATTTTCAATAGAAAGAAACATTGTATTGGAATTCGGTAATTGTTTGTTTTGTCATCAGAATTTCAACACACATTCATACTCATGAAATTGTATTTAAAATGCAAAATTTTTTACATCACTATTTAGAAATGTACGTCCAACAGTTCATATTGTTCGAAACTGATTTATTTACTTTTGTGCCACTATAACTCAATTTTTTCTTCATTTATATAACCATTAATCTGAATTTGATAGTATTTCATATCATCAGAGTGGCCACAATTGTACAATGCAGCGATATTATTCATTCATTTTTTTTTTGATCTAACAAACACGAAAATTCGAAACAAAAAAAAAAGGTTCGAAAAAAAGCAGCTTTATCGTGACTAGAATAATCACAATACACTCTTTCTCTGTGGTAATGCTTATAATATTACATAGTACAGAATAAAAATAAATCATAATGCGTACATAACTTTGGTTTATAGCGTTTCGCAATTGACACATCCAAATTTCATTCGTTGCTCATCCCTTTATATAGTAAATATGAAATCATTGTTCGTGGCTACTCCAATGATTACGTAAACAATCTCAGTTCATATGACGCGAAACAAGTAAAGGAGTATTTCATTATTCGAATTTTACAAACTTATTTTTCTCTGCTCTATCAAGATGAAGCTGAACAGAGATTATGTAATTCAAAGGGTTGCTGCTACTGTAGCATTGAGAGATTGTTGATTAGCAATGAATGTCTAAACTTATTGCGATTTTAATTCGTAGATTATTCTTTTTTTGCTCATATTAGTAAACAAATGCACTACTTATATCAAATGTCATGATAATTAATTAATTAATACGTAATTGAGTGATGCGTTTGTTCTATGTATCAATAAATCATGATTCATAAGTAGCTCAAAAACACATTCGAAATTATTTTCGTCTTTGAAATGTGTTTGTTCCTTTGTTTCTCATGAGGGGAAGAGCACCAAAATTCACATTTTGATTCCTACAATATCGAGTTTCTGTCATGTATTAATGTCCAAATTCAATTCCAAAAATTATCATATGAAAATTTACTCTGTAAATAAATAGCAAATACTTAATGAATAGAACTTAGAATTTAAACACGTTACTTTAAATGACTTTGTCAAACGAGACCAAATTCCAATTCCCACTCTAATTTTATTCCCATATTATCTATGAGAATCGTGGGATAAACATAATTTTTTGAAGAAACCAGAATTGAATTAATTGCATTGGAATTCAGTGTACAAGTTTTTCTTTTCTTTCTTTCTATGCTACATTATATACATTCAAAGAGCATCTGCGTGCCTTGTTAATCTATCGTATTATTTTTCGTTTTGTAAATTAATTTTCGATTTTCAATTCGTTTGATGTGATTAATCATATTTCGGAAGAAATATGGCTGTTTGCATATGAAATATGATCATATAAATTTCAATAAGGCAAATGACTACAGGGCACATCATATCCCACATCGTTTGCTCCTCTACTTTAATTCTTTGTGTTTTTTTTTCTTTTTCTTTTCTCCCTTCCACTTTTTCTTTGAATATAAAAAATATTATGTTAGCAATTACAGGAATTTTAAATCACTGTGTTAATAAGGTACCTGAAACTAGTTCGAGCTTTCCCTAATGGCGGATGTTCGCTAAAACGATTAAAGTTAATATTTGTAGTAATAATGCTTGAGCTCATGGCCTAATGCAGACCAAGTGGCTGATGTTTGATGAGTAATACAGTTAATTAATTTGAATAGAAGAGATGAGTAGGTCATAAGAACTAATATCCAAAATTAACCCATTGAAATCATTATCAATGCCATCAATGTGTTTATGAGAAAGTCGTTGTATTCGATCGAACGATGTAGTTTAAATAGAATGAATTAACTTGCAATAGTTTTCATTTACGAGATTTCGCAATAGTTATTTATAACGTATATACTTTTTTTCTCGCTATATTCCATTTTTATTTTGATTACTGTCCCACAAATATAATCAAATTAGATGATAATGGTTTGAATGAAAATAACGTTTCGGGCATACTCTTTGTCGTCTATCTTCTGTGTTCATAAGATTAGTATCCATTTCGTGAAGCCGTCGATAACTTCAATGATTTTTGTATAATTTAATATGGGGTAACTAATTTCACAATCGATTTAATAGTTCAAATTGATTTGTCACTGAATGATTGTTAATGCCAAGAATATTCGCAAAAAAATGTGTGCTCTTTCGAAACATAATGTCTAATGGAGAATCAAACAAGAACTTTTCCCCTGAAATCATGAAAATTGAATTGTCAGCAACTATAATTTCTCCGTCTGAATTTCAAAAAGAACTACTAAATTGCTCATAAAAACATATCGATTCAGCATATTAGCATATGAAAAAATCGCCGAACTTCATGACAAGGACTCGACGTGGATTCAGACCTCATAAACAGCAGCGCTCAAACTATTACTCTATCAGGAATATTTATTTAAAATATATGATAAAAATAGAGGAAATATTGGACTTTCGAGGTATTTTTTTTTTCTTCCATATTATTTCATGGTGATGAACATTAATAATCACGCGAGCCTAATAAATGTCCTGACACAAGAAACATTCAATATGTTGTACTGACAGTTTGTCATTCTACTAATATACATTTTATCATATGGCAGTAATGCTCACATAAATACAGTCTTTTGACGAAATGATAATGGTCGTTTTTTAATACCAATCAAACGTGGAACTTGTCAGTGTGAATATAATCTATGATCACTTGTGAATTGCTCCATCATAACTATGGCACATATTATAGGCAGCGCGATCTTTAATATGTACAAAATTCCTCAGTTATGGCTGAATGAAAGAAGAAAAACAACCAAAAACAAAAAAATGATAAAATAAAAAAGAAATGATAAAATTATTGTCAAAAAATTCTAATAAGATCTCAATGACTTATAGTCACGTTCACGTTACAATCATCGTGCAAACATATTGAGTAAATTTCGTTGTATAAAACACATCTGACTAAGCATGGAATAACTTACAGATATTACAAATAGGGATAATAATCGCGCAATTGTGAATTGACTATCATCTCACACGTCCAATCAGTCCTTTCAGTGTTTTTGTGTTATGTATGGCTTTGTTTCAATTTTGTTGTTGTCTTAACTCAGCCACAATTATCCCTGCACTTTCATAATTGAATAACTTTACCATCAGAGTATCAAATTTCAATCTCTAAATTGTACTTAGGGCTGAGACGAGGTATACTGATTATTATAAACGCTAAACAAATTGCATTCTCCAATTTCATAGTAATAAATTCATAAATCTTTTGAAACATCGACTGTTTAGTATGTTTCTACCTTCTCTTTCGCATCAACTGGACCATAAACTCTTCTTCAATGAATTGCTCTTTTTCTTTTCGTAAATATACTAACTTCTTCTTTGTGTTCTGTCAAATTTATATATGTTTATACCTTTACAGCATCGTGCACCTTCTTTGACGACGTTTTTGTGGTTCAGGTCGCAATACTGCGCGAACAGCCTCATCAAAAACCTGTTTCAATCCACGTTGCGTTAGTGCTGAACACTCCATGTATTTAACTGCACGAATCTGAAAAAGAATTGAATATTGAATATAAACGCACTTCATTAAGAAACTGTTATTATTTAAAAGTAAGATGGTTCATCATTTTTTATCAAAGAAACATGTCTAGAATCTATATACGGTTCGCTTGCAAATTATGGAAGAACCACATCAGCATCAAATACAAATACGGCATGATTGATACCGCATGAAACAAACAAATCTCGCTTTCAAGCGAACACCTACTTTATAAAAGAGATGTGCAAATACCTTATTGGCTAATTTTTGTCCTTGTTCACGTTTAATAGCACTTAGACCTTGTTCAGCCAATGCAGTCAACGTTTCCCGATCATCACGTAAATCGATTTTCGTCCCTACAAGAATCATCGGCGCATCGGGGCAATGATGTTTTATTTCCGGATACCATTTACTTGTAACATTTTCGAACGACGACGGACTTGTTACAGAGAAACATATAAGGAAAACGTCTGTTTGTGGATACGATAATGGTCGTAATCTGTCGTAATCTTCTTGACCCGCGGTATCCCAAAGTCCCAAGCTTACTGGAATCCCATCAACCACCATTGGTGCGGAGTAATTATCGAATCTGGAAATTTAAAATAAACATATACTTCATCCTTCTATAATTTCGTTCGTTTAGCAGCCCATCAATCAATCCAAAAGCGAATGTATCTACTCGTCTCTCATTGAGTATGGCAACTTAATAAAGAAAAGGAAGAAATGACTTCCTGTGAGTAGTGTAAGATCTTACAGTCGGACGGACTATTATTAGCCACCCTAGTTTACTGTTCTCAGGAAGAATTATGGCAGAAGAAATAGTGCTACTATCTTCTATTTATATCATTATGTAGAATTATCGAAAAGTAAAAACAACAAAAATAATAGTAATAATATGTGGAGAAAAAAAGATGATTTGAATACGCTCAAAGAAATTTATATTTGCACAAACAGTACTTGAACTTACACAGTAGGCACATATTCGCCGGGAAAACTGTCTGTTGTATAAGATATTAACATACAAGTTTTTCCTACAGTCCCATCTCCAACCACAACACATTTGATTGGTCTACCTGAACTCATGGTAGTATTCTGTGAAAATGAAAATAAAATATAATTAATAGAGCAATTTATCACCGCAAATTTTTTCGATCAAATCTATGTTCTTCCGGTAACACTACAAATAATTATGAACTGTCTGTCACTCCATTCAACACTTTACGTTCAAATATTATTGAAAGCAAAGCTCACTAAATTAACATATCAATTAATTTTCGTTATGTCAAATGTTTCTAAAACGCAATAAATTGCTCGATACTTTGAAAATAATTGTTGTTATTGACTATAAGACCAAGAGGCTTTACCTTTCTATAATACAAACAAATAGTACCGCATGTGAACTCTAACTCATCTTCATAAGAGGTGATTGTCAAAATTAAACGATATTTTGGTTAGTATTCTATAAAAGTGATATTTTTCTTCAAAGTGCACAATTTACTGATTATCAATCGTTCCTAATGAACCACTCAAGCTTAGAGCTCAATAAATTACATTCCTGAATGATTTGGTCGCGACTAAAATCAAATGATGACTCATCAGCTACGAAAAACAATTATTCGTGATCAAATCACATTCACCATTGACTACGAAAACTATCAACTTTTCTTATTGTTCGATGAGTTGAACATTACCGACTACAAATGCGCTTTTCTCAAATGATACTCATCAATTATATAGTCACTATAAGATGAGAGATTATAAGAATACAAATGAATAGAATCGTATCTATTCTTAAATATCAATTTTGATTATCTCGTACATGTGACTTTTTGAAAATACTAACGATCCCTGATGCCTAAAACAAGTATAATAGATAATAGAACAAATGCGCCTGCTACTTGTGAAAGATTATGTTATGATTTACAAACTATTGCGATTATTGAGAAATTTTTTTGGAAATGTTATTGATGTGTATCTAATCTATATAGCTAATGATCATACTCATCAGCAAGATTTGATATTCATGAGGGTCCTATCCTAAGCATTCTTGCCAAAGAATAAAAATATGTTCAAATGAAAAATATTGTAATTATTCCCTTGAAAATATATTCGAAACAATAAATCTCTGGTGAATGATATCACTCCTTAAATCTTTCAACGATTCACTAAATAATAAAAATCAGATAAAATTCCAATGAAAATGAATGGGTGTGATAAATGAAAATTAATTGAACTCATACTTATATGCAGGTTAGCTGAGAAATTTGTACCACTGCGTGCGGGTTGCGACGTCGAAATTGTCCCCGTTGTATTATGTGGTGGATATATATATATATATCGTTCTCACAATAAACTGTATACAATAATTGTATATATATCTGTCTAGGTCTTCATGTATACCTATGTGATACAAATACTGAATTGTCGCGCGTTAATGAACCGACGTATTGGCAACAATGCGATGGAACTTTGCGAAATTATAATATGAGCAGTGTAATTTTTTTTCTCGCTTCAAACAATCAGCCGCACAAGTCCCATCACTACCATGATGGTGTCGCGATTTTTGAGAACCAAGTGAACGTATAGCCCCACTTCGTGACAGATGTCCAATAATTCACCGTTTCCTACTTCCCCTTGACAAAAAAAGAATAGCAATACCAAAGAATACTGTCCCATAGAAGCTTATAAGTGCATTTTTCGCGTCCCACGAAAACCGTAGTGCCTACCCTGAAAATCAGAGAGCGACACTTGTTC